>CM062814.1:946795627-947298276 GCA_031772625.1 Pinus tabuliformis
CATGGACTAGTCTGGATAGTAGAAGAAGGTATCATGTTGAAATAGGCTACTGAATATGAGTTGTTGGAAAGGAGAGGATAAGGGAGTGAAAAGGTTCCCATAATTGAAGAATCCTTCAAAAATCCTACTCTAACATGTTGATATGACTGTAGATTTTCCCCTACAAGAGGGACACTTCCAGTAACATGTGAATCAGAGGCGAAAAAGGAGAATTTTTCTATTGCTACAATCCCACCTTTATGAGGAAAGGCGATCATATGAAAGTAAGTTTAAAATACAATAGTCATAGCATAAAACCATGTGCATCCCAATAGAAGATTGTAATCGAGTGGTTCGTTAATAACATCATCGTCTATGGACACAATTGTTACACAATATTTTGTCACACCTTCTATTCACTTCTTGTTCCACATCCCGAAGTGCCAAAATATTGACAATATTGAAGTGTTCTCATCATAAAACACATACTGAACCATCCCCAAAGAATGCAATAAAAACTGACCTGAGTTAATTCTATAGAAGGTTTATTAAAACCCTAAATTCCAAGACCAACACACTTTTCTCCACCGCTTGCTCGTGCTGATGGAAAGTTGTAGTTCTTTGACCTAGCGAGCACAGGTTTTGATACAAAAACTTGCACTGAACCTCTTCTGGCAGGTTTTCTCAAAATGGAGGAGAAGCTTCATATGCTAGAAACTTCGAGAAACAACGAGATGTATGTTGTTGGGTAGAGATATGATCAAGCTCTCTCATTTTGAGCTCTTGATCCTACCTTTAAGGGCTTTCACCTTGAGATGTGGACATTCCTCACTATTTTGTGGCTCCCTAACTCCCTCTCCCTTCCTATAAATCAAATCCCCTCCATTCCCAAATGGTTGGTCATTGGTTCTATGCATTCCTATGCTGAGATTATGCCTAAATATTGCCCAGCTAACTCGGAGAAGGAGTGTTTGAAGAGTATTGGCTTGAACTTGGACATCCACCAAAAGGAGGTCTCTAACATCAAGGAAATGGTTGTATGTTTCCCTTTATGATTCATTAATATATACATCTGATGTTCACTTTCCATAAATGTCTAAATATTTATGCATTTAGCTTGATTCTCCTTTATATATCAAGTAGTTTATGTTTGATATATACTATGTATGTTCTTGCATCTTGTATTGTCTTTTGATCTCTTTCGTGGGTAATCAGACGTAAGGAACAAACAAGGAGAAAGCCTAGAAGCAAATGGATTGAAGCCATCACCAAAGGATTGAGAAATTAGCATCAGAGCGAGGTAGGATTCTCTCTCCCTCTACATTTTAAATATAAGCTAAGAAAGTCTGCATTAATTTGTTCAGTTTGTTGCTAGATCCACTCATTGGGCTAGAGAGATTGCATCTGTTTGCAGAGGGGATTTATCTTCACAACAAAATGGCGACTCCACTGGGGAAGCTATAGCCTCTTCAATCTATTTTCTTGATTTGGTCTTTTGATCAGTTTGACCGACCATTGAATTATCATTTAGTCTGGGTCTGTATAGGTCTGCACATTGAATGATCATTGCATTAGAGTGTTAGGTCTGGACTATTTTTTGAAATTATTTTGATGTTTTCCCAACTTTCTTGCTCAGCGTATTTTTTACCTCAACTCACGCTGCCAATGAGTTTTTACTTGAAACAACCACACTAAAGCCATTTTCAACACATTTTTGGCTATGTTAGCTGCGTTGATCTCATAAATTTGAGAAAAATTAGGGTTTCTACCCTATGATCCAATTTGTCCTAGGCTCTGAAGGTATTTTCCTATCCTTTGAGTCTGGATTTTCCAGTGTTTTTATCTGATTGTCTTGTTTAATTAGTAAATTAGTCTCTTTGAACTTGAAGTGCCCGAGGTGAAAATTTGATTGAGTTCTAGGGTTTCTAGGTCAGTTAGTCACCGCTTGTTGCTTGTTGTGTCATTGAGATATTTGTTTGCTGATTGATTGAGTCTTGTTTTCTGTGGAAATCATTGAAAACATCAATTTGCATATTTTTTGTTTGCTTGTCTTTCACAAAGTTGCTTTTCAAGTTGCATTAGGTCATTTTCATTTGGAAATCATCTTTATTTTTAATCAAGCATAGATTATGTTGTTTGATTTTCAAGCTAAAAGGAGTGCATCATTTATTTGTTCAAAAGGAAAAAGTGAAAGTTATTTTCATTTAGGTGCTTTTGAATTGGATTTGGTGTTGCTTTGGTTGATGCATTAGTTGCATTAGAGAATTTGAATCAAATTTTCATTTTTGCTTTAGTTGATGCTTTAGTTGCATTAGAGCATTCAAAAATCAAAGAAAATATATCATTTATATAAGTGCATCTTAGTAAAAGGGAAGATCATTTTGCTTTCAGGATAGTGAAAAGTTAAGATCATTTTTATTTTTGAGCATTACATTTTGGAAAGCGAAAGTGAAAGTTAGTGGAAGGCATGTTGTTTGATGCATTATTGATTGAAATTTCTTCTCTTGATTAGTCTATCTTTCATCGAAGTGGAAAGTTTTATTTTTCTCATATAGTTGCATCTTAGGGATTCAGGTGACATTGCTTTGAGCCAAAAATTGAAACATAATTCAAGATAAATGTTAAAATTTACTCAATAAACCTAAGGAGCATTTGGAACCTAACGCAAACATTTAGAGGTCTAGGCTAGAGATGTGTTATGACGTCTATAAACCTAGCAGTTATTGTTATTTTGTAGCATTTTATTCCAGGGGTGAAATCCTATTCCACGTATGGAAGTATATAGGAACATTCTCCAGTACTTTCGGGTATATCAAAGGAGCTCCAGGTATGGAAAGTATATGGGAATGCTCTTATCGAACAGTTATGCATTAGACAACGCTAACATGGAATTGTGCTCCCTGTACCATCGCGTATATATTGGGAGACCCCACTAGGTTGTTATCCTTTAGCCACAGGTAACTGATTCAGCCACCTTGTAAACGTGATACACTGAACACAACATTCAGGGATATTGGTCTTCATATGTTAAGTCCTTGGTTTCAGCTAAGGTGTATATTGCGGTTAATGGATGCTTGGTAAACCCTCTTTCTTAGCTCACCCCTGTTTTATTTTGTTTTGTTAATTTCTAAAATTAATTAATTGACCACGGAACAACATCCTTATTATGGAAATAATCCTTAGTAGATCTTAGGTTGATGCTGATGGAAACATTTCCTGAGTCTATCAGTCAAGGAAACCCCTCTAACAGGAATCGTAGTCCTTTTCCTTCTTTTGGAAATATCAGTGCTCCTTATATGGAAACGTTCTCCCTTCTTGGATTGACCTTTTGTCTGCCAGTTTGGCTATTTTTGGCCTCTATGGTTCCAAGTGTCCAAACTTCTTTTCAACCGAGATCTCCTCCATCTGAGAAACATCAACCTAATGTTGACCCTCACCTTCTTCACTTATTTCTTCACCTCGTTCTTCCTCTTCCCCTGGTGAATGTTTGGGTTCTAGTAACCAGGAAACTAAGAAGAAGAAGAAGAGGACAAAGAAGAAGAAGCAAAATAAGAAAGGGGGAAATCAAGCAATCATTGCTACGGATGCAACTAATGTAGAAAAATCTTCCATCTAGCCCCGAAAAGTAAAATTCCCTTGCATGTTATGTAAGGGTGACCACCTTCTTCGGAATTGTCCTCGTATTCCCAAGATCTTAGAAGTGTGGTCAACAGGTTCACATCAACCTTTTCCATTAGCCTCTGGAGATCATGCTGGTGATAAACCTTCAACTAGTAATAATAAGCTCCATGGGAAAAAAGGAAAAGTCAAATTTCCATGTAAGTTGTGTGAAGGTAATCATCTCATTCACCTTTGTCCTCTTATGGATGAATCTTCCAAAGAGTTCGAAAACCTTACAGCTTCCAAACCTCGTCTTCCGGTTGGTTATCGAAAGATTTCCACTAATCCTTCACTACTTGATCCGGTTATTAATCAAAATACATCTTTTGTCAAACCCTCTCTCTCTGAAAGTGAGTCTCGTGAGTCCGTTCTTGACCAACCATTGGTTGAGAAAATGGTAGACCTAACTCCACCTTCAATCAATCGTACCTTTCAAGTAGAGAGTGAACCTCATACTTCTTAAGTTATTCTTATTTCTTTAGTTTCAAATGAACTCGAGGGAAATCCTCCAGTTCCCGAGGTGCATGAGAGAAGTTCTCATGTTCCCATAGAGTAAGAGGGAAGCTCTCACATTCCTACGACACCCCTTCTAAGTAGTTTAGTCACTTATTTTGATTGGAGTCGACTTGAAGGATATCTTCTTCTATCTTATGTGCCTTTCCAGATCATAGTTGTTAGTGTCAGTCTTTGAAGCCTTCCACCAGTGATCAAACATTCTCTTACAAAGTGTTCTTAGGGTGTCAAAGTCAAATTTTGTCATTTCAGTAAGTCTTCAAGTAAAATTTGGTCACTAGGTATTAGGTCTAGGATTTGTTTTCACTCCTTCCAAAGTTTTCTAAGTGTCGGTCCATGTCACCATTCAGTTGAGTGTACCATCATTCAAAGAGTTTTCATCATCATTTCAGGTTCCAATGGGTCATTTTACACCTTGTTCGTGCTTCAGTTGTGCTTAGGTAAGGCTCATTTCCCTCTCCTAGGGTTTTGAAGGTAATTTTTCTTGGATGGTCAAATCATAAACAAATCTTGTATCTTGATGCTCATACACCTTCCCCTATACTTAATATACCTTCTTAAACACTTCCCATCACTGATATCCCTCAAATTCATCATTTTCCCACAAACCCTAGCCTATTACTACAATTTGACACTTTTCTAGGTTAGGCCTGTGTTTTTCCCTTTTGGACCCCTTCCCCTCACTCAATATTTCAAATTCCACTTTACCCTGCTTCCTAACATCCCTCTCTATTTTCCAAAATTTTCTCAAGAATTTAGAAGCCCATTATCCCCTTCATTTCTACAAATCCCCTGTTCCACATATTGGGATAGGTTTTATTCAAATGATGTTTCTGAGAAATAGAACATGCATTTGACAAAAGTGAGAGAGGTTTTTATCCATCATAGACCCAAGAAGAAAATACTCCTTCAATTTTTACACAGGTTTCATGGTTTGGGAGAAATGTGGAAAACATCATCTGCCTCAGGAGGGTTGGTGCACCTCTAGAGCGACCTTGGTAAAATCAATGTTTCTCCTAGATGGAATGACCAAATGACTTGCTTGATGAGTCAAATGATAATTCAACACAAAGATATTTCCAATGAGCTATCATGAGCTCAATTTGGAGTTGAGGAAGACCTTTAAAAGTTGACGGCAACAACACTCTGCATTTAGCCAGCCTCATTCTGCACATTTTGACCAGTCTTTGGAGATTGGACTTTTGACAAATCAAATGAACTCCAAATTGAAAAATTCAAGATTTTCTGGAAATTAGACTCGCCAAAATTTCCAACGAGCTATCACACGCCCAATTTGGACACCGGGAAGGCCTCCAAAAGTGGTCTTGAAAACTGTGCTTCACATGTGAGGCCACACTGCGCACCTAGCAATCATTCTCAGTGAAAATTTACACGGGCACTGTGCACCTACCCAGCAAAGCCCAAAATCACTCCAAGTTGCCAATTCACCTCAAATTTTCAGTTTCTCCCTCTAAAACAAGTAAGTACATCAATGTTTCTTGTTGAAAATGGTTTTTGCATCAAGTTTTGGTGATTCTTTCACTCACAAAGTCAAAACCCTAGTTTTCACACAAACTGTCTCATAAAATTAACAAGCTCACTCTCTTATTGTTTTCCTATCTTATCCATTCTCTATTGTCCCTAAACCCCATTCCCTCATATATTTTCCCTAAATCCCATTCCCACATACAAATTTCCCAAACCCTACACACCCTCTCTAAAACCCTACACACATCCCTAAACCCTACTCACATCCCTAAACCCTGTTCACACATACATTTCCACACTCCCTCCCCCATACACTCATCCCATTCCATTCCTCCATACTATTATTCACAAACCATCCATATACAACCACATTTTTCAAAACTAAGGGAAAACAATGGAAAGAGACAGTGAATATGACTATGAGGAAGAGACACTTAGTGATAGTTCCATGGAGAGACATAAGCAGCAAAGCAAAGGCAAAGAGAAGATGCACGAGAATGATATAGATGATGAAAAAGAAAGAGAATTTCAGTTGGAAGAGCATGATGATGAGCCATAACACCAGACTCATCATGGACTAGAGGTCATTAATCCTGAAAGTCAAATTGAAACTTCAGCTCAAAACATGCCTTTGAAGGAAAAGGATGCACACATTCAGATGTTGATGGAAAAACTGGCAAGAGTTAAATATATCATCACATATCTAGAGCAAGAGAACAAATAGTTGGAGGATAAGCAAAGCCTAATGGAGCTTGAAATGTTCAAACTGAAAAGGAAAAGTGACAAAAAGCATCCTTTGTTTTTGACTCCCATTAAGCAAGAGATTGAACATGACTGGGAAACTTGGCTTGAGAGGGTCAACATGAATCTTGAAGGACTGATCAACAAGGCCAAAAGGGACAATAGAATGCTTTAGCACATGTCATATCATTATATGACTCGAAACAAAATTTTCAATATGAGAATGAGGAAGCTTAAGGCTAGGTTGAGGAAGGCCTTAAGGAGAAAAAAGAAGCAAGATAAGTTGAAAATCTTGGCTGAAGCCTCACTAGCCCATCAAAGAAACTAATGGTGGTGCCTTGTGCCAAATCTGGGCAAGTTTAGATAAAATTTTTTCTTTTTCAAATTATGAAATTTTGAACACAGAAAATTTCCCTAGGTGCATAGCGCCACCGCACTACACTTTTCCTTGGAGGACGTTTTGGAGGAATGGCTTAAATATTTGGATTTAGCATGATGAGAGCATCAAACCCAGAAACTATCGGAAATTTTGGAGCAAAACTAGGTCACCAAAAGGTCAAAAAACTACCAAAAAATGACCCCTCTGCCTCTTTTTAGACACACACAAGCAACCTTGGGAGATTTCACTTTTGAGGGGGAAAATGACCTCCAAATGCAAAAATTCAAGATGTTCCAGAAACTACACAGGAAGGCATTTCAAATTATCTATTGTGGGATCAATTTGGCTAAGGGGAATGCCTCCAAAAGTGGCTCTGAAGCGGCACAATGCACCTGGCCAGTGGCGCTGCGCATAGAGCCAGTTTGCCAAAAAATCCAGTTTTCGCCTAGTTTTTCTGCTAGTTGACTTTTTCTCTCTTCATGGATGAAATTTTGATTGTAATTAATGCCATGGTATGTAAATGTAATTCTTAAATGATCTTAGAGGGTAGATTCATTAGTTTGAGTTGCTTTGGGGGTTAGTGAATTAGTTTCCATGGTTTTAGAGACAAGCTGTTCCACTGCCTATATTCTTGTTCCTTGTTTGGAAATGGTTGTAACAGTTCCTTATCTCTTGGATTCGGCCCCTGATGGCTATCATAGGTGGTTTTATGTCTATATTATGTATTTTTTCTATTATTAGCAAAGGTTAGACTCTCTTGGATGCTCTGAGCTACATTGTACACCTTTATCAGCAGTTTGGCAAGGAAATAAACCAGGATTTGCAGCTATTTTCATGGGATACTTGTGGTAATGTGTTTTTTCATGGTTTCTTCTTCTGTTATTATTTTTTCTCATGTGTTATGTGTGCCACAATCTAATTCATTTCTTCTAGCTAAATGATATCAAGATAGATAGGTAGAATACATTGGTTACAGTGCTCTTCCTTGGGAAACCATTTAGTTTTTTTTGTTTTCTATTGTTTGATAAGGACACGTGATCTTTGCAATCCCTCCTTAGCTCCTCACCAGTCTTAGACCTACCATCTCACTCATTTCCAAGTTCCAAAGTACTTACCTACCTCGCCCCATAGAACACCCTGCATCCTGACTTGATTTCCTGGACCCAAAGTTGCCCGCTCCATTTGATCCAACAAAAACCCAAATGAAATCAATCAAAAACCCTAGAGATACTATACCTAGCCTAAAATACATATCTGATTCAGTTGTCTTGACTGATATTCACAAGGAGAGAGCCCTCTCCCGACCTGGTAGGGATAGCTACCAGGTTAAGCTTGGTTTGTGGTTATCCTAAGATTGCCTCCCTTCAGCCTGAGGTCAATCTAGGCTCTAACATAGTGGCGACCATAATGGGGAAACGTAGTGTTATGTTCCTCAGCAAAATGTATCAAGTTTAGATCTAATTTTTTATGGTGGACAACGATCAGACACCGAAAGGCTGAAATCATTCACCTGGTGACTCCAAATCAGTTTTGAGATCAGATCCAAGGACTCCACTAGAGGATAAACCTGACCAACAGAAACATGAAAGGACAATATGGAAAGATCAGGTATTCAAGTTGGAATTTCATCCAAGACATTATGTTCTTTGCTATAAATTATTTCTTCTCTTTTCCCAAGAATTTCAAGAAGGCTTTGCAAAGTATATTGTATTTGAGACAAGATCCTAGACCTGTATTTGATTTTTTACCTTTGAATATTGTGAATACAAAATGTTTGCATGCCTTTGATCTTGATCAAGGCCCTTCTTCTGAATCTTATGATGACCGTCTTCAAACTGATGAGCCTAAAGAGACCAAGACTGATTCTACAGCTTCTGTACCTATTCCTATACCTTGTAAAATTCCAGATAGATACAAGCCTCTGATTTTACCTCCTATATCCCATGTTTTCCCTAAAAATCATTACCTATATCTACCAAGATTTGATGGTGACTATGACAACATCACTGCTAAGAGACATGTATTGAATTTTGAGTCTTTTCTTGACCTTTTTGAAGTTGATGAAGAGGATGTCAATATTAGGCTTTTTGCTCTTTCTTTACAAGGCAAAGTCAAGAGTTGGTTCAAAACCCTGCCTAATGTGAGCATCTCAGATTTCCAACAATTCGTCAAAGTGTTCCTCGACAAGTGGGTGGTCAGACAGAACCCTTTCTTGATTCTAGAAGAATATAACCAGTTGAAAAGATAGCTAGAGGAGACAGTACAACAGTTTTCTTCCAGATTTAAATAAGTTTATTATTCAATACATGTTAATATAAGACCTCCTGCTGGATCCGCTCTCTTGCACTACCCAAATGCCTTTGATTCGGAAATGGAGTTTCAGCTGAGGGGAAGGAACCTTGCAACATTTGAAGAGATGCAAAACAGTGCAGTAGATGTAGAGGCCAATTTGTTGATCAAGAGGTAAAAATTGAAGGAAGAAGAGAGGAAGAACATAGATCCAGAGGAATCGATATCTTTAGAGGTAAAGCTCGACATTTTGGTAAGTGCAGTGGAAGAGATGATGCAAAAGGTCACCACAAGGAATGAGTATGATGTTAGGACCATGGCTCACTGATTGAAGAAGAACAAGTGGCTGATCCAAAATAGTTTCTTTCTTATCCCAGTTGTCATAGATCTGATAATGATTGTTTTATAGATCATCTTTGAGAAAAGAGATCTGTTGATTTGACATGCATGCTTGATGATGTGTTTTACACTAATGATTTGCCTCAGTTTGATCAGTATGATGATGATTATGTTCTCCAAACAGAAGCTAATCTTGTAGACAAACCAGCAGCTGGTTTGTGGAAGGAGGAAGTTCACTTTCAGTAGCTCGAATATAATGATCAATCGATGCATATCAGCTATAGAAGTGAGGAGGAAAGTGCATCAAATTTTGTAAGTGAAGCATCTTTTCCTTTTTGTTTTACTTCATTTCAGTTCATTAGAGACAACTTCCGTGCAATCAGAAATCAACTGTCGACAAGTTTTGATCTGGACCATCTTGAGGGAAATGAAATCCTCGTTCAAGACTTCTCATATCTAGATTTGTAACCCCTGAATGCCATTGATTGTCAGGTTGCAGATGAAGACTTGGAAGTTGGAACATATGATCAAATGATGCAATATGATTCCATACCATTCTATTTTGAATCATTTCAGTTTTTGAAGGGAAATTTGCATAGTATATCTTCAAATGAGCAGCCTATATAAAAACATGCAATCTCATTGGAACCAATAGAAAGTAGGTTGCAATAGTCTTTTGAAGTTTTTCATGATCCAATAGCTGATGTGTTGGATGATGTCTACAATCAAATTCCTTCTCCATTAGCTAACTGTGAGCTTGAAAAAAGTATTGTTACAAACTTGATCCAATAGCCAGTTTCTTTGTCATTTTCAGTAGGAGTCTCGTCACAAAGCTCAGATGAAAGTTTTCATTCACGGTATGAGGAGAAGCAAAGTAATCCATTGGATGAGCTAAGCCCCAATGCACATGAATTTCAAGATCCTTATGTAGTATTTTTGGAGGAGGATAGAGAATCCATATTATTCAACAGATCTATTTACAAGTTTTCATGGGAGTTGCATTTCAGTCGTTCTCTCTTCTTGATCGTAAACAAGAACTTGAGGAGAATTCAAACAACATCTAGAATGCTTATTTGGATGCATTGGTTGTTTCATTTCACTTGATCAGGTGATGGATGGAACAGTTAGAGTAGGTTTTATTGAATAAGCTCCATTTTGAGCATATTTTCCAGTTTGTCAGTTGTGTTTTAGCATTGAGTCAGTTTCAAGTCAGTTTGTGTCTTTGAGTTATCAGTATTTAGTTATGTAATTTCAGCTTGAGTTTTTTACTCCATGCCCAATGGATAAGGCTACTTGGTCTACGGTGTTCTTGGCACCTCCAAGGAGCTACCATCCCCAATGGAGCCAATGTTAGTGTCAGTCTTTGAAGCCTTCCACTAGTGATCAAACATGCTCGTACAAAGTGCTCTTAGGGTGTCAAAGTCAAATTTTGTCATTTTAGTAAGTCTTCAAGTAAAATTTGGTCACTAGGTATTAGGTCTAGGATTTGTTTTCACTCCTTCCAAATTTTTCTAAGTGTCGGTCCATGTCACTATTCAACTGAGTGTACCATCATTCAAATAGTTTTCATCATCATTTCAGGTTCCAATGGGTCATTTTACACCTTGTTCGTGCTTCAGTGGTGCTTAGGTAAGGCTCATTTCTCTCTCCTAGGGTTTTGAAGGTAATTTTTCTTGGATGGTAAAATCATGAACAAAGCTTGTATCTTGATGCTCATACACCTTCCACTATACTTAATATACCTTCTTAAACACTTCCCATAACTGATATCCCTCAAATTCATCATTTTCCCACAAACCCTAGCCTATTACTACAATTTGACACTTTTCTAGGTTGGGCCTGTGTTTTGCCCTTTTGGACCCCTTCCCCTCACTCAATATTTGAAATTACACTTTACCCTGATTCCTAACATCCCTTTGTATTTTCCAAAATTTTCTCAAGAATTTAGAAGCCCTTGTCCCCTTGATTTCCCTTCATTTCTACAAATCCCTTGTTCCACATATCGGGATAGGTTTTATTCAAATGACGTTTCTGAGAAATAGAAGATGAATTTTACAAAAGTGAGAGAGGTTTTTGTCATCATAGACCCAAGAAGAAAAAACTCAATTTTTACACAGGTTTCATGGTTTGGGAGAAATGTCAAAAACATCATTTTCCTCAGGAGGGTTACTGCACCTCTGGAGTGACCTTGGTAAAATCAATGTTTTTCTGATCTGATATTCACCCTATGAGTGACATCAGTTAAAGATTTATTAAACAAAATTATTACAGACTCATGTGTTGGTGTGTGTTTTATGTTATTTAAGCAACAGATCGATCAAATTACCAATACACAGACATTTAAATGGAAAGACAGCAAAGAAATACAGTAAGCAAATACAAAGACAAAAAAAAATTAATAAGGAGTTCACCCTCTTCTCCAGGGCTACATCTCCAGTCCAGCTTTCAGTGGTGGCGTTGTTTTACTGTGCCTTGAAGCAGAGAATTACAATGTAGGGACTCAATGTGAGTTCTCTGAAGCAGGTTTTGCTTGGAAAGGTGGTCCTTGGATTCCCCAAGCCACTGGAGTGCACAGACTCGGCTTGCCTACCGGCTCTGTGACCTTCTGGTCTACAGTGGAAAGAGCCAAATGTGATGTTCAGTCCAGAAAAATTCTCCTATGGGATGGCTTGAATCTTCAAGCTCTCTGGTGCTTGATGTTGCCTTTGGTCAGCTCAGCCCTTTGTTGCTTCTGCTTTGCTTTACTGTTCTCTGTGTTCAGTCCTCCTCTCAGGGTTCACTGTTCCACTTCTTCGTCTCTCAACTTCAACTAGCTATCTAACTTCCCCTGATTCAACTGTCTCTGTTCATGGCTTTAGCCATTTGAACCAATGCATGTTCGCTTCCTCTTCCACCTCTATCGATTCACCTTCTACAGCTGCGCTTGGAGTTCCCTGGCTTGGCATCATCATCAGCTTGCAGGGAGTGGCCACATGTCCTCCTCTAAATGGCACCAGCCTACTTCGTCGGTTCGTTTCTTCAATTACGTCGTGGATGAATCTTTCCTCCACCGTGGCAGTCAAACGGATTCAAAATCCCTTCCAAAACGCAACGTATTCCCTTATCGATTTCGCTTCCTTCGTCAGGCACGATCTCAGTCGTTCGATCTGAGCCGTCCAGATCCAAGGCCATACGCATGTTTCACATGGTTGACTTGCTCAACCGATAGCGTGAAATCAACGACAGTTTTCTCTCTCCTCCGCCTACCACACGTCGATCGATGTATGGAATCGCTCCACTCTCGTCCAAAACCTCTTACCATTTAAGGCCACCCCGATCAATACCACCGGTTTCTAGAGCGTGGGTCCCGCCTTTTTACATTTAGTACTTTCTCCTTTTCCACCCGCGGTTCTCCGACTCCCAATGTGACCAAGTGCTTGGGCTTCCTCCATTTTGGCCCTGTTCCCCCAGCAATGTGCGATTAGTGCTAGAAGCTAATAACACATCAAAAATCACCTCCATTTCCTGATTCGGGGCTCCCAAGGGCTACTTCAGCATCCTGCGCAGTCTCCATGGGCCTCGGTCAGCGCGCATTGACCGAGGTCCTCGCCGTTCCACATTGGCTGCCATTGCCACTGGTTTAGGGTGTTTTTGATCGTTGTTTTGGATTCTTTAGAGATTTGTTCCCCCCTGATGCGGTCATGGTTCCTTGATAGCCTTTTATGGATCCAATTCAAATCAAGACCTTCGCACTGAAAAAGCTTTTGGACCACCAAAAGTTGTTTTCAAGCATTGACTAAGTGACGGTACTATTTTCTCACTTGTCCAATCTCAATCCAATTTGCGTTGCTCGGCTTTGAACCTTTGAGCCCAATCCTGAGGTATTCGACATCCCCCTTGCGCGTTGTTCTCACCTTCCTGTCCAACACTATGTCTTCCTGTAATTCATTAAGATATTCAGGTAGCAGGTCATCAATAGAATGCAATTGAATCTGCTCTTCTAGGTCCTCAATCATTGAAGGTTCAAACAATCTCAAGCATTCTGCATTTATGACTAAGTAGGTGTGCATGTAAGCTGGTAGATCAAGGCGAAAAGCATTCTCACCAATCTTCTCAAGTATCCTAAAGGGTCCATACTTGATAGGCTTTAGCTTTTTACCTTCACCTTGCATCCTGTCCTTGCTGATATACAGCCAGACTTGGTCTCCAACTTGAAAACTATGCTCCATTCGATGCTTGTCATACCTAGCCTTGTGCTTGGCCTGGCTCTTTTCCAGTTGTTCCTGTACTGCCTGATGGATCTCCTGGATCTGTTCAATGAACCCAGTTACCTTGTCCACATCACTGTGTCCATCAACCATGGTATCTTTACCAAAGACAAAATCCAAAGGAGACCTTGGTGTGAAACCAAAATAGGTCTCAAAAGGAGATCTCTATGTAGAAGAGTGTTTGGCTCTGTTGTAAGCATGCTGCACATAACACAAGTGTTCATCCCAAAGCTTTGGATGTTTGCTGCAGTAACCTCTCAGTAACTGGATCACTGTTTTGTTTACTACTTCTATCTGGCCATCTATTTGTGGATGAAAAGTCGTGCTTTTCTTTAGTTTGGTGTCCATCAGTTCCCATAGACTTGACCAAAACTTCCCCACAAATCGAGTGTCTCAATCAGATACAATGGAAGTGGGTAATCTAAAATGAACCCATACATGTTCAAAGAACAATTTTGTTGTTTGTTCAGCTGTAATTTGTTTATTACAAGGTATCAAAATACACATTTTGCTGAACCTATCCACAAAAACATATAAATAATCATGACCTTTCCTAGACTTAGGCAGTCCTTCAACAAAATCCATGGAAACACTTTCCCAAGGGTGAGAAGGAACTGGCAATGGAGTGTACAAGCCTAGTTTTCTGTTGCTAGGCTTGCTTTTAGGACACATGGCACACCCTCTTACATATCTAGAAACTGTCTCATTCATTTTCAGCCAATAGCAGAATCTTTGCAGCTGTGCAACTGTTTTACTTACCCCAAAGTGACCTGCTATCAGAGAAGTGTGTGCTTCCCTAATTATCTTTACTCTCTCGGTTTGTGGAATTCAGAGTATCCCACAATGATATACGATTCATTCGTTCACATGATAGTCCAATTCTTCTACTCTTTTGCCTTGACTCAAAGTTTCATGTACATCCTTAAAGTCCATATCCTGAGCATATTGTTCTATGTAGCTCTCATGCAGTACAAAATTATGCTTAAGTATGGTAGATGCATTTATAATGGGTCTAGATAACATGTCTGCAACCTTGTTATGTATGCCCTTTTTATATCTGATGACTAAATGAAACTGTTGTAGAAAACCCATCCATCTGTAATGTCTTGATTGCTGCAACTTAGTTTGGGAGTGTAGATATTGAAGTGGCTGATGATCAGTATGTATTACTGTCTCTTTTCCCATTAAATAATGTTTTCACATTTTCATACTCTGAACTAATGCATACAATTCTTTATCATATGTAGGATAGTTAACTACTACAGGATTAAAAGTCCCAGAATGATAACATTTGGGTTTACCATGTTGTGTCAACACTACTCCCATGGCATAGTCACTGGCATTAGTTTGGATCTCAAATGGTCTTTGTAAATCTGGCAGTGCTAGTACAGATGTTGTACTAATTCTCTCTTTCAAGGTGTTGAAGGCTTTTGATGTTTGCCTTCCCACTGAAACACCTTATTCAATCCTGTTAAAGAATGTAAGGGAGCTGCAATTGAGGAGAAGTTAGAAATGAAATTCCTCCAATATTGTGTTGCTCCTAAGAAGTTTCTCACTTCTGTAGCAGACCTGGGTTTAGGCCAGTTCACAATGACTGCCACTTTAGAGGGATCTATTTTCAATTCACCTCCCCCTACTATATGACCCAAGTAATTTAGAGAAGTTTTGCCAAATTCACATTTTGAGAGTTTAACATAAAGTTTTTCTCTTTTCAAAACATCTAATGTCTGCTTAACATGCTTTAAATTTTCTTCCCACATTTTGCTAAAAATTAGAATGTCATCCAGGTACACAATAACAAAATCATCAAGAAAAGGTCTGAGTACATCATTCATTAATCTCATGGAAGTAGCAAGAGCATTGGTTAAGCCAAAAGGCATAACCAGCCATTCATACAATCCCTGCTTTGTTTTGAAAGCAATCTTCAATGCATCTTGCTCTGCAACTCTGACCTGATGGTATCCACTGTGCAAATCCAGCTTGGTGAAATAAATAGCTTCCTTCAATTGATCTAAGAGATCATCTATGTGAGGAAGGGGATAATGATTTTTTATTGTTATCTTATTCAGTGCTTGGTAGTCAATGCACATTCTCCATGAGCCATCTTTCTTTCTCACCAAAATGATTGGTGACCCACATGGTGATGTGCTAGGCCTGATAAAACCTTTCACGAGCAACTCCTGCACCTGCTTATTGATTTCATCGTTCTCTAAAGCAGACAACCTGTACATCCCAATGTTAGGCAAAGGAACATCTTGCTACAAAATAATATCATGTACTATTCCCTTTTTGGGTGGCAGACCTTTAGGTTCTTGAAACAAGACATCATACTCTGAAACAACCTTTTCTATATCAGCTTGTTGTTTAGCATTACAACCCTCAAATACATTGGTTTTATCAGGTTTCTTTTCCTTTACAACCATTAGTAAGAATTGTTTGCATGAATTAATCATTTTTTTCATCTGTCCTGAGTTTATGAGAGTATAATTATTCTTGAGCTTATGAGCTCTTACAAAGTATTCGATTCCATCTTTAACAAGTAGATACTTGTTCTCAGCTCTATAGAAAATAGCCTTCCTATCATACAAGTAAGAACTTCCTAAAACAATTCCACATATATCCAAAGGAATTATGTCTAACTCAACCTCATCTACAAATGCTGACCCAAAAGAAAACTTGAGTTTGCACTGTATAGTCACTTGTAGTTGTGCTTTATCATTCAACTATCCTAATGGGTATGGTTTCTTGTGAGGTGTAGTTACTAATCCCAATTTCTTTACAATTTCTTCAGAAATTAGATTTCATTGTGAGCCACTATCAAACAAAGTATCAATCTTTTGATTTTTGGAAATAACTTGAATATGGAAAAGCTCATGTCTTTTTCTCTAATTTTTTCATCAATAACAGATTGAGCAAAATTGCTAGTAGATGCTTCAGAATTCTTACCTTTTATACCTGTGGCTGCTATAGTTGTTTCATCTCCTGAGTCTAACCCCAAATCTTTCTGAATAGTTGCAACAGTCTTCTTCTTCTTGCCCTCAGACTTCTTAGGTCTTAGCTCTGGATGCAGAATCCAAAAATGCTCATCATCATGCCCATCCTTTTTACAGTGAGTGCATGAAGCTTTGGCTTTCTGTGCAGTGTTAGCCTTCCTTGCTTTCCACTTCTACTTTCTTTTCTCCTTGCTCTTGCTTATAGTGGGTTGGGATGGTCCCCCAACTTATGGATTTCCATTCTTTCCTCTAGCTTCTAGATGAGTAGCTTGTACAAATACCTCATCTATACTAGTGGGATTAAACATGAGGATGGTATGCCTCATGTAGCTGTGTAGACCACCAATGTACTTCAAAAGAGTCTCTGTGAGTCTAATGAGATACCCAACATCAATGCTCTCTTTTTGAATTCTTGAGTATACCCTTGCACACTTTTCCCCTTCAACTATCGAAGAGTTTTCCAAATCATCATGGCTTGTTGCATGTAGGCCAATGGATAGAACTGCTTTTTGATTGCAGAAACAAATTCACTCCAGACAGAGATGGTCTTACCATGTTTTTTCATATCAACTTGGGTTCTGCCTTCCCACCAAACCAAGGAAGTGCCTCTTAGGCGTAGGCTTGCCAGCTGAATCTTACTCTTGTCTGAGTTTAATTTCTGTACCCTACAATACACATCAATTTGTCTAATCCAATTGTCCAATTTTTCAACATTTAGCTCTCCATCATATATAGGCAAATCAAATTTAACATCTAGTTTAATCAACGATGATTTCTTATTATGCACAGGTCTATTAGGAGGTGTGAGAAAGCTTTCCTCTTTCCCTTTTCCTTTGGAGTGGTCATGGGAGTGAGACTCATCTTCTTCTTTATCTTGTTTAGAACCTGATGAATCTTCGACCTTTTTCTTTCTAAAGTCTCTGTACATTTCTTCTACCATAGACTTTATAGCTAGGAAACTTTCTATGAATTGAGGGTTTGGCCCTACAGAACCTTCTTTTGACATTGTCTTCTGAGGATGGACTCTCCCAATTTCAGGATTAGTTTCCACCAACTCTCCTTCTCCTAATTTGAGCTTTGATCTTGTGAGCATTCACAGCTAAGCCAACACAAGCTTGTCTAACCTTACAGCCTAGAGCTCTGATACAAATTGATCTGATATTCACCCTATGAGTGACATCAATTAAAGATTTATTAAACAAAGGTATTATACACTCATGTGTTGGTGTGTTTTCTATGTTATTTAAGCAACGGATCGATCAGATTGCCAATACACAGACATTTAAATGGAAAGACAACAGAGAAATACAGTAAGCAAACACAAAGACACAAGAAATTTATTAAAGAATTCACCCTATTCTCCAGGGCTACATCTCTGGTCTAGCTTTCAGCCATGGCCCTATTTTATTGTGTCTTGAAGCAGAGAATTACAATGCAGGTACTCAATGTGAGTTCTCCTGAAGCAGGTTTTTCTTAGCAAGGTGGTCGTTAGATTCCCCAAGCCACTAGAGTGCATAGACTCGGCTTGCCTACCAGCTCTGTGACCTTCTGGTCTACAGTGGAAAGAGCCAAATGTGATGCTCAATCTGGACAGATTCCCCTATGGGATGGCTTGAATCTTCAAGCTCTCTAGTGCTCGATGCTGCCTTTGGTCAGCTCGGCCCTCTGTCACTTCTACTTTGCTTTACTGTTCTCTGTGTTTAGTCCTCCTCTCAAGGTTCACTGTTCCACTTCTTCATCTCTCGAGTTCGACTAGCTGTCTAACTTCCCCTGATTTGACTGTCTCTATTCATGGCTTTAGCCATTCGAACCAATGCCTGTTCGATTCCTCTTCCACCTTTGTCGATTCACCTTCTGCAACTGCGCGTGGAGTTCCCTGGCTCGGTGTCATCATCAGCTCGCAAGGAGTGGCCACATGTCCTCCTCTAAACGGTGCCAGCCTGCTTCGTCGGTTCATTTCTTTAGTTACGTCATGGATGAATCTTTCCTCCACCGTGGTAGTCAAACGGATTCCAAATCCCTTCCAAAATGCAACATATTCCCTTGTCGATTCTGCTTCCTCCATCGGCGCGATCCCAGCCATCTGATCTGAGCCCTCCAGATCTGACGCCATACGCACGTTTTGCACGATTGACTTGCTCAACCGATAGTGCACGATCAAAGGCAGTTTTCTCTCTCCTCCACGTGCCACATGTCAATTGATGTATGGAATGGCTCCGCTCTCGTCCAAAACCTCTTACCGTTTAAGGGCACCCCGATCAATACCGCTAGTTTCCAAAGCGCAAGTCCCGCCTTTGTACGTTTAGTGCTTTTGCTTTTTCCACCCGTGGTTCTCCAGCTCCCAACGCGATCGAGTGCTCGTGCTTCCTCCATTTTGGCCCTATTCCCCCAGCACCTAGCGCAATTTGCGCATCAAAAATCACCTCCATTTCCCGATCTGGGGCTCCTAGGGGCTACTTCCGCCTCCTGCGCAGTCTCCATGGGCCTCAGTCAGCGCGCTTTGACCGAGGTCCTCGTCGTTCCACATTGGCTGCCATTGCCACTGGTTCAGGGTGTTTTTGATCACTATTTGGGATTCTTTAGAGATTTCTTCCCACCTGATACAATCATGATTCCTTGACAGTATTCTATGGATCCAATTCGGATCATTCTCCTAGATGTAATGACCAAGTTACTTGTTTGATGAGTCAACTGATAAGTCAACACGAATCACTTTCCAATGAGCTATCATGAGCTCAATTTGGAGTTGAGGAAGACCTTCAAAAGTTGGCTGCAACAGCACTCTGCATTTAGGCAGCCTCATTCTGCACATTTTGACCAGTCTTGGGAGATTGGACTTTTGTTAGGGAAAATGAACTCCAAATTGAAAAATTCAAGATGTTTTGCAAAGTAGCCTCACCAAAATTTCCAACGAGCTATCACACACCTAATTTGGACACATGGAAGGCATACAAAAGTGGTCTGTAAGATGGCACTGTGCATCTGAGGCCAGTATTGCGCACCTAGCAGTCATTCTCAGTGTAAAATTACACGGGCACTGCGCACCTGGGTGAGGCGTTTTGCACCTACCCAACCAAGCCCCAAATCACTCCAAGTTGCAAATTCACCTCAAATTTTCAGTTTCTCCCTCTAAAACAAGTGATTACATCAATGTTTCTTATTGAAAAGGGATTTTACATCAAGTTTTGGTGATTCTTTCACTCATAAAGTCAAAAACCTAGTTTTCACACAAACTATCTCATAAAATTGACAAGCTCAATCTCTTATTTTTTTCCTATCTTATCCATTTTCTATTGTCCCTAAACCCCATTCCCTCATATATTTTCCCTGAATCGCATTCCCACATACAAATTTCCCAAACCCTACACACTCTCTCTAAAAACCTACACACTTTACCCTACACACATCCCTAAACCCTACTCACATCCCTAAACCCTTTTCACACATACATTTCCACACTCCCTCTCCCATACACTCTGCCCATTCCATTCCTCCATCCTCTTTACATACTATTATCAACAAACCATCCCTATACAACCACATTTTACAAAACCAAGGGAAAACAATGGAAAGAGGCAGTGAATATGACTATGAAGAAGAGACACTCAGTGATAGTTCCATGGAGAGACATAAGTAGCAAAGAAAAGGAAAAGAGAAGATACATGAATATGCTATAGATGATGAACAAGAAAGAGAATTTCAGTTGGAAGAGCATGATGATGAGCCACAGCACCAGACTCATCATGGAGTAGAGGTCATTAATCTTGAAAGTCAAACTGAAACTTCAGCTCAAAAAATGACTTTGAAGGAAAAGGATGCACACATTCAGATGTTGATGGACAAACTGGAAAGAGCTAAATATATCATCACATATCTAGAGCAAAGAACAAACAATTGGAGGATAAGCAAAGCCTAATGGAGCTTGAAATGTTGAAACTGAAAAGGCAAAGTGACAAAAAGCATCCTGTCATTTTGACTCCCATTGAGCAAGAGATTGAACATGACCGAGAAACTTGGCTTGAGAGGGTCAACATGAATCTTGAAGGACTAATCAACAAGGCAAAAAGGGACAATAGAATGCTCCGGCACATGTCATATCATTTTATGACTTGAAACAAAATTTTCAATATGAGAATGAGGAAGCTTAAGGCTAGGTTGAGGAAGGCCTTAAGGAGAAAAAAGGAGCAATATAAGTTGAAAATATTGGCTGAAGCCCCACTAGCCCATCAAAGCAACTAATGGTGGTGCCTTGTGCCAAATCTGGGCAAGTTTTGATAATTTTTTGTCTTTTTCAAATTTTGAAATTTTGAACACAGAAAATTGCACTAGGTGGCGCTGCGCTTTTCCCTGGAGGAATTTTTGGAGGAATGGCTTATATATTTGGATTAAGCATGATGAGAGCATCAAACCCAGAAAATCTCAGCAATTTTGCAGCAAAACTAGGTCACCAAAAGGTCAAAAAACTACCAAACAATGACCTCTTTGCCTCTTTTTGGACACACAGAAGCATCCTTGGGAGATTTCACTTTTGAGGGTGGAAATAACCTCCAAATGAAAACATTCAAGATATTCCAAAAACTAGACAGGAATATCTTTCCAATGAGCTATCTTGGGCTCAATTTGGCTAAGGGGAAGACCTCCAAAAGTGGCTCTGAAGCGGTGCTACGCACCTGGCCAGTGGCGCTGCACATAGAGCCAGTTTGCCAAAAAAATCCAGTTTTCGCCTAGTTTTTCTACTAGTTTACCTTTTCTCTCTTAATGGATGAATTTATTATTGTAATTTAATTAATGCCATGGTATGTAAATGAAATTGTGAAATGATCTTAGAGGGTATATTCATCAGTTTGAGTTGGTTTGGGGGTTAGTGAATCAGTTTCCATGGTTTTAGAGGCAAGCTGTTCCACTGCCTATATTCTTGTTCCTTGTTTGGAAATGGTTGTAACAATTCCTTATCTCTTGGGTTAGACCCCTAATGGCTAGCATAAGTGGTTTGATGTCTATATTATGTATTTTTTCTATCATTAGCAAAGGTTGGACTCTCTTGGATGCTCTGAGCTACATTGTACACCTTTATCAGCAGTTTGGCAAGGAAATAAACTAGGATTTGTAGCTATTTTTATGGGATACTTGTGGTAATGAATTTTTGCATGGTTTCTTCTTTTGTTATTAGTTTTTCTCATGTGTTATTTGTGCCACAATATAATTCATTTCTTCCAACTAAATGATATTAAAATAGATAGGTAGAATACATTGGTTACAGTGCTCTGCCTTGGGAAACCTTTTAGTTTTTTATGTTTTCTAATGTTTGAGAAGGACACATGATCTTTGCATGCCCTCCTCAGCTCCTCACTAGTATTATACCTACCATATCACTCAATTCCAAGTGCCAAAGTACTTACCTACCTCGCCCCATAGAACACCCTGCATCTTGACTTGATTTACCGGACCCAAAGCTACCTACTCCATTTGATCCAGCAAAAACCCAAATGAAATCAATCAAAAACCCTAGAGCTACTATACCTAGCCTAAAATCCATATCTGATTCAGTCATCTTGACTAATATTCACAAGGAGAGAGCCCTCTCCCGACCTAGTAGGGCTAGCTACCAGGTTAAGCTTGGTTTGTGGTTATCCTAGGATTGCCTCCCTTCAGCCTGAGGTCAATCTAGGCTCTAAAAATGGTACAGGCTTATATTATGGGTGTACCTAGCACAATCATAGATGAGGGCTCATCTGTTAGTATTTTTTCCTCGACTGCTTGGAAATCCTTAGGTTCTCCTCAGCTTTTCCCAGTCACCCAGAATCTGCTAGCTTTTAACAAATGAACCAGTCAACTATTAGGGATCCTTCCTAAGTTACCTATTAATTTGGGAGGAAATGTTGTCTATATAGATGCGATGTTTTTCCAAGGCCCGTTGGATTTTATTCTACTCCTTGGTCGTGACTATGTTTATGTCATGGGGGCTCTTGTCTCTTCCCTCTTTTAGGTGATGTGTTTCTTGCATGAAGGAAGCATTGTTATCATTGATCAAATTACATTCATTGGTCTTGAATCAAATCCCAATCAACCATCATCCCTAAATGGTTCTTACGTGCAAGCGATATCACCCCCACCATAGGTTAATTACATGGCCTCCTGTTCCATGCCCACATCTACTGATGATCTAGTAAGTGATGTAGTACATCATGTACTAGGGGCATTAGAGCCTGATTTTTCATTTGGATCCTTGGACATGTATCCTTCCAGAGTGTTTCTCTCCCATCTGATAAGAAAATCTTGGAAGCCATGGCCTCTTTTTTTCTTTGATCAAGGTCTTTGGAGCAGAGTTCCTTGTCTTGTGTCAAGATCATTAAAAAAAGAAACAAGGGACATGAAGATAGTTCTTTTACTATGTCAAGCTCATTAAAAAATGAAACAAGGTGTCATGATCAAGGTTCTTTTCCTGTGTCAATCTCATTAAAAAATGACACAAATACCATTCCAATTTGAGTCTTTGATTAGATCTCGTAAAATCCTAGTCGAGTCTTTCACTTGATCTCGTAAGTGAAATTTCATTCCATCCATCTGTTAGTAGCCAGTAGTCTTCTTAGGTGAATGAAATGAATCTTGGGGGGCATGTACTTCGTATTGAGTCATTATGATGGGGGCATGCAAATCAATATCAAGCATAGCTTCTACATGTTTCAAGCTTGTGTAAAAATGAAACCAATTTCAAGCAGAGTTTCCTATGTTTCAAGATAGTGTAAAAATGAAACCATTTTCATCTTATATCTCGTGATTGTCATTTCTATCAGCCTATTTTTGCCAGATGAGCCTTGGTATTTTCCTTTCCATCATCACCATATCTTTGGCCGATCATACACTTTCTCTTGGTTGCTTTACCTTTAAATGGGGAACATCTGCGATGAGTGGTCTTACTAGCTAGCCTCTTGACCTTTACATGTTTTGAGCAATTCCATCATCACTGGAACTAGTTTCTATCCTTTTATACCACTCGTTCCTCTAGGAGGAGTCTTCTTTTAGCTCTTTTCAGACTCTAAAAATATGAAAATATTTTCTAACACTTGTCTTTTTGAACTCGTTAAAGTAAATGAAATGATGTCTACTCAATATAAGTTTAACCCTTTTCAGGACTAAGATAGACTAGATACAAAAAAGGAATACCTTAGTCGAACATGCTTAATAGGTTCTCTGATATCATTTTCTACCTTTTCAAATTCAAGAGACAATTTACGAAAAGTGACCTTTGGATTTTTCTTTTTCACCTCTTTTTCAAACTCTCTAAACATGAAAAAGATGTCGAGTTTCACCTTCATTGGACTTGCAAAAATTAAATGACGTAGGAATTGTCATCATGACGAGATCAAGTTTCTCCTTCCTAGGACTCGTTAAACTTACTAGGATGGATTCATCCAAAGGATGACCTTATATGGAAAGCATAATCCATCCCCTTCAAGCTTGCGATAAAAAATAATGGGGTACTCACTAGAAATAGTGGGAGAAAAATGAAAGCGAACATCTCTTGTATTTTGTGTAAAGGCAGCATGTCGCTCTTGAACATGACACTTATATGTTGCTCGTGTCAGGTTTGGGATTTTCTCACTTCATCACTTGCCTTCCTAGGTTTGGGAAATCCATTCTGCCTTTCATCTAATTATATCTCTTTGTCATCATGACCTATGATCCCATGTTTAGTCAAATGCTTCCTAACTCTGGAGTCGTGTCGCCGACATGTTCAAGAGAAGTCCTATCTATAGTTTTTAACACTTATACACTGTCTGAACTTTCTGCCAGAGTCCTAAATCAAACTTACCTACTCTAATATATCCTTTGTTTCATGTCGATTATGTCGGATACATTATCGCCCTCCTTAGATGGATCGCTTCTTGTCGACTTCATCTCAGTATCCAGGAAGATGATCTAGAAAGTCCCTTCTAGTACCTTGGAGTTGGCATGCCTCAATGGAAAGTTCTTCACATTCAATGACAGGTTTACATCACTGGCCTTCAATTGAATGATTCTACGAGTGTTCAACATCAGATTCATTTTCACACTCGTGGATTGTGTTGATTGCACCTTGAGATCCATTGTCATTATTGGTGGTTTCTCTCATACCTGTTAATGGTTTACATCATTGACCAGTAATTAGGTGGTTTTTTATCATGTTCGACTTTGACACATCTATTCGCATGCTAGAATTTGTACATTCATTGGATCGGGATAGAGCTCAAGACCTTGACTTCTATCTGATAAAACTCGGGTTGCATGGAGTTGTGAGTTATTCATGATTGTACACATGATTACACAGATGGTTGCGACCATACTGTGAGTCTGTATTTATGATCCTTTCTATTCGTATGGTTGCGTCCATACTGTGGAATCATGCACATGATCCCTCCTATTTGGATGGTTGCACCAATACCATGGATTCATGTATTATTAGATTCCTATTCATGTATTATTAGGCATGTTTATATTAGATATGTCAGATATGTATATGTATATTCTTGATTTGTAGGCCTTGCCTTGACTTGTAAAACATGTCACCCATCACTCCCTGTTTTGTCTTCATGCTTTAGGGGGCATTTGTTACACAATATTTTGTCACACATCCTATTCATTTTCTATTCTACATCCCGAAGTGCCAAAATATTGAAAAATGTGAAGTGTTATCATCATAAAACACATATTGAAACATCGTTGAAGAATGGAAGAAAAATGGCCCTGAGTCAATTCTAGAGAAGGTTGACTGAAACCCTAAATTTCAAAACCAACGCTCTTTTCTCCACTACTTTCTCATGTTGATGGCATGCATTAGTTCTTTGACCTAGCACTTCCAGCACAGGTTTTGATATGAAAACCTACTCTAAACCTCTTCTCGCAGGTTTTCTCAAAATGGAGGAAAAGCTTCGTATGCTAGAAACTTCGAGAAACGAGTTGGAAGTTATTGGGTAGAGATATGGTTGAGCTATCTCATTTGTATCTCTTGATATTACCTTTAAGGGCCTTCCCCTTGAGATGTGGACCTTCCTCCCTATTTTGTGGATCCCTAACTCCCTTTCCCTTCCTATAAATCAAATCCCCTCCATTCCCAAATGGTTGGTCATTGATTGCCTGCATTCCTATGTTGAGATTATGCCTAAATGATGCCTATCTAACCTGGAGAAGGAGTGCTTGAAGAGTCTTGGCTTGGACTTGGACATCCACAAAAAGTAGGTCTCCAACATCAAGGCAATGTTTTTATGCTTCCCTTTTTGATTCATTAATATATACATATGATGTTCACTTTCCATAAATGTCTAAATATTTATGCATTTAGCTTGATGCTCCTTGATCTATCAAGTAGTTTATGTTTGATATATACTATGTATGCTCTTGTATCTTGTATTTTATTTTGATCCCTTTCGCAGGTACTCAAACGTAAGGAACAAACAAGGAGTGATCCTAGAAGTAAAGGGATCGAAGCCGTCATCGAAGGATTGAGAAATTAGCATCAGAGAAAGGTACGTTTCTCTCTCCCTCTGCATTTTAAACATAAGCTAGGAAAGTCTACATTATTTTGTTTAGTTTGTTGCTAGACCCACTCATTAGGCTAGAGAGATCGACTCTATCTGTAGAGGGGATTTATCTTCACAAAAAAAATATCCCCCCCCTAATTCAACTTGCATGGAATTCAAAATCCCACAAGGTTTGTAAGTTCTCCCATCAAAGGCTTTGAGTGTGGTAGTCGATTGACTCAACTGCGGAGAACCAATTCCCTTTCACCAAGACATGGGCATAGTTCAAGTCGAGGCTCCCCCATCCACAATAAACCGATGAATATTCTCACCACGCACGACGACTTGGATTATAAATGCTAATTGGGTTGGAAGTTGAGGGGTATAGTTTTCATGAGAGAAAAAAATGAGGTTGGAATTTGATGGATCCACACATCCGATAGCTGAAAGTAAAGCCTTATTTTAGGTGGGACAATTTCACAACACCTCAAGAGTCGACATAGTTGATGGAGACTGAGCCAAGTCTTCAACACCGTTACAATTCTGAGTAGCTCATGCACGAGGGTTGAAAACAGACTTACGAATAATTCCCTTTGGAGGTTTAATAGTCAATTTGGTAGGAATCGACAATGGATTAGGATCTGATGAGGATGGTGATAAACTGACAGTTTGAGCAGTAGCCAGACTGTTAGGTGGATTCACATTACCATAATCCTTGTTCTGAGTAGCTACCAAAACATCATATCTCACCTTTGAGGAGGAAAACATCAAAACCGTGTTAGAGGAAGATGGGTCTCATCCAACCATATGAGTCTCTTGATTAGGAAATATGTAATTCAACATTGCGGGAGAACTAGAGAATTTAAGAATTTGATTCACTTTGACGCAGTTAGGACAATCATGGGTAAAGTGTTACTCATTGCAAATCAAGCAAGGATATCGAGGATTCCATTTCTCATCACAAGGTTGATTTGTTTGTTTATCCTAAGGAGAGGGGTCTTTCTTTGTCTTACCTTTTAATTTTTTCTTACTTCCAAGTTGTTGTTGAGACTTTCCTTTATCAAATGAAACGACATTTATCTCAGAAGAAGAGGCTGCAAGAGAGTGGGATTGAGGGTTTTGAGCAGATGTGGGTGGAGCAATACCAGATGGTTTACTCTCCGTCAGCGAGACAGGAGAACCAATAATGCTATCAAAATCATGAAATTATTTACCAAGCAACAAAGGAACAATATTCAAAGGTCTTGTAGCATTTGGTATCTTATCGTAGAGTGTGCCGGATTTGGTATAAACCAGATCCATACATTGCACACGAGAAATTACTTTCTCTTTAGTCATGACTCTTCCTTTGGCTACATCTTTTGTTATGGGTGCCAACATAGATTTGGTAAACCATTATGCCAGCAATTAATTGGGAACATAAGTTTTGACCAACCGACAATGACACCTCCACTCATGAATGTGATTCGAAATGTGGGTGGAATTAAATTATTTGAAGTTGGTTAACAATTTAGCTCCAGTTTTGTATCTGATGGGAAACTAAAAGGCGTGAGGAAGGTTGTGGATAAGGAGCTGAAATCATGGAATGAAGCTCTACGTAACTCAATATACCATTTAATAGTTGTACCTATAAGCGTTCTTTGGAAAAGATGAAGTCAAATAGAATCATTGTTAATGGAGTTTGATGAACACCATATATGATACGTCATGACATGCGTCAACGGGTCTTTTCCTGGATTCCCATTGCAGTTAGGGATATCATAAGGCAATTTAGTAGGAATAATCAACCACTAAGGTGAATGAGCGATTAGGTCATTGGTGAGTCGAGTCAAATCTGGGAACTCAAGAGTGGCCACAAAAGCCAATTGTTGATTAAAGTTCAATGAGGGATGACCTGGATATGAAGGAATAGCTTGGGCAACAAGAACTTGCATTCCTAGATAAGGAGGGTGTAAATAAGGAACTTGGGTACCAGAATAAGGAGGATTATGATAACCAGAATAAAAATGACCTTGTTGATGAGCCCATGATAACCATGAATTTGTTGGCCTTGAAAAGGCACCTGAGGTATATTCTGATAAGGTCTATACTGTTTCCCGATGAGAGTTTGCATTGTCCCATGATAAAGATTATTTGATTGAGACAGTGCCATATCGTATATAGTTTGTCCTACTGAAATTTGACGAATACCTTGTGCAATAAATTGAGATTGTAAAGGAACATGTAGCGACTGAGTAAGTGGGACTTGAGAGGTACCAGATACTGAAGGAACATGTTGAGATGTGATCACAGCCTGTACAGGTTGAGTCACACAAATTTGAGCTTGTTAAGGTATAGATTGACAGATAAGAACTTGAGATGAAGAGGGCACAGGTTGGGAAACAAAATCTGAACCGAACATCAGACTAGGTTGAATAGGAAAAGTAGGTTTCCATACACTAGAAACCATCCCAAGATAAGGAGGAATATAATAAGGTTGGTTTCCAATTTGAGGGATACAAACAAAAGGTTTCCCCTTGCCAAAGGAGGAGGGGATGATAGAGGAAACTACCCCCCATGTGGAGGGTACCCAACATAAGGATAGTTAGGATATTGAAGAGGACTTTGCCCATTAACATAAGGGAAAACATGTTGCTCAATAGTTGGTGTAGAAGGAGGAAAAGGAGCAGGTTGAGCAGCACTTAGAAGAGTAGTGCCAGATGGAATTCCCAAAGTGGAAGACATGGGGGATGTCCATAAAGTGGAATATGCAATAGAGAAGGTACCAAATAAGGATTGATAACTAGGTGGGATGGATGGGCCACCATAAAGATGTGCCTCTGGTGATGTCAAAAACATAAATTTGGAAGTGACATTTCATGTCTCAACCATAGTGGTAGACATAGGATGGGAAGCCATATCGTTTTTGGTCATGGTTAATAATCTCGATCTAGATTTTTGCAAGAAATTTTTGGGTAGTCAAAAGAACCAAGTAAAGGAGTTTGTACAAGAGGTGGAGGAGGAAGAAGAGGATGGGATGGATAAAGGAAAATTCCCTCCAAACGAGTAGAAGGACGAGGCTCTTCTTGCGGGATCTCCTCAATACTCACAAGTCCAGGCAGAAGTGGTTCACCATTAAGGCTGATATATATAGTAGGCGGATTTGTCTGAGACAAAGGAAGAGAATATGGAATACTTGAAGTAATAGGGAAACATGACTGAGGCTCCTCAGGTTCAATGACCTCAAGAAATAAAGTTTCCAACTCAAGAAGGTCGATTTCTATGACCTTAGGCAACAAAGTTTCAGGTAATTTAGTATCGATTGTGTCAATTTCACTAAAAAAAGTAGATGTAACCTCCGGTTCGGTACTCAAGGGGATAGATGATTCTGGTCGATCAAATTCAGGAGGAGGACCATAAGCAGTTCCCAAAGTTCTCAATCTAGTAGTCTACGTGTTCTTATGCTTCTGATGACGGCCAGGAGTAGCCTCTGGTGGAAGAGGAGGCTTATTTTTCATTCTACGTGAACGACGGGGTGGGGGATTTTGTTCTTCCACATTGGATAGTAAATTTTATTAACACAAAAATAAATAAATCAAAAATAGGGTAATCTAGGCATAAAGGATTACCAAGCAACCGTGAACTGCAATATACACCTTGGTGAACCAAGGACTTAACGTACACCAGCCAATCTCCGTGAATGTTGTGTTCGGTGTATCACAGTATATAAGGGGGAAAACTCGATTATGTATGGATCGATAACAACCTAATGGGGACTTCCAAAATATATGTGACGATACATTGGAGTGCAGTCTGTAGTAGTGTTGTCTAATGTGTAACCATTAGATGAGAGCATTCCCATATACTTTACGTGCATGGAGTGCCACCAATATACCGAAAGGTACTCGGAGAATGATCCTATACACTCACATACGTGGAACGTGATTTCACCCCCGAGATGCAACGCTGGAAATCAATGGAAACTCCTATGTTTAATGACACCCAAACATGTCTCTAGCCTAGACCTCTATGTGTTTGTGTTAATGTTACAAATTCTCCTTAGGTTCATTCGGTAAATTTTAATTTGATCTTGAATTGAGTTTCAGTTTTATGGCTCACCATGAATTCACATGAATTCTCTAGAATGCAAATATAGCATGAGGAAATGGAATATTTTTCTTCAATGAAAATCTATATAAGGAAGGGAAGAGACAAATAGTATGCAACATAGAAAATGTAGCAAACAAGATGCATAATACAACTTCCTTTTCATGTAACTGTTCCTAAATAAATTTAGATGCAAAACCCTAAATGCCAGTGCAATTGATCTAGGTGGATATTTCTGGCCACCCGCCTATTCCACTTGGACCTCCACCATTGTTTCTTTTAGTTTTTCAGTTTCCTTATTTGTAGCACAATTTACTATTTTTTGCAGTTTTTCGAGTCCTAAACTTCCGGAGCCATTTTGAGGCCCTAAATGAGGTTTCTTGGGAAAATTGGGAGCAACATGGGGCCATGGACCAATGTTTCTCACTCAAAAGTTGTAGCCCTTGGATAGATCTTTCTAATGAGGTATTGTGCGTGTCAAATGGAGATCGTATGCCAAAGTTACGACCCTAGGAAGTTGATGTACCAAAAAACGAGGCCCATAGTTTGGCGCTTCATCTCCTAGGGTTAGGTTTTTGGATGTTTAGGGTTTTCCATTGTTTCTCAATAATAAATAGGCCTTAGAGCCTCAGTGTAAGACAGTTCATAGGCATGTAGCCACCACATCTCTTCTCAGAGATAAGCTACCATCGATCGAGCTAGTTTATTTCAATTTCTGTTCGTAAGCATATTTCAATATTTTACATCAATGAAATGAAGTTTTATTTATGTTGCATCTCTATATTTATGTTCATATTTGTAATCTATTGCATTCCTGTTTAAATCCAGATCAACATTTTTTTTTTCACCACACTTGATTTTAATAAATGAGGAAAAATAAGATGTAAAGTCTAATCACTTATTCAAATGCACTTTTCAGTATGGAGACTAGAACAACAATTCATCCCAGTGATCAATGATCAAACTAAACAAGTTTACAAATGACCTAATGATAAGAACAAAGAAAAAATGCAACCAATGCTTACCAAAGCCAATCAATGACAAATCTAAACCAAATGGAGGCTTTAGAGAGACTATAAGAAACTCAAAACTCAGGGAAGGTCAGCTGGAAGTAGGTTGATCAAGGAAACATTGAGTAAACAAGCCAAATTTTGTGCAAAAATAGGGATCAATGCAGGGGAAGAAGATGAACCAGTGATTTTCAACACAGGCACAAACAGGGCCCAGGTGGGGTGCAATGCTCTGTTAGTAGACCAGAGGGTGCGTTGGTTCTGGGAAAGAGGATTCTGACACAAAAGTCACACACAAGACTCAATGTAAACACTTCATAGGTCTTTTCTTGGTTGGTTAAAGTAGAAAAATTCTATGGAAGAGGGAAATTAAACATAATGGACAAAGGAACCACCAAGGGAATACAACATTCCCAAGTGGAGTTTCCAATTTTTTATGCAAGATTTATGATTGCAGATAAAAGTATCTCCCCTAGGTTTGGTGGCTAACCTAGAACAATAAAGAGACAAAGGACCCAATGTTTTCCTTAAAGTAAGTAGAATAAGGGATGAAACCTGCTTGAAATATGTCACATGTTTCGCTCCTTCTTCGTCTTAAATGCTCCAATCCTAGCTCTAGCTGCCAAAATTAGAACCTGCCTAACCAGACAACACAAGCCAAGAAAATACGAGATCTATGTAGCATCATCTATATACTTTATTCAACATATCAACATGGTACTGAAATACATGAAATAATGACATCACATAGAGGAAAAAAAAAACTCTTTGTATTGATATAAATGGAGTGAGTTACAACCATAAATAGGTGTTGATCGTGTAGAAGAGCTCCTTTAAGTTATTGATTTGTCCTTCCTTTGTCACAAAGTGTACCTCCAATCACCCTAAATGCATGAAAGGATCACTCTCACAACAACAACATAAGGGTAGAATCATTCTCCGAAAGCCAACCTCTTGCACATGGAATGTTGTAAATATATAAAGTAGGGTAAGTTGGGAGTTATTATCTGTTACACTAAAAAATGTCACCATGACTACTTACAGTTAGTATGGCTCAAATCAACAGTCATGCTACCCTCTTAGGCAAGTCTTATGCCTCTGCTATCCATCTCAAACTCAAAGAAGAGAGAAAGTCTTGTAAAAAATGTGTTTATCTCTGGGGTCGCAGGTTCTCTCTAGCCTTACCTGCGGGGACGCTCACAATGTTCACAAAAGCGTCCTTGGACGCTCTGTATGTTAAGGGACAGGTGCGTCCTTCTGTAAAAGGCAAAATGCGCGAGTTTCATCTTAAAAAAGTTACTTGTGGTTACTTCTAGAACTTTCTAGAGGTCGGTTTGACGAAATGGATGTGCCTCCAGTTGGTTCATGTACCCCTATTAAGGAGGAACTTATCCCATCAATAAGGGAGCTATCCCACCCAAAGAGGGGGATTATCCCATTGATGGTGGACCTGAATAACCTCTTTACAGCACTATAAATAAAGACATTGAGCCAGAGGGAGGAGAGGTTGGAGCTATACATTTTCTTTGGGTAAATGCTGCAGGAATTAGGACTCCCATTTAGAACCTTGTGAGGAGAGATTGTCTTTGCTTGATTCTACTTGGAAGTGGGTGAGCTTTGTCAAAGTAGAGGAAAACTCTTGATGGACCCTGGGAGGAACTTGCACAACACCAAGGCCAGGTTGTAAGAGTTTCTTTGTTTCGTTATTAATACAAACCGGTTTATTTTTCTCAATAGCTTGTGTTAATGAGTTATTTCATGTGTTCCTTGGTCTGCATGTTGAATATATGTTTTATTATATGAAATGCAAGTGCTTGGTAATTGTTTGATTGTTTGTGGTTGCAGGAATTGATGTGAAAGAGGAGCTCATCTGGATCGGCAAGGACGGACTACAACAACAGCGTTTTGGAATAAGGTAAGCCTAAACACTTGTAGTTTTCATGTTTTAAAAGGTATATTTAGAGAAAGATCACTCCATTTTGTTTTGTTTGTCGCTAGAGAGTTTAGACTCCTAGGGAGGTCAGTTGTGTCCGCACAAACGACTTTTTCCGCCACGACAAATTGGCGACTCCACTGGGGACTAGGTTGGACTCGTCCGAAGGATGAGCTTATAATCAAGCATATGTTATCCTCCTCAAGCTTGTTAAAAATAAAGAGGTACTTGCCAGAAATGGTGGGGGAAAAGAGAGAAGAATGAACCTGTTTGTTACCTTTTGTCTCAAAAGAAACTTTATTACCACTCTTGAACATGACACTTTTTCATTCACCTGGGTTGGGAAATCTTTTACCTCACAGTTGATCAAACCACTTTGAAAGTCTTTAACCGGGTTCCGGGGATTAACTTTGAGTTATTCGTCACCAAGCCATCTGTCGTGTCGTTATGTGTTCAAGAGGTCTGCAAGCAAAACTTTCATTTGCAAAATACTTGTCATCCATTTGACCATCCCTGAGTCAGTCCTTACAGCAACATTTCTTCAACTTGAACAATGATTTCGTGTTGCGGGCTTGCCTGCAACGGGTCGCTTTCTATCGACATCGACACATTATCTAGAAAGATGACTTAGGAATCGACAGTACCTTGAAGTCTGCATGCATCAATGGCAGGTTTCTCGCCTTTGACGTCAGTTTACATCATTGACTTTCGATCAAAGGATTCCGTGAAGTGTTCGACATCAAAACATCTATTCACATTTCACGGGTTGTGCTTGGTACTTTGAGAACCATTGACATTACTGGTGGTCTCTCTCACGCTTGTTAACAGTTTACATCATCGACTGGTAATCAAGTGGTTTCTAACATGTTCGACATCAAATCATTTAATCACATGGCTAGAATCGTACCAATTCGGGAAGTAGAAGTAAAGACCCTGGATCTAGTTTCTACCATCCAGGCTGCGAGGAGTTTTGTATTCATTATCTATGTAGACTAATCATAAACAGATGGTTGCGTCCATACTGTGTCTACAAAAGTCTATAAAAAATTATGTACTGCAAGATCATTCCTGTATCAGAATAGTTAGTCCATTAGTTAAAGTTTTGAATCTGAGTATGGGAATGCCTACCTCAGTGATGATATAATCTTATACATGTATTTTGTGTTGAAAATTGCAGGTTCCAACCAGGTCATCCACAAGACAATCCTTGAAATGATAAAGCGCTTCACCCTTCCTAGAATTACAAAACCCTAATCTATTCCAGGCTTCGCACTTTAGGGGGCAATCTGTTACACTAAAAAATGTCACCATGACTACTTACAGTTAGTATGGCTCAAATCAACAGTCATGCTACCCTCTTAGGCAAGTCTTATGCCTCTGCTATCCATCTCAAACTCAAAGAAGAGAGAAAGTCTTGTAAAAAATGTGTTTATCTCTGGGGTCGCAGGTTCTCTCTAGCCTTACCTACGGGGACGCTCACAATGTTCACAAAAGCTGCGTCCTTGGACGCTCTGTATGTTAAGGGACAGGTGCGTCCTTCTGTAAAAGGCAAAATGCGCGAGTTTCATCTTAAAAAAGTTACTTGTGGTTACTTCTAGAACTTTCTAGAGGTCGGTTTGATGAAATGGATGCGCCTCCAGTTGGTTCATGTACCCCTATTAAGGAGGAACTTATCCCATCAATAAGGGAGCTATCCCACGCAAAGAGGGGGATTATCCCATTGATGGTGGACCTGAATAACCTCTTTACAGCACTATAAATAAAGACATTGAGCCAGAGGGAGGAGAGGTTGGAGCTATACATTTTCTTTGGGTAAATGTTGCAGGAATTAGGACTCCCATTTAGAACCTTGTGAGGAGAGATTGTCTTTGCTTGATTCTACTTGGAAGTGGGTGAGCTTTGTCAAAGTAGAGGAAAACCCTTGATGGACCCTGGGAGGAACTTGCACAACACCAAGGCCAGGTTGTAAGAGTTTCTTTGTTTCGTTATTAATACAAACTGGTTTATTTTTCTCAATAGCTTGTATTAATGAGTTATTTCATGTGTTCCTTGGTCTGCATGTTGAATATATGTTTTATTATATGAAATGCAAGTGCTTGGTAATTGTTTGATTGTTTGTGGTTGCAGGAATTGATGTGAAAGAGGATCTCATCTGGATCGGCAAGGACGGACTACAACAACAACGTTTTGGAATAAGGTAAGCCTAAACACTTGTAGTTTTCATGTTTTAAAAGGTATATTTAGAGAAAGATCACTCCATTTTGTCTTGTTTGTCGCTAGAGAGTTTAGACTCCTAGGGAGGTCAGTTGTGTCCGCACAAACGACTTTTTCCGCCACGACATTATCCTTTTACCAATCTTGATGGGAGGATGTGATCTAAGGATAAGGGATGAAAAATCTAAGGTAGGATAAGATAGGATCCAAATATTTTATCTAAGGTAAATGGTTACAACAAATCTTGGAAGCTTATGGAAATGGAGGCTTCAGGATTCTCTTTTTTTTCTTGAATTTCTAGAATTAACGCAGGTGCAAAGGGGAGAAACCTATAGGTGATCAATGCAAGCCACAGTGGAGAAACCTATAAGTGAACATTGTCTAGCAAGATGCCAGGGTGCATTGGTCCTAAAATTGGCTCAGATGATGTAGTTTAGGGCAGAAAATTTGGGGAACGAGAGAGTCATGCATAGGGCCTTGTGAAATGATGATGTAAAGGGGGAATAGGATGTTGATTGATGCCATTAGGAGGCCTATTGGTAGGATGTGAAAAAATAGCCCATAACAAGTCGTGCCATTACTCCTCAATAAGTGCATTCCGAAATAAACTTGCAATAGATGCGCACGACACTTTCTCATGGTGTCGTTATCTAGTTCATGCTAGGGAACCGCTATTGTTCATATATTTCATCCAATAAGTATGCAGATATATAGAACGGTCTTGCTTGCTTATCCTTGGGAGGATTCCAAGCCTATGCTACATGGGCCTTCAATTGTCAAGCCAGCATATCTGACCAGTTTAATGACCTCCCATCGTTCACCAATTGGTCCAATAAGACTTCCCACCCTTCATGAAAGGTTTATGTGCTCTCTTGACCATGGATTCTACAAGAAAAGAGAATGAAGAGCTGGTAAGACTTCCTAAGGGACTTTATCTTGTACACTTGTGTGGGTGTCTGTCGAAATTTTAATGGATCTTTCACCCAACCTTTGGCAATGTCTCTTGTGTTCACATGGTTGTGGGTGGCATAGAATAGTGAGTCCATGTGCTCTGCTGGATTTGGAAAGTGATACATTTGTTGAAAGTATCAGGCCTAAAAGGTGGCAAGCTTATGTCTATTGGCATTGCTCAATGTCATGGTCCTCTCATCAATGTGTGAGACCATCCAACTAATGAAATATACACATGGGAAGGCTAGATACGTACATGCAACCTTTTATAACCCTAACTGTTGAATGCTAAGATAAACCTACTGGTCCTCTAAGTCTTCCTCAAAGTCCTTTACAAAAGCATCTTTAATATGTTTCCACGTCAGTGATGATCCATTTTCTATAAACAACTGAGTATCTGCACACACTAGAAAATCAACTGATGTTTGCTCAGCTACTTCCCCATTACTGCTTTTAGTGGTTTCCTTCGAAGCAAATCTCTTAAGTGCTATGGTAACAGGGACTACTGGAGAGGTGCTCAACAACTATTGTACCTTTGGGACAAAAAGGACACTAATGGCAAGAAAATGTCAGTCTTAAGAAAATCTACTTAGAAGGCAAGTTCAAGCTGAAAACTATGCATCATATAGGAATAATTGCGCAATTTTATCTGACAAGAGGGACTAGCTTCCTGTGTGAACTGGGAACTGCGTAGTCCCAACAACCAAGATGAAGTCTTGATGGTTGAAACTGTGGAATGTGTAGTTCAGCCTGGGAGAGATTGCACATTGCGTAGTCTCAGTGGCCAAGGATGACAAGCTAGCTCCTGGAACTACGTAGTGCGTAGTTGGAGCCAACTTGGACTGCACAATTCTAGAGGCAAAACTTGTGGCTTGAGCCTTAGGATTGTGTAGTGCCAGTTGGGCAATGTGAAAACTGACCAAGGGGAATGCAGATATGCCCAAGGGAAGTGTGGAAAACGAGCAGATCTAAGATATAGTGTGAAGATGAGTGTAGATATGACTAAGTAAAAGTAAATGCATGTGAATAAAGTGCAAAAATTAATCAAACAAAAGGAAATGAATTATGTGAGGAGAATCGTCATAACGACGACCATTGGTGCAAAAATAGGGAAACTAATGCAACACTTTGGAAATGCAATCTAAAACTTAAAAAAACACTTCTACAAGTTAAAGCATGTTAAAATTCTAGCAACTATGAAGAGAAACAAGTGAAACAACACTCACACAAGCCACACAACAAAAAGTGATAGAAAAAGTGGCAAAATATGAAAAAACAAAACTCACCTGGAAAAGCGTCGGCGATTGCACCAAAGGTTCCTTGATCTCCTCGGGAATGTTAGAGCTCCAAGATCGAGTGTGAAAATTAGCTATAGAAGCATCGCTTAAATAGATTTGGATAAATTAGGGTTTTTGACACGCATGCCTAAAATCAAGGAAAAAATGATACTTGGCAGGAGTTTCTAAAAATAACACAAGTGCCTCCTTCGAGATACTAAAAATAGATTCCAATTTTTTAAGGATATTTTTTTTCCATTTTTTTTTCTTTTTTGCTTTTTTTGGAAAAACTTGCCATGCACACTACTGGGAAAGACTACGCAATTTTGGGGAATTAGGAAACTTTCTGGCTCAGTGCACTACGCAATTTTTGAGCTTAATGAGGGTTACACAATATCTGAGGTTAGTGTTGGGCTTCCTCCCATGACTACACAGTTCTTGAGCATAAGGATGACTACCATTCAGGATTGCGCATTTCCTCTCATCAAGGTTGCTTGGCCTTATGTATTGCGTAGTTTCTGGAGGCAAGCCCAGAACTTCTGTGAGGCCAAGTTGGGAGATCAACTTGTGACTTAGAAGAATCAGCTAAGTGAACAAACAAAATAAAAATTGAAAAGATAAGTCTCAGTCGAGGCATGACTACCTGGATCAGTGCAAGATGAGCTCCTATGGATAGTAAGGAAAGCTCCAAAATCAAAGCATAGGAAAAATTTTGGAGGGTAGTTGTAGCTGCTACAACACACACACAACATGACATTGAAGAGGGAGACCTTTCCACCCCTATCCATCATTAAACTTGTGTGGGCCAAATAATGCGGGAACTTGGCTATGGGATGAAATATCTTGAAATTCAAATGGAACTCATGATTTGGTGTTGTGATCGAGACATTACCTTTGAAATTCTATAGATAAAGTCAAGAGATCTTTGTGGTCAAGGTGGAATTCATTATTAATGCTGAGGACTGGAATTGGAAGGGAGGCACATTCCAACATTTTATAGAGTGATTGGGTAGGGTAGGATTGTGTTGTAAGTTACAAGATCACTGTGGGTGGAATTGGAAAGAAATTAAATATAGGTAACGAGACTCAGGAAGGAGTAAATTTGCGCTATGAAGCACCATTGGACTCACTGGATTGGTATTGGACACTCCATGCTTGAAATTGAGTGCATATATGGTGCATAATCACATTGATCATTGACCACACAGTGAAATTCTAGAGTTAAAAGGCTGGTTAATGTTTAGGAATCCAACTTGATAGACTTGAGGGCAGTTGTGAAGGGGCGGTACAACAAAACTAAAGGCATGAAATATGGAGGAACAATGAAATTGAATTGATCTTAGAGATGTCTCGAACTCAGAAGGGGAATTGCAGACCTGAAGGTAGAATATGCCTTACTCAGGTACACAAGACTACATTAACCAACATTCAAAAAATGGCTCCTTCCCTTTTGTACTCTCTGTATAAGAAGAATTAGTGCAACAAAATTTGATATTTCTAAGTGAGGAATTGGGAATGAAGCAAAAGGTCAATATAGAGCTAAAGCTTTCTAGAACTAGACAACTATGTTTTATTTTGTATTTCAAATTCAAGTTTTTAAGTGGAATATTTTATTAGAATATGCCTCCATAGAAGGGGTAAGAATCCAAGTTATGGAGTTAATAGACGAGATAAATCCTTTTGAATGCTACTTGTGCTATTTTATAACCACATTTTGGAAAGAAAAATTGACTATGTATTATTTTGCCATGCAGTATGGTCACGACTTTTTGATAATATAAAATTTGTTTGTTTCTATTAAAAACACAACCATGCATAATGATAGACCTTGACCATATAGGGGGTAAGAGTCCACATTTAGGAGTTAATAGAGGAGATAAAATGTTTTGAATGCTACTTGTGTTATTTTTATTACCACAATTTGGAAAACAAGAATTGAAAATGTATTATTTTTCCATGCAGTATGGTTACGACTTTTTGATAATATAAAATTTGATTGTTTCTATTAAAAATACAACAAAGCACAATGATATACCTTGACCATTTGTAGTAGTTGTATACAAAATTTTCAACCTCACTCTTTGGAAAACAATAAAGTTATCAATTTGAAATTTGTGTGGTTTTAGGTTGGATCAACTCATGATTTTCGTGCTGATTTTGAAAAATGGTGATGCAATATCACCCAATTTTCATTTCAAATTTAAAATTCCAACATTTTTCAACCATCGCATTAAAAACCAAATATCATGATTTCAAAAGATACGAAAACCACACTAAAATGAAAAACTAGTGATGCAACATCACCTCTTTTTTTTTGAGTTAAAATTCATACATTTTTCAATCATATCATTAAAAACCAAATATCATGACTATGAAAGACATAAAGAAACATGATGAAATTCCAAAGTAGTGATGCAACATCACCTTTTTTTAGGGTTAAAATTCAAACATTTTTCAACCATGGTATTAAATACCAAATATCATGACTATGAAAAACACTAAAAATTAACACTTATTTTTTCCAAGGAAAAAACCAGTATTTTTTATTTATAGTCAAAATTAAAATACATTTTAAGTAGATGTTCGAGCATTTTTGTGGCTCATCGCTGTTAATTTTTTAGTTTGTGGCTATTCCATTTTTCATTAAATAAGTAATTTCTTTTTGATGTTCCATTGCATTGATTTTCTTTGATAAACTACTATAAAAAGTTCAAGTTGTAAATTTTTAGTATTATATTAGAAAGTTTTCCAAGAAAATGACCAAGTGCTGTTTCAGAAAATATCTTGTAAAGAGGCGCTGCAAGAAAGAGGTCAAGATATAACTGTTGTTCACCATATCCCTATTCCCTTTTTTGATGAGTAGAGGGATACATTTTCTTGTAGCTACCAATAAAAAAGAATTTGTAATGATATAAGGGATGTTGTGTGCTAATATATGTGATAAACTTGTCGTTTGAAGATCAAAATAGCAAAATTTTTTGTTTCCACTATAGCCACCATTGGATTGTTGTAAATCAATTCAAGAGAAAAACATGATATCCTTTGAGAACAAAATGGATATGAAGGACGTAGTCCCTCAGTCCCAAAGGTTGGGAAAATGATTTCTTGAAGTGTTATCTTGTGCATACTTTCCAAATTCCTTTGACAATTTCCAATCCTCTTTTTGCCAAGTTCTCGACTTGTTTATTTTGGGACTTGTAGTTGCGAGTGAAATAAGCATGATAACATTTTGCCAATTTTTGCATGATATTATGATAGATAGAAAAAAAATTGTGGTTCCTTAACCCTACATTTCCCTTTAACCAATCAACCACCAAATTTGAGTCTCCATAAACATTTAGAGAGGTGAAATGAAGATGAGTTGTTAGTTGTAAAATTTGTTTGAAGGAAAAAATCTCGACATAGTTATTTGATGCATGTTCAATGTTGCAAGAAGATGAGAAAAAACAGTCCTAAAATATAAAGAGTAGGCCCCTATTTCCTCCTATGGATGGGTTCTTTTGTATTTCCCTATCAAATAAAGCCTAAGGTCTGTCTTTTTTTACGTCAACTTAGAATGGTTTTATTTGTTTAGGGATTTTATATCTATAGGGATCGGTTCATATAGGGCTAGACTATTGATGGCAACCCAAAGATATGAATGACATTGGTTCTAAAAAATGGACTAATTCCTTTCAAGTAAAATTCCCCAATTTACAATCAGAGGGAGGGATTGTATAAAATATTTGTGCTTTGCAAAGAACCAAGATTTTAAGCATGCATCAATGGAGTCTCCTTGCTAGATAAATTTCTACCTTATTTCTGTTGGAAAATCTAACTAGGCTCAATCTTCATGGTGTTTGATGTAATCATGATTTTATGTATTTGATGTAAAGAGAAAAAGGAAATTTATTATTGTTATTTTGTAGCATGAGTTTCATTCTCAAAGTCATTTTATTTGTAGGTCAAGCACCCATTGAATTCTTTAGGTTTTCTCATTGACTAAAGACGTCAATTGATTCATTATCATATGTAAAATACCCTATTGGGAATATTGTATCATGCCAAGAAAATTATTGTAAGTCAAAAGTGTCATAAGACTCCCTCCAAGACAAGTCGGCCTAACAGTCAAACAAGTCAGCCTACAAAGTGATAAGTCAGCCTCATTAGGGCCATTCAACCACCATGAAAATCATATATATAAGGAAGAACTTGACCTCATAAAAATATCACTCATCAAGTTCGTTGAAGCACAAGAAAAGGAGTCTAATAGTTACTGAAAGAGGAGAAACAAAATAAGGAAGAGCGAAGTACAAAATAATTTTTTTTAGGGCAGAATTTTCACACGTGTGAAGAAACTAGGGAAAATTTTGTTGTAGCAAGACCAAATTGTAGCCATCACAAAGGAGCTGAATCTAGTGTCAAAAAGATTCAAGTTTGCAAGCTGAATTTTTAAGAAAGAAAATGATAACCAAGTGAAGGAGAAAGAAGGAAAGATTCATCATTATTCTCTCACATGTTCCACCTAGGGTTTCTATAGTAGAGGTCAAAGTGGAAATCAAAAGTTACAGGTCCGAAACTGCAGTCGAAGGTGCAGTTGCAGCTGTTGTGAAGAAAGGTTGACTTGAGTTGACTTTGAGAGAAGCAAGTTGATCAAAAGGAAGAAGTTGACTTGGCCTTGGAGGGGTCTTTTTCAAGGGTCATAGGTCTTGGAATTCATCATCTGAACATTTTATAAGAAGAGAAGAATCTATGTTGGTTTTCCTCTCAAGAGGAGAGGTTTTGGCCCTGGCTTGAAACCTACATTTTGTGTCCTTGTGTACTATTGATCTTCATGTTTTGGTAGCTATTTGATGATAAGAACACAATAATAATCAAGTGAAAGAAGGAGCTAATAACAAGTATATCAAGTTAAGTAAAATAACATCACAAGAAATTATCAAAAGTAAGAGAAATCACCATACTCTAGCCGCCCCTAGATTTCTCAACACTTCCCTTTGTATTTCTTGCGATACACTTTTGAGGAAGGGCGAGAGATGAAAAGGTGGCGGATGTATTTAGAGGCCACCAGGTGGAAAGGGCAATGACTGGGTCCACAAAATGATCTATTTTGTAAGATGTCCCAAGTGGAGGATTTCCCCTTAAGCATAAGCCACATTAAAATCTTTTCCTTCATAGGTGCATTGAATTTCCAAAGATTTTTTCCCCTCAAGCGAGGCTGATGGTTCCCTTGCTGCAGAGTCAATGCTTGATGCCCTAATTTTGGGGTGTACTCACTTGAGGGATTTCTCGAACATACTAGTAGATCTTCTTCATTTGTGAGAATGATAAGAGTTTGTTGTAGCATTTTGGTGTATGACAACCACTCCTCTACTACGTCTCCTTCCAGAGATAGTGTTTCACTAGGGCACCAAGTCTAATGACCAAAGGGATCCCTCCTATTTGAGACTCATTGAAGATAAAAGTTGTCTTGATCATTTAAATTTTGTATTAACTTGTTAGAGAGTGTATGTGCAAGTTTACTACCAACCTATGGATCCCTTCCAACCAAATGATGCGATCTAGTTCTAATTTTCCATTGAAGGTTGTCCCCAATGTCACCAAAGGAAGTGATAATGGCCTTCCAAATGATAGATCCCTGACAGGATGAATTTCTAAGGGATCTTCTCTAGTCTATATTAGAAGAAGGGGAAATGTAATTTTTCCACACACTAGAAGACCAAAGTCATGATCCTTGTATTATTCTTTATACTACTTTTGCAGCTAGGGCCTTTGAGAACTAGAGAGGGATTTTCAACCCCCATCCTCCTAGATCTTTTGGGATGGCAATGGAATTCCAAGTAGTCAAAGAAAAGGCCTTATTTCCTAATTTCCTACCCAAAGAAAAGACATAGATAATTGCCTTATTTTTTGAAGAATTCCTAAGGGGTTCTAAGCTAAGGAGGTCTAAGAAACTGGGATTACTTCAAAGGATGCTTTGCACAGTACTAGTCTCCCTACTCTTGAGAGCCATTTTTTGCACCATGTTCTAATTTTGAGCTCAATTTTAGAGAGGAGCCAATTCCAATCCAATTTCATATAGGATTTTGGTTTTAAATGGAACCCCAAGTATTATAGTGTGTTTCTCGATGGTCGCGGGTATTTAAGGACGATTCCTAAAATATTATTCCATTTTTATTGCTCTAAGAGAATTTCGATAAAGGAGGATTTATCCTAATTTATCTGCATACCTGTAGCAAGCAGAAGAGCTTTTGGATGTATTTTATGCATTGTAATCCCATAATAGCATATCCAAAGAAGATGATGACGATGTCATATATAAAAAGAATGACAGATATGAATGTTAGATATCTTATTTATTCTTTTAGCACCTAGGATAGCTCTGCTAATACCTTCAACTACGAGAAAGAAGAGAATCTGGGAGAGGGGAAAACATCGCCTTAAGCCCCTTTGAGGGTTGAAGAAGGGGAATGTTGATCCATTTATCAATAAGGCCATAGAGGAGGAGATAATACAACTATAAATCCAAGAGATAAAGGAGGGGAAAAATCAAAGGTGGAGGAGAAGGAGTCTAATGTATAACCAGTCAAACCTATCGAAAGCCTTCAAGAGGTCCACCTTATAGGTGGATTTTTTTTTTTTGAGAATTAATGGAGTGTACACCCTCTTGTCCCAATCCTATGGTATCAAGATTTTGACGATTCTTCAAAATATTGATTTTCTATAGAGAAATTTGGGATGGGATTTAAATGAAGGAATATTATTTTAGATATGATTTTATAGATTGTGTTACATAGGGAAATGGGTCGAAAGTGCTCAAAAGAGGATGGCTTATTAGTTTTGGGGATAAGGTCCAAGAAATTTGAGTTGAAAGGGCAAATGATTTTTCCATTAGTATCTTGGAATACTCGATCACCCTGAGTAAATCATCCTTTATGAAATCAAAGCACTTGAGATATAATTCAATGGAAATCCATCTAGGCCAGGGATTTTTTCCTTTTGGAAATTTTTAACACATTCTTGAGCTCATTTTTTGTTACTTCTTCCATTAAATCCTTGTTCCCCCCTTCTTCATTGAAACTCATAAAATAACTTGCAATTTTGAGGATTTTGTCTATATTTTCTCAATTTTAATTGTTGAATATGGATTTAAAGTAAGTACAAACTTCCCTAGTGATATCATTGAAAGAGAGGACCATGTGGCTATTCAAGCTTTTTATATCCTAGATAGTGTTAATTGCTTTCTTGTGGTTGACAATCCTGTTGAAATACTTTGTATTTTTGTCTCCATCCAAAAGCCAAAGGGCTCTTCTCTTTAATATCCATTCTCTTTATTTTTCTAGGAGGAGGGATTATTTTTCTCCTCTAGTGGTTTTAGAGATGATTTATGCTCCTTAGAGAAACAAAGTGGGCTTGAAGAGTCCATGAATTCTTATAATTTATTTTCAGTTTCAAGTAGAATATTTTCATCCTAAATCTTCTTTTCATGTGCCCATAAGGAAATGATTCCTTTGGCCCTTTTCAAGTTCCTTTGGAATTGAATAGGTTGTGAGTCCCTTATAGAGGGATAGAAAGGAGTCCAAGATTATTTACTTTTTTACATGAGTGAGGTATGATCAAGCCAACATGGTTTTAGCTTGAATGGCCCAATAGGTTTGTGACTTGAGGACTCTAGGTCCAAGAAAATTGGGCAATGTCCAATCCTCCAAAAGAAACCCATTGTCGTATTTGAAAATTTTGATCCAAAAAAGAATCTGAGATGAGAAATCGATCGATACTTTTTGAGATGTATGCTTCTCTAGTCCCGTGTTTGACCATGTGGGGAGGAATTTGGAGGGAAGGACATCAATAAAGCCCAAAAAGTTGATACTTTCCACAAAAAAAATCATCAAGATGGTCTTAGCGAGCTATTGGTCCCCAAATTTTAGAATGACCAAGAGTGAATTTACAACCTCCCACCATAATGACCTTCTCAGAGCAAAAACAAGGGAGACTAAAAGTTTTTTGCTAGAAGGATTTCCTGTCCAAATATGAGTCGTATATATTCAATCCCAAAAAAGAGAGGCCAAAATATCTGATGGTGAAAGAAGTTTCCAGATAGGACCATGAGGACCAGGCTAAAGTTTAGGAGATCATGCTTAGTTTCCATCCAATTATCAATCCACCATATTGACCATTTGTGTTAGAGTAGAGAAAGGACCAATATGGGTGAATAGGAGATAGAATCGAGACCGTGTTTGTTCCCTCAATCATGGTTTCTTTAGCTTAAATGATGTGAAGAGAGTGTAAGGAAATGAGGTGTTTCAAGGCTAGGGTTTTTATTAGGTTGGCCACACCCTTGATGTTAAGGGATAAAATTCTCATTTTGTACCCTTTACAGGGGAATTAGCTTTAAAAGACCCTAAAATCAACATTTGATTCCCTTGATGAATATCCAAGGAGGCTTTCTTCATGTAAATAGAAAGAAAATATTGTATGCCCTACCCTTGGCTACTAGAATTGGTGTTGATTTCCTATCATAGACCTCCTCTTTGTTTTGGTATGAAGGGAACCAAAGAGTCCTTAGTGGGGGGGTGAGGGGAGGAGGGGGCATGTGAAAGGGAATTAGAGTAAGAAAAAATGTTGTATGATGAAGGCAAGGGAATTGAAGGATGGGGGAGGGAAGTGAGAGCAGAAATGTGGAGAGAGGGAAATAGGAAGGGGGCTAGAGCATAAGGGAAAAATTGGGGAAGGGTGAGGGACCAATAGACTAGGGAGATTCTCTAGGATATTAATAATAATTGGAGAAAATGGAAAGGAAAATTCACCAATATTCAATGCATGGAAATTTTCAGAGGAAATAGGAACAAAGATATGGGAGGGAGAAATGATACCTACAAAGTAAGAGTCTTCCTTAGTAGTCGTTTATGGAAATCCACCAATTGGAAATGAAAAATGATCCTCTTATGTGTGTGCATTGGTGGCAACTTCAATTTGACCATCTTCAACCAATATGGGGATTATCTCCTTGGAAGGAGAATCCATAACAACTTTAGTGGGGCTTCGATGTGAGGTTCTATTATTCCCTGCCTTTTGCCTCATTTTTCAAACCCATTTTTTTCTTGGTTTTCCCTTATCACATTATGCTCTAACTTCCTACACAAATGTTAGCTTCCATACTTGAAGGGGATACCCTCGTAATCAAAGTTTTTCTTATAGACATTCTTTCCATATCGAACAAAGAATGAGTCTGGGTACCCAAAGACAAATTTAATCCTACCATAATTTTGGCCAACGCCATGTAGCCCGAGGTTTGAAATGACTAGTCTGCTTCATAGTAAAAACCCAATATGTTTATGTTTCCATGAAGTCATATTTAGACCAATATGGAAGTGGATGTCTCATGAGATAGACCCAAATAGGACTTGTCATGAGTCGTTTAGTCTGAGCATCGAAATTTACCAACCACTTATTGAATTAGAGGGTTTGGGAGCCCCAACTCCACCACTTTAAGAGAATTTTATTCCATCCTCCATTGTATTTAGTAGCTAGCCCATCCAACCTTTTTCCAAAATAAGGCATCGTGGCGAGTAACCAAGATATGGTGAGAAATTTCTTTTCATCCATGATCTCATGACCACCATGATCATTCTATTATAGTTTCGTCCATCCATGAAATGTCATTCAATTTAATGTTTTCTCCCAGAATCAGGCAAGGTTCCTCCACTTTTCATTTTGCACAGTTCTTGTTTGCATCGTGAAAGTGCTTGTCTTCTAGTTGCATAGGTGTCAAATGGAATGGAGAAGATGTACCTCCACTGAGCATCTCGCAAGTAAAAAAATATTGAGAAAATCGAACAGGGGGAAGTTGGGAGCTGGTAAAAAAATAAGTTGGCAAAAGAAATGGAAAAGCTTTTATATCCAGGGAAACTTCCAAGGGTTCAAGGGAAAGACACAGAGAGGAGGATTAACAATTCAACAATATTTTGATCTATCAGAGTGAGGGGATGCTTCAACAAGGGGGCATCTGATTAAGCAAAGGGTGAAAAGGGGAAATCGTGGATGTAACAATCTGAGAGGGCCCGTGGAGGACCCAACTCATCATCATTTTTATTTTGTGAGGTCCACGATGGAGAAAAAACAAAGGCTCTAATGGGATTGAAACATCAGTTAGTGTTGTAGACACTAAATAGGTGGTGGGAGTGAGTGTCCAAATCTGGATGCCCTCAAGAGGATCAACCGAGAAATCAACGAGTTCCTCATTCATAGCTTTGGAGAAATAAAAAGGATGTCAAATCTCATGAGGATAGGAGGAGTGGAGGAAAGTGCAAGGATTGGGATGAGAGGGAGGGCATTATCCATGGGTAGGAGCCCATGGCTTCCACCCACGATCAAACCCTATCCATCTATAGGAAAAACTCTCATCCAATATTTTAAAGAAAATCAACACATTAAGTTTGTTTATCTTTATTTATTTAAAAGGAAATCAACGCTTTAAGTTTGTCTATCTTTATTTATTTAGTTTTGTCTTTTTAAATATTTATTTTTGAAGTGTTTTTCAAATTTATCTCTTTTATTTTATTTTTGGAGTTAAAATTACTAATTAATTTACATTACAATCCTAACCATTACTACCATAAAAAAATTAAAACAATATAAACTCGACTATAAATCTAAATATGACATCATACGATTTTTATTTAATTATTAATTATTCACATTACAAAAATAATTGAAAAAAATATAAATATATGAGTAAAAATAAAAATAAATTAAAAAATCATATCACCTTTTTATTCTTTGAGTGAAAAACAATTTTTTAAAAGAAGAAAAAATATTATAATACAAAATAATAAATAATAAATAATAATAAAAAAAATACTTTTGAAATTTCAAAAAATACTTAAAAAAAACATTCAAAATTATTAATAATAAAAAAATTAAGGAAAAATAAAATAAACGTTTCAGAAAACAAATAAAACACTTTTAAAAATAGTTAAAAAATAAATAATTAATAATAAAAAAAATTATTAATATTTCTTGTAAAAAACATATAACAAAAATTTAAAATTTAAAAAATATATATATATATTTAATGTGGGTGAGGAGAAATGTTGGGTATGGAAACATTTATTCATTATACATAATCACTTTAAATGTGAGTTATTTGCTCAAGATTTCGTTCCTCTTAGTTCCACCAAAAGTACGTCAAGGTTCCATGAGCATGAACATTGCATTTAGAACTTTGATGTACCTTTGGCGGAACCATGAGCATGAGGGATTGTACCTGACAATTCTCATTTAAAGCAAGTTTGTATAATGGATAAACGTTGCTATGTTGGGTATTGCCCCTTCACCTATGCAACGAGCTTGCAACCAAACTGCAAACCATATACTTAGCCTTTACATTCTATGGCGGAGCATGAAAATTAACATGAAAATGAGTTAATGTTACAACCATAACTGTACTATATAAATATGTTCATACAAAGGTTTTTTTAAGCTTTTGGTTTTTAATATTTTTTTATTGATTTTTAATTTATTTTTTTAAGTTGTTAAAAGCATTTTTTTAATTATTTAATTTGGATTTTTTTTTAAATCATTTTTTTTATTAATTGTTTTTGCATTATGTCATTTTTAAGGGTGTTTTTTCTTTAATTTACCGATAATTTTGTAGGCCATAGTTAAAATAAATATTTCAATTTTAGTGCCCCATTGAAAATGGTTCAAGTGGTGGTTGGAAATAAGGAGGAAACGCTCTACAACTTGGGGGAAACTTGAAGTTGGCACTAGTTTTGGTTTTAGGGTTTCATGGTGGGTCATGCAGGAGGGAGCGCTGCTCCCTCCTACAGTGAAGTTGTCACGGAGGGAGGCCGGGAGGCAGGAGGGAACAGTTCAAGATACCGATGGGATAGACTACAAAAACAAGAGGAAAGGAAACAGTGGGACGCAATGAGATCCGAATCAGGAAGAAGAGCAATTAGACTCAAGCCTACAAAGGGAGAAGGGAAGCAGTAGCAAGAAAAGGCATCAAATGAAAACTATGGGAGCATGCAAGCTCAAATCGAGCATCATCCCCAGGGTCATATTAAGTGATCCAGCGATTCAAGCGCATAGGGACCATATGAGAGAACATGCGATCATCTGCAAGTTTATGGGAATATGGCCAACGAAGAGAGCCTTACACATCTGGATCAGGAGTCACTAGAAGCCCAAAGGAGGAATACATGTGCATCTAGGTTCAAAGGGCTTCTTCACGGTAGTGTTTGCAACCCTAGAGGACAAGGATAGAGTGTTTGAAGGGGGACCATACTTCTATGTTGCAGCAGGACTTTACATTCGGCCATGGACAATGAACTTTGTCTCGGAATGAGAAACATTCACATCTGTACCGGTTTGGATCAGACTGTACTCACTACCTCTGGACTACTGGCAACTAGAGTCACTGAAAAGCATAGGCAACAAGCTAGGACATTTTGTAAAAATATTAGAAGCAACTCTCAAAGGTAAATATACCTCCTTCGCTAGAATATGTGGGGAAATGGATCTATCTGGAGCCCTCCCGGATGCAATAATCTTAGAGGTATATGATGAGGAATGGATGCAAATGGTAGAATATGAGCACATACCTTTCATATGCCGGAAATGTCATGAACATGGCCATCTATTTAGAGATTGCCCCACAAACTATATGGAAAATAGTGAAAGACCCCTAAGGACAAAGATCATGAGGGTTTTACCAAGGTTGGAGGCAAAGGGAAAGGGGGGAAAGATCACATAAGAAGACAAACAAAGAAAAACGGACAAGACACAATAGCTTCAAAATCCTCGAGGAAGTGGAGAAGAACGTCGAAATAGACCCAGTCAAGGATAACATCCCTAAGGAGCAAGATGGGAAGCTGAAATGGAGGATATCCCAGTGAACGATCGGTAAATAGAGGAACTACAAAGCTGCATGGAGATCAGCAAGGACCAGGAAATGACCCCAAGTGAGGCAGGTACGAAGGATCATGAACTATAGGAGATACTATAAAGAGGAAATCTAGATCTAGAGCAATTTCTGGAACAGGGAAAGAACAAAGGTGTGGACTCACTGCCTAAAGAAGATTATGATCGAGTCCAACAACTCTATCTATGGAGGGCGCGATCAAAGGGAAATAGAGTCAAAAGAAACCACGAAAGCCAAGAACATAGTGGGATCAAAGTGATGGAGAACCCGCAGACATCATCTCCAAAAGACTCAGGAAGGAAAAGACAGAATGAGCTGCTAACAGAATGTGGGAAACTGATGATTAACTCAGGTAAGATGAAAGATCTTACCAGCTACTCTTTTACTAACCTTTCTTAATGAAGCTCACAACCTGGAATATTAGAGGGTTAGGGAGTAGAAGAAAACAGAGAAATCTCAGCAATAGATTAAAAGAGGAAAAACCAGACATGGTCTTTATTCAAGAAACAAAATGCTCAATGGAAAAAATAAGAGAAATCCATAATAAATGGTTAATTAAGTATGATTATTTAGAGGTGAAAGCCATTAACTCTGCAAGAGGGATCCTCATGCTATGGGATCCATGGAAGGTGGGAATACTGGATGCTGAAGTGTCCAAGAACTATCTTTCTCTGGTGTGCCAGCCTATAGGGGACAAGGAGACCTACATGATAACTAATGTGTATGGCCCTCAACAGCATGCAGAGAAACTTAAACTTCTTAACTCCTTGGAAGGTCTCAGAGCACGTTATCCCAACATACCCTGGATACTAGCAGGTGATTTCAACATGATAATATCTCTCTTGGAAAAAAAGAGGTACCAAACAGTTGGGTAGAGACTCTAAAGCCTTCTAAGGTTTCCTCATGAACATGGGACTAGTGGACACCGAAACTACAAATGGGACATTCACTTGGAATAACAAAAGAGTTGGAGTTTCCCAAGTGGCGTCAAAACTGGATAGGTTTATCATCTTTGAGGATCTCATCCTCACAGGAGCAGCCATATCAGTGCCCATTCTACCCTTTGGTGGCTCAGATCATTGGCCTATACAGCTAGAAGCTTCCTTTATGGGCACATCGAGGAACAGGCCTTTTAGATTCGAAAATGCTTGGCTCTCTAAGCCCAACTTCACCAGAAACATTGCCAAATGGTGGAAGGAGGATTTGAACATCCAGGGTACTAAGATGTACATGCTCCAGCAGAGACTAAAATACATTAAATCCAAACTCAAGGATTGGAACAAAAAATAATTTGGTGATATCATCAAGACCAGAATGAGTACTGAACAGAAACTCCAGGAGGTCAATATGATCAATATCACAGAGGGTTTCAATGAGGAAAGATAGAAACTGATTGATTCTCTGTAGGAAGAATGGTCGAAACGCTGTCTACAAGAGGAAACTTTTTGGAGACAGAAATTCCGGATCCAGTGGATCAAGGAAGGAGAAAGGAACACTAAGTTCTTTCACAAATCTCCTATGGCTTACAGGGCACATAACATAATCAACAAGCTAAAGGACTCTCAAGGCTCTGAACTTGTAACTCATAAGGACATGGAGTCGACCCTAGTACAACACTTCTCGAACATTGCAAAGGAGCCAATGTAAGACAGATCCAGATTCATTGTGAAGATCACTCAGTACATTCCTAGGTTGGTCACCAATGAGGACAACCACAATCTCAACAAGACAGTCTCGGAAGAAGAGGTTTGTGAGGTGATCAAGGAAATGAAAAATGGAAAAGCACCAGGACCAGATGACTTCAATGTCAATTTCTTCAAATCCTATTGTGATACAGTCAAACAAGACATTCTCGAGGTAGTTGAAGACTCAAGGCAACACAAAAAGGTTCTAAAAGCACTAAACACAACCTTTATAGCTCTAATCCCCAAAAAGGAAAACACTGTCACACCGGATGGGTTTAGACCAATAGCCTTATGTAATGTGGTTTACAAAATCATCTCCAAAGTGATAGCCAACAGACTCAAGCCACTGCTACCTTTGCTCATATCTAAGGAGCAAACAGGCTATGTGGAGGGAAGGCAGATTCTTAACAACATTATCCAAGCCCATGAGGTGGTACACTCTCTCAAACAAAGCAAGAAAGTAGGTATGATCATCTAATTAGACCTTGCGAAGGCCTATGACAAACTCAGCTGGTCTTACATTAGAGCCATTCTTAAAGCCTATGGCTTTAACCAAGACTGGATAAGATGGGTTATGGCTTTAGTTACCTCGACCAATTTCTCCATTCTGCTTAATGGAGCTCCCTCCAATACTTTTACACCTTCCAGGGGACTCAAATAAGGTGATCTGCTCTCTCCCTTCCTCTTTGTACTCATGATGGAAGGGCTTGGTAGAGAAATCAAAATGGAAAATGCTGAAGGTAGAATTCAGGGAATCAAGCTCACCTCGGATGGAGAGGCCAACACTCATCAAAAATTTGTGGATGACACGATGCTGCAGGGTGTACCCACAGTCAGGGAGGAAAAAGCAATCAAATATATCTTAAACGACTTCATTATGGCAGCAGGCACAGAGGTAAGCCAAAGTAAGTCCAAGGTTTTTTTCTTTAACACTAATATTTCAATACAGAGAAATATCACCAAGATTTTAGGTTTCAAAGGGAACAGTTACCTTCCAAATATCTAGGCGTTCCTCTTACTGACAAACCCCTGTGTAAGCATATATGGGAACCAATTTTAAACAAGCTTCAAGACAAAATCAGCAATTGGACATACAGAGCTTTAAACTTTGCAGGGCGTCTGGTGCTCACCAAGGCGGTATTGCAGGCCATTCCCATTTTTATGTTTGCAGCTATACCGGCTCCTCAGGGCATAAAGCAACAAATAAGAAACATTCAAAGGAATTTTCTGTGGGGCAGAGGGGAAAATAAAAATAAGTGGGCCCTAGTTGCCTGGGACAAACTCTCCAAACCCAAAAGCCATGGTGGTTTGGGTTTGGAAGATCCGGAGACTCTGAATCAAGCTTGGGGAGCCAAGCTGTGGTGGCGATGGGTCACGGAGTCAAGAGCACCATGGGCCAAGCTTTGGACACAAAAGTACGCCAAGCACTGGCAGGGACAGGATCACATTAGAATGACAGGACAAATCGGGGGCTCATACATCTGGAACCTTGCATGGGAGAACAAAAGCATTGTCCAGAAGAACTATTCTCGGAAAATTAGAGCTGGGGATCGGGCTCGCTTCTGGGAGGATAGCTGGCAACAAGAACCCATCCTGAATAGGAATGAACTGGCAGACCTCAAAAGGGACACAAACAGCAAAGGTCTCTTATTAGCAAAAGACTTCTTAGATCAAGGGAGGAACAAGGATAAATGGAGGAAATGGAAGAATCTAAGTTACAATGAAGAAAGCCCTTTGAAGGGCATGGCATAGGCTCTTGCTAAGGACGTAGAGCAAAGAAGGATTCTGGTCTCCTCTTCTCCTGACCAATTAAGATGGGGCAAGAACAATGAAGGTAACTACAATCTCAAAGAGACTAAACAGGCAATCACTAGATTTAACTAGGTAAAAGCTAAGAAAGTCTAGTAGGAGCTATGGTAGACCTCTCAATGGATGAAAATAAAATTATTTATCTGGCTTGTTCATCAAAATAAACCTAACTTGGGAAAACCTTATGAAGAAATGTTTCATTGGCCCCTCTAAATGTCAACTTTGCGGCTTGTAGGAGGAAACGATTGAACACCTGCTTAATCTATGCTCCTTTTCTGCCAAAATTTGGGATTGGGTGGCCTCAAGCTTCAGACAGACTGACAGGGACAGACTCAGCATATCCAATACTTTATCAAAATGGAGGAAAAACTTCTCAGAAAATGAAATCATCAACAAAGCCTGGATGCTAATTCCAGGAATTGTCATCTGGAATATTTGGAAAGAAAGAAACAGAATAATTTTCAAAAGCAAAGCCGGAGAACCCCAGCTTATCATCAATCATATTTTGAAACAACTCAAGGAAACAGTCAGAAGCATTCTAAGAATGAAACCGACGAATCCCCCTTTACCTCAGGAGATACAAATTCTTATTAATCTGGATCTTCAAGCCATCAACCCTCAGGGTGTGAAGAAGGATCTGAGAACCTTAAACACTGGGGAGAGGGGTTGGCAGCCCCCTCCTCAGGGATTTTTCAAAGTCAATATTGATGGAGCCTCCAAGGGCAATCCCGAGGAAGCTGGCTTTGGTGGAGCCATCAGGGATCCTGAGGGACATATAAAATACATCTTCCATGGACACTTGGAAAAGGGCACCAACAACATGGCGGAACTTCTGGCATTAGATCAATGTATGGAGATCCTAGCGGAGGCAAACTTACAGAATGTCATAATCGAAGCTGACTCGGAATTGGTCGTCAAAGCTGCCAAGAAGATTCAAAATGGAACCTCACCAGACAAAGTGTCAAAGCACTAGAGGTTGCTGCAGGTGTTCCACCGTATCCAATTACACTTACAAATCCTTAAAACAATAAGATTTGTGCACGTTAGAAGAAAGGCAAACATGCTTGCAGACAGGCTGGCCAACAAAGGGGTGGTCAACAAGGACAGGGATTCTCGGCATCCTTAGGAGTTTCTTCCTGCTGAGCAGCTATGGAAGGACTATTCCATTCTAGCAAATGCAGACTGGGATTCATGGTTGAGCAGTGTTGATACTGGAAAGAGAGATGGGCAGGACAGTGCCCAATTTGTCGTCGGTCTCTGTTCATAAACTCTCGTCTCTTCTCCTTGGGCATGTCCACCAGGATCCACGTGGCCCTTGGTGGGACCATTTGGGGGCCCGACACCCCACAAGGCCATGTTCACAGATCGTATAAGCCTAATGGGTTTCTAGCGGCACCAAGGTGGGATCCACAAAACCCAAAAACCACAAGTGGTTTATTGCGTGGGACACAGGTGGTATCAGGTTTTGGAGCAATTACACGCGATTCTGTATAGAAGGCAACACGTGGCAAGGAGAGGTGGTGGAAAACCGCTCTCATCGCGCGTTAACCCCCTTACTTCTTGTCCGTGCGATATCCAGGATGGTCATCGGATCGGGACTCTGATTTCAACGGCTCAGATTGATTGGTCTTATTGCTTATTGGTGAATAGGTCGGGGCTTGTACTAATCGATGCTATGTGGTTCTTGCCAGTTATCTAAGGGCTTCATCCCCATTTTTGTTGGTTGTGTTGCCCCTACTATCTAGGGCTCTATGTAAATAATGTAATTTATTCAGATCAATAGAAGGTTCATCTCTTACTTATCAAAAAAAAGAAAATGGTTCAAGTGGTCTTACGCTAAGATTTTAAAAGATCTATACTTTTAGCCTTTAAAAACTCTTTAATTTTGGTAGAATGACTCTTTGACTTAGGTGTTGATTGTTAAGATTTTTTTTCAGTCGTGATATTTGGTTTATAATGGCATGGTTGAAAAATGTTGAAATTTTAAGTTTTTTTTTATATTCGTGATATTTGGTTTTAATTCCATGGTTTAAAAATGCCAAAATTTCAAGGTTTTTTTGAAGTCATGTTATTTGATCTTTAAAACATTGGTTGAAAATTTTTGGAATTTTAAGGTTTCCATGATCATAATTTTGATTTTTAATTTCATCGCTGAAAATTGTTAGAATTTTAACCCTAAACAAGTGTGCTATAGCATCACCACTTCTCGATTCAGGGGTTGTTCATGTTTTGTGCATAAAAATAGGAGTCTTTGGTGCTAGAGTTTTTGTTTGAGTTTATAGTCCTCATTAAGTTGGTAATTTTGTTAAAATCGACAAGGTGAACATAGTGAACACATTTTGTTGAACATGGTTGTGCAAACTTCATGAGATCACATGTGCATTGAGCATGGAGTGCAAACTTTAGTGTAGAGCCCTTCAAAAAAAGCAGGTGTCTATGGGAGCTTGATAATGAGAGATGTGATTATAGAATGAGTGCTTAGAGGTGTGCAAGAGTTTTTGGTAGACATTGATAAGGAGTAAGAACAATTTTTCTTCATGTACTTACACAAAACAAGGACTAATATCTGCAATGTGGAGAAGATGACACCAGGACCCATGCACAGTAGGTTGAACATAATAGGCATGGTGCTCAAACTATAGATTTTGGGTGTATGCACATCTCGAAGGTGTTCCAAAAGTGTTCAAAAGGTACAAGAAGCAAAGGAAATATTGTAGAGGTGTATTTACTTTCCACTTTTCAAAGTTTGTAAGTTTATTATTGGATTAGAAAATGCATGTAATATACATGTGAATAGGTACAAGGCATGGAAATAATGCAATGAGATAGCTTGAAAGTGCTAAGACATGTGACTTCAACAAACATAAGTTTTTCTTCAACTTTTATTTTCTAAACTTTTACACAATTTATTTTGGTTGTGGCACATCAATGTGTAGACAAGGTAACCATAATATTTTTGTAGTCAACTAGTGTATGCTTAGTTTATGGTCTAAAGTGGTGCAAAGTAACTGGGAATGTGTGAGGTTGATATGGTGGTGCATGGAAATAATGAAGAATTTTGGGATTAAGTAACAAATAATATAAGAGGTAAATTTGTTTCAAGTTGTGATATTCAAATTTATAGTGATTAATTGGTGCTTGGCATGATTTGGAAGTTACAAAAAGTGTCATGTTTACCAAACATTATATTAAAATATTCTCAAAAATTTGATGGCCATAACTTTGATATTTGGAAGTAGTGGATGGTTGCGATATTTTAATATATATGTTTGTTAGGATTTATTCTTTTTTAAAATTGTGATGAGAATATTGTATTAATTCAAAAGCTATGCCTAGATCGTGACTTGTACAATAGTTGAGTACAAGGAAAATCCTTCGATGTTATGCATGTATCCTCACCATAGTATTTAGTTATCTATTAGTCGCCTTCCTATCCTAAAGAATACAAGGTCTTTGGAGGTGTAGATTCCCCAAAAAACTTGTAGACATAGAAAAATTTGCATTGCATAGAAAACTATTGTTAAGGGATTGTTTTGAGAGAATTAATAACATTTATCATTAGAACTCCTGCACCTAAGTTTACACCTTTACTGGTAAGATCAACTGTGGAAAAATTGTTCATTTTGAATGTTAAACACTCACAAATGATAGACAAGATTAAGATAAATGTGAGATACTTTATTCACAAAGATTTAAATATTAACACATTGCCTTATGACCCTTGGTTTTCATATTGCAAGTGGTCTCTTGAACTGCATGACTGTTCACATTCCCCACCATAAATCTTGGCGTATTAGGTGTCCAACATTCCCCCCTTTAATTTGAAGGGGTGTATATGAGTCTTAGAAGATATTTTTAATACAAAATTTCATTGCAACAATTGGATGAATGTGCTCTCTAAAATGATGGTATAAAGTGGGAAAACTCAAGGTCTCAACCGATAGTGGTTTAAGGCTGAACACCAACAATGGAATGCTTGGTGCAATTCCTAGAACAGTTTCAAATATGTAGAATATGAAGTCTTCTACTAGTGTAAGTGCTCCCTAATGTTTTGAAAAAGGATACCAATGAGGTCTCGATGCGGAATGCTTGATGCAATTCCTAGAACAATTCTGAATTGACTAGAAGCTAAAGACTTCTGCTAGTGGAAGTGCTCCCTAATTCTTGGAAAAGGGAGACCATGAGGTGTAAACCAATAGTGGTTTAAGGGAGGCCACTAGCCAAAATGCATGCTCATGGACGATGACTCTATCTCTAGCTATAACTCTAAATATGGGGATGGATGACCCTGGCTTTAGGCTTAGGTAGTAGACTCATGTTGTGGTTCAGGCTCGCTTGATTTGTCTTTGAATCTTTTATATGACTATAAATTACCCCCTTTTAGATAAAAGGTGAGAAGATGATGAAATCTCAACTATAAGACGTGTAAATACTCGAGAATGAACTCTGAAGTATGACCAAAATATCTTCTTTGTTGTTGAAGCCCATTGCCAAGAAGCAATGCATCTAAGGTGAATCCTTGTTCTTGCAGGAGGCTTGTTTCTGAAGCATATGTTTGAATGATGAGTGTGTTTACCACAATTCTCACAAGGGTGAAGATCAAAACAATGATCTTTCACATGACCAACTTTGTCACAATGTTGGAATCTAACAATTTGTAGTTGTGGAAGAGAAGCAGGTGAAATTAAGTTGTCTTGAAGAAACCTAGAACTTTGAAACTAAATGAGCTTGGAGTAGTCTGGAATATGAAAGGACACATCCTTGTCATATCCAATACCAATTATGTTTTTGTTATTAACTTCTTGCCAAGCACTGATAATGGGCTTGGGAAGAGCAGTTTGAACCTTTGCATCTTCAAGTAAATCTGCTCCTGAAGTGGGCATTGGATGTGAATCAATCTCAACCTTACCGATTTGATCACTTTTTGGTAGCTGATGGGAGTATAGAAAATTCATTTTAGATTCAAACTGCATATTGTAATATGCTAAAACAATTTACTTGAATCTACTCTTCTCATTAGTGGAAACAATAAACAATAGATGAAATCACAAATCATATCATAGAAAGAATTCAATCACACATAACACAATGATTTTCTTTGGAAATCCACAACTAAAAAACCCTTCTATCTGTATATTTCATTAGTCAAAGAATCTCGATGAATACAATATTCTCCGCTCAACCTTGAGCTCAACCTGCACAAGTATTGTCTATCCTCTTCCTGACTGACTTCCTTTGGCCAATACTTAGCCAAATTTCCAAGCTCCTAATTCCTTGCGTTGTTCCTCAAGGAATTAACCCCTATGTAATGGGGAAATTCATCAATTATGAATTGTGCAATCCTCATAGGTCTTCCTATGATTGCATACATCATCGGTTTAATTTAGATGATTTTAAAACTCATAGTACATTGTCATTGAACTCCAATCTCAACTGGGTCTTTCTTTGATCTGACATGCATGAGTTAATTATGAGTGAATCTTCAGTTTATTGGTTGATCACTACAGGTAGCACCCCACTGTTTGACAGACAGCACCACACTACTGCCAGTTTCACCCCGCTACTAGACCTCCCACTAATTCCTCCATCGGTTAGAACTAGTTTAACTGAGATTAACTCAGTTAGACTAAATTAAATAATTGCAACTCAAAATAAATTCAACTAGTGCTTCTAATTGTAGGAGAACTCTACATGACTCTAGTTAGACCCTCAACTCAAATTAACTAAGCTAATTAAGTCAAATTAACTTTGTTAACTATTACAAGTTGTCATGAGATGTGGAATTACAATTTAATTCCCAATTTAATTCAAGGACAAATTAAATTATGATCTTTCTTGATGTTATTTTTAACATTCCTTGTTTCAATTTTCAACACTCCCTCTCAAAAAGAAAGGAATTCAACTCTATTTCGATCTGGTACCTTTGGAATGTTTTGCATGCAACACTTGTCATTTTTGTTGTTTCTACTGCAACATATGCAACCCAAAAAAACATCCACAAAAAATAAACCGAATCAACTATGTCTGCAATTGTCTACTAGGAAAATTGTGTTGCTGCTAACTCTGCTATTGTGCCTCTTGCTTTGATGTCAACACTGCTCTACACTCCTTAGTATCTGACTGACGCTGATCCTCCTGTTACAGAATAATGTGGCCCCTTGTAGCAAGGTAATGATCCATGAGACAAAAAACACCTCAATGGATCCTACCCAAATTTTTGCACTCTTGGTACTATTGCTTCACATCGCCCCACCTTTCACCTGGACGTATGGTTTCATGTGCTCCCTCTGCCCACTTGGCTTGAAATCTCCTCCTAGTAGAGGTCTCTAGCTGGTCCTCTTTACCATCATCCCCGTGGTCAGCCCAACTTCCAACTAGTTGAGACTTCCTCTTGAGAGCTAAGTCATGCTCCCTCTCAACCACAACATCTCTAATCCCTGCCTTGCTCCTCAAGGTTGTGCATGAATATTCCTCTAATGTGTAGATAATCTTGACCCTAACACCAAATTTCTTGAGTTGACATGAAGAAATATGCTTGAGGTAGGCCTTCCCATCTCTGAAGACTACCTCATACCCATTGTCTTCAATCCCCAATTTCTTCATCAGTTCAAGTTTCTTGGCTTCATGGATATTATTGAATAACTCACTGAGAGTCTTCCACATACAAAAGGGAGTCTCTTTCCCATGTCATTTCAGGACTATGTGATCTCTCAAACCCTCTAAGATGATCCTCCTGGCTCTTGCTACACTCTTCTTCTACTTTTCCAGATCCTGAGCATTAACTGTTGGAGGCTTAGGAATATCTTTCTCTATGAATTCCTTAAGCCCATTGCCTTCCAACACTACCTCCATCTTGTCCTTCCAAGCAATATAGTTTTAACTACCCTCAAGGGCATATTTGAGTCTCAATCCGTAGAATGACATCCTGCTGTCTCTGAAGTATGATACTAGAAATTCAATTTCTCCTACAAAAGACAAACTCGAATTTTCCTCTTCTATAGTGATTTTAACTCCGATACCATGTAGAAATTTCTACAAATCTAGATTTGATACCATGTAGAAATTTCTACAAATCTAGCTCTGATACCATGTAGATATTTCTACAAATCTAGCTTTGATACCATGTAGAAATTTCTACAAATCTAGCTCTGATACCATGTAGAAAAATCCTTGTAGATTCAAACTACAAATTATAATATGCTAAAATAATTGACTTGAATCTACTCTACTCATCAGCGGAAACAATAAACGATCAATGAAATCACGAAGCATATAAAAGAAAGAATTTAGTCACACATAACACAATGATTTTTTGTGGAAAGCCACTGCTAAAAACCCTTTCTATATGTATGTTTCATTAGTCAAAGAATCTGGATGACTACAATATGTTATGCTCAGCCTTGAGCTCAACCTACACAAGTATTTTCTATCCTCTACCTGGCTGAGTGTCTTTGGAAAATACTTAGTGAAATTTCCAAGCCTCCAAGATCCTAATTCCTTGTGATGTTCCTCAAGGAATCAACCCCTATTTAATGGGGAAATTCCTCAATCATGAATTGTGCAATCCTCATAGGTCTTCCTCTGATTTCATCCACCATCAATTTAATTTAGATTATTTTACAACTTATAGTAAATTATCCCTGAACCCCAATATCAACTATGTATTTCTCTAATCTAACATGCATGAGTTAATTATGAGTCAATCTTCAGTTTACTGGTTGATCACCCTAGGCAACACCCCATTGTTCGATAGACAACACCCCACTACTACAGGCAATACCCCACTACTATAGGTTACACCCCATTACTAGACCTCCCACTTATTGTTCCCTGAGTTAGAACTTGTTTAACTAACTTTAACTCAATTATATTGAATTAAACAATTACAACTCAAAATAAACTCAACTAGTGCTCCTAATTGTAAGAGACACTCTACATGAATCTAGTTAGACCCTCAACTCGAATTAATTGCGCTAAGTAAGTCAAATTAACTTAGTTAAATATTATAAATTTTCATGAGATGTTGGATTACAATTTAATTAAAGGACAAATTAAATTAGGATCTTTCTTGATGATATTTTTAACATTTCTTTTTGCTATTTTCAACAAGGAGTCTTTGTCAAACTCAAACTCAAACAAAGAATTGTTTTGAACAAAAACTAGTTTAAAATAATGTCTTTTCTGTTGTAACTCATCTTGTTGTAGTTGAGACTCAAGTTGCAAAAAATAAATCTTGTATTGTGTATTTGGTAAACAAATTCTAATCTCTTTTTTTTCTTAAGCAAGAGTCGATCCTTCTATTTCATTAAAACAAAAATAAAATTACAGCATGTACAAAACCTGAACTCCTCATGGACTCAGGAACCAAGGGCTATCTTACTTAGAAATGACCCTACCCTTTACACCCTACAAAACTATTCTCTCTTAAAAATTCTTGGGTTAAACAATATGAATCAAAAACCTAAAGGGAAAATCCGTTGACTTCCCAAGTCTTTGCCATGTCAAGCCAAACAAAACAACATGTTCAACACTGACCGTCGATTTTTAAGGATAAATCGAACGGCACAGAGAAGTATCGCACCGCTGAACTGTCCAAAATTTAAAGCTCGATGGAGGGTGGTTTTCAAAGCCCCTTCCTTGCCACCTGTCGGGAGATTAGTGGGATTACTCTCAAAATCCCAAAACCATTTACCATTCGGGAACCGAGCGATCACCTGGAAACTTTTTGGCATCTAGTTTTCCGAACCATGAGAGGAAAACAGGGGAAAAGCCTCCGCCGGATAATTCCAACTTTTCTTCCCGTGCCAGCACAACTTGGACCTAGCAATAGGGACAACCGCAAATTGAGAAAGGAATCTTATCCTGTGAAACGAAAGAGAGGGGGGAATGATTCGTTTACACCAGTGAGTAGAGTGATCGCTTAGAGCATGCCCTTCGTTAAGGTACCAACCACAGCACTGAGATCGAACTAGTTTAGAATTCATCATTCTGTGCCTTTCACTTTGGCCCAATATTTAAAAATTTCTTTGTCCTCTACCGCTTATTCCTCGCAGAGCACTTTTAATCTATCCTAAGGCATCTCTTGCCATTTCATTTCCATTCTGCATTCTGTGTTAAAAACTCCTTGGTTGGCTAAAGTATCCACTAGTTTATTGGCTTCACGTAGAACATGACTGAAACTAACAGTTCGGATACTCACAAGATGATTTTGTATTTTTTGGTACACTTGAATTAGTCTCCAATGTTTTGAAACCTTCTCCGACACTGCTCCAAAGTTGATGCTCTTAACTGCATTTATGGAGATTTCTGAGTCTACTTCTATAATGACATTGGAGCTATGATTTTGAATCAGCAGCTCAAGATAATGTTCCAAAGCCATTAATTCAGCCATATTGTTGGTAGCTTTACCTAAATGGAAATGAAAAATAAATATTATGTTTCCTTCTTCATCTCTTAACACCCCTCCGTAACCAGTTGTTCCAGGATTGCATTTAGATGCCCCATCAATATTGCATTTCAGATAACCCTTCGGTGGAGGATGCCAGAACTTATTTTCCATTGCCAAATGATTTCCTTTTCTGCTTAGATCTTTGGGAATGATCTCTTGCATTCTCAGTTGCCTGAGTATTTTAGTTTCCTTATCTGTGGGAGGGTTCTTGGGATGATTACGAACAGTGATACTAACTATCTCCTTGATCTGCTTCAAGATCATATCAAACAGGCGAAAAGGAATAGTTTTTTCATCCTTGAAAATTCTTTTATTCCTTTCTTTCCAAACATTCCAGCTAATGAAGCTTGGTGTAAAGGCCCGGGCCAGATTAAGGAGCTCATTCTCTGAAAATTTTCTTCTCCACTTTTTCAGGGCGTTAATGATACTTGTTTTATCTCTGTCTGACTACTGAAAAATGGTTGCAAAAGAATCCCACAACCAAGTTGTGTAGGTGCACATGTTGAGGATATGCTCCATAGTCTCCTCTTGGTCTTCACATAGCTGACATCTGGAGGGCCCTAAAACCCCTCTTTTCTTGATATTGTCCCAAGTTAAAATTTCTTGTGGTGAACTAACCACATAAAAAGCTTGATTTTCATCCACCCTTGGTGGCTCCAAAGTTGTTGCCAAGATTTCTCTGGAACACCAAAATCCAATTTCAGGATAATTATTTTTCCTTCCTTGAGATTAAATGTTCCTTCCTTATTGAGGCCCCATCTTAGCTGATCCTGCCCCTCTGATACCAAGATTTTCCTTTGTTTTAACCTGCTCATAATTGCTTCTACTTTTATTTTTATGGCACTGTCATCTCTACACTCTATGCTTTTCCAGTTTCTCCACTTTCCAGAGTTATGAGGAAGATTCCAAAAATATTTGACTTTGAATAATCCTTGGCAGTCTGTTTCCTGCTTGAGGCTCATAAATTCTTCTTCTAACAGTGTGGTTCTTGTTGCCATTTGTCTTCCCAGAAGAGAGCTAGATCTCCTGCTCTGATTTCCTAGAAACTGTTGTTTTGCACTAGGCTTTTGTTTTCCCAGGCTTTGTTCCAGATATAAGAGCCCTTTATTTTTCCAGACATTCTTATGAGATCATTAGTTTGCCAAAAGCTTGCATATTTATCTTTCCAGATCTTAGCCCATTAAGCTTCTGGTTCTTTAACCCATCTCCACCAGAGTTTGGCTCCTAAAAATTTACTCAGAGTTTTCTGATCATCTAAGCCCAAACCCCCATACCTCTTGGGTTTACAAATTTTCTCCCATGACACAAGAGTCCATTTCTTCCTTGTATCCTTTTTGCCCCAAAGGAAATCTCTCTGAATGTTCCTGAACTGTTGTAAGACACCTTTGGGAGCAGGGAGGGCTGATAAAAAGAAAATAGGGATAGATTGAAGAACCACCTTTGTCAAAATCAACCTACCAGCAAGGTTCAGAGATCTGATAGTCCATTTTTTGACTTTATCTTGCATCTTGTTGAGCACCGGTTCCCATATACTTTTGTGCAAAGGCTTGTCTGTGAGGGGAATCCCCAAATATTTTGAGGGGAGGGAATCCCTTTGAAAGCCCAGAATCCTAGAGATGTTCCTTTGAATTGCAATATTAGTATTTAAGAGTAAAAAATTTGATTTGGAGAGATTAACTTCCATACCTGTGGCCAAGGCAAAATCATTCAGGATTTGTTTATATGCTAAAGCCTCTTTGACAGTGGGAATACCTTGCAGCATCGTGTCATCCACAAATTGTTGGTGAGTCATTGTCTGACCATTCTCTGTTAATTGAAGTCCCTTAATCTTTCCCAAGGATTTGGCCTGATTAATGGACCTGCCCAATCCTTCCATCATGATGATAAAAAGAAAGGGAGAGAGAGGGTCTCCCTGCCTGAGACCTCTAAAAGGAGTGAAGATCTCGAAGGGAGGGCCATTTACCAAAATGGAAAAGCTGGACGAAGTTACCAGAGCCATAATCCATCTGACCCAGTTGTGGTCGAATCCAAAAGCAGTAAGGACCTTCTTGATATTGATCGAGTTCACCTTGTCATACGCCTTGACAATATCTAATTGCATGATCATACCCGCCTGCTTCTTGTTGGTTAGCGAGTGAACTACCTCGTGGGCTTGAATAATATTATTTAAGATTTGTCTGCCTTCCACATAACCAGATTGTTCCCCTGAAATTAGAGAAGGAAGCAAAGGTTTGAGTCTGCTAGCCAAAACCTTGGATATGATCTTGTAGACCACATTGCATAAAGCAATGGGTCTGTACTTGTCGGCAGTTAGGGCTAAATCCTATTTTGGGATCAGGGAGATGAAGGAGGTGTTGAGGGCTTTCAGAATAGTCCTGTTTCTTCTAGAGTCCTCCACAACGTTCAGAATGTCCTGTTTGACAATGTTCCAACAAGCCTTAAAAAAGTCTACATTGAAACCATCGGGTCCTGGAGCTTTGCCATTCTGCATGTCTTTAATAACCTCACTGACTTCCTCTTCGGTGACAGGTTTATTCAGGTTAAAATTGTCCTCTCTTGAAACCAGCTTGGGGATATTTTTTGTAATTTCTTTGATACGTTGCTCTCTGTCAGGATTGTTCTCCTTTGTGATACTTCTGAAATGTTGTATCAACATAGCTTCGATATTCTTATGAGAGGTCTGAAGCACCCCATTCTCATTTAATATCGAAGAAATTCTATTGTGAGCTCTGTTGGCCATAGTGGATCTGTGGAAAAATTTTGTATTACGTTAACCTTCTTTGAGCCATTGAATTCTAGATTTTTGTCTCCAAAAGACTTCATCCTGTTTACATAGGTTCTCCCAATCTTGATGGTGTTTATTAGCTTCCTCACTTTTGATTTTATCAAAACCATCAGAGATTAGTGCTTAATTAAGTTCCTGTAGTTTGGAGTCCACTAATTTTTTGTTCACAAAAATGTTGCCAAAATCCTTCTTGTTCCATTCTTTGAGTCTAAGTTTTATGTGCTGAAGTATTTTATGGAGGAGGAACATTTTAGTGCCCTGTATATGCAAATCTTCAGCCCACAATTTTTCAATGTTGCTGATGAAATATGGATGGGAGAGCTAGATATTTTCAAACCTGAATGTTCTGTTTCTGGGAGAATCAACCCCCTTGATTTCTAGTTGAATCAGCCAGTGATCAGAGCCTCCAAAGGGGAGAACTCTAGCTATTATTTCATTATTTGCAAGCATAAGCTCCTCTGAGATCAAAAATCTGTCTAACTTGGAAGCGACCTGAGCCTCATCTCCTCTTTTATTATTCCAAGTAAAAAGGCCATTCTGCGTTTCTGAGTCTACCAGTTTCAGATCTTCAGAGAAGGAGTGAAATGTTTCTGAATCTTTACTTAGCAATTTGGTACCTCCTTTTTTTTCCGAAAGAGATTTGATCATGTTAAAATCTCCTCCTATGACCCAAGGTATTTCTTCATGTCTGCTTCTAAGATCTATCAGGGAGTTTAGGAATCTGAGTTTCTCATCTATTCTTTGAGGACCATAAACATTTGTGACCAGAAAGGTATCCTCAACCCCTACTGGTTGAATAATTATTGATAAATAATTTCTTGATGCGTCCGCATCTAATATGCTGACTTTTTGGGGATTCTAGAGAGTGAGAATACCTCCCGCTGTGTTCTCTGCTTTAACTTCAAGAAACTCAAATCTATTTAGCCATTTACTATGGATTTGTTTTAATTTCTGAATGGAGCATTTTGTTTCCTGAATGAAGATTATATATGGTGTTGCCATTTTCATTCTATTACTTAACATTCTTTGTTTTCTTTTACTACCTAGACCTCTGATATTCCAAGATATGAACTTCATAATTAAAGATTTGTAAAGGAGTAACTGGTTAGATCTTTCATCTTACCCGAATCTATCATTAGCTTTCCACACTCCATTAGGAGCTCATTTTGCTTTTTCCTACCCCTCTTCTTTCCTGGATTTCTGGTCGCTAATCCTGGAGTTGATTTCATAGTTTTCACACCTCTGTGCACCTGCTTGTGAATGTTTTTATCTTTCTCCAACTCTTTTTCATGTGTTTTCCATAAAAACAACTGTTGTATTTTGTTACATTCTTCTTGGGGTAGTGAATCTATTCCTCCTTTGGTTCCCTGTCTTAAGAATCCTTCCAAATCCAGGTTTTCCTTGTCAAGAATTTCCTGAAGTTCATGATCTTCCAGATCTATTTCACACTGAGTCATTTCCTGGTCCGTTTCCATTTCTGTTTCACTCATTGACCTTTCCTTTTGATAGCTCATAGCTTGAGTTTGTGGGTCATTTTCTTCTCGCTCTTTCTCATTGGGACCTACTTCCTGAGATCGATTTTCCTTCGCGTTTTCTTCATTCTCTTCCAGCACTTGGAACTTGTTATGATTGACCTTCTGTGCCTCATTATGTTGTTGCTTTAGCCCCTTTTTTCCTCCTTTTCCTCTATTAGTTACCCTCCAAAAACTTTCTGAGTCCTTCCTTGTGTTGAGTTTCCCTTTGTTATCTTCTTTGTTGAGGGGCAGTCTCTGAACAGATGACCATGCTCATGGCATCTGCGGCATCTGAATGGGATATGCTCATAATCCACTGTCTACACCCACTCCTCATCGAAAACTTCCAAAATGACTTCATCCGAAAGAGCTCCTGATAGATCCATTGCCACAAAAATCCTTGCAAAGGAGGTGTATTTCCCTCTTCTAGTAGCTTCAGAAACTTTGACAAAACGCCCTAGTTTATTGCCAATGGCCACTAGTGATTCAGTTTGCCAATAATCCAAAGGTAGAGAATAGAGCCTTACACAAACTGGAACTGAAGTGAAAGTCTCCAGCTCTGGGATGAAGTTCATCCTCCAAGGCCTCATATAGAGACCTGTTGCTGCATAAAAGTATGGTCCTCCTTTGAATATTCTGTCTTTATCTTCGATGTTTGAGAATACCACTGTAAAGAAACCCTTTGATCCAAGATGCAGATCAATTCTTCCTTTGGATTTCCAGTGATACTTGATCCACATTTGTAAAGCTTTTTCAATGGGCCATAGTCCCATGAATTTGTAGATAATGGCGTAGGTCCCCATGTGTTCCCTGTGGGCCTGTAGAGCAGGATCATTTAATATTACTTTGGGAATGATTTCTGCTTTTGGTTTGCAGGGTCCCTTCTGCTTTTTGTCTCTTGAACCCAGATTTTTGTCTTCTTCCTCCTTGTCTTTTGTGCCATTGTTTTCCTTGGTCTTGGTCCCATCTGTCTCCTTTTCATTATCCCTATTTCTTTCCTCTGCCAAACCTTTGCTATTCTCCACCGGTGTCTTTCCTTTTCTAGATACAACATCCTTGTAGGAGGGAGTCGAGCTCCCTCCTCTGCCGCCCTCCATTGGAAACAAACTCTACAGCTTGCGCTAACCCTAGCAACTCGCAACCCACAACTCGCCACTTCATAAACAAATTCTAATGTCAATGAGAGAGGCTTTGCTAATTTTCATTGTGTCATCAACAATTATTTATATCAAAGTTTTCAGAAAGTTTAATACTTCACCAATTAGAGCCATTTTTTGATTAAAAAATCAAGGCTGAATAATATTAGTGGAAGTTGTAGCAAGGCTAGACAAACCCTAACTATTGAAGATTCCAAAAATGAAGAATACGAGTTGTGTATCAAACTATCATTGAATATATAATGAAGGCATAAATATCTTTGGTATATGGGAACAAGTTAAATGCCAATACATAGAACTAGATCCTGGGGAGAGAGAAAAATGTTTTGCTAGCAAGGCACATATGTGTGCTAGGATAAAATCTTTATAACATAAATAAAACTACTAGATTGGAGATTTCCATTAAATAAATATCTAATTACATTGAATCATTTATTTTTTCCACCCAGAGAATTCCCTTCTCCATAGCCAATATAATTTTTATTGGCTCCTATCCTTCTATACAATCTTGGTAGGACCTTCATTTCTTCCAGAACACGAAGTGTATCATTTGAAAGAGCCTTACAAGAATTTTAGGCTCCAAAGGCACTCTACCAAATTCTATAATAGCTTCTTTGGTTATGGTCCAAGCACTTTTAATAGCCAATGGATGCAATCCCTTGGATGCAATCTCTAGCACCGAACGTGCATTACAAGCATTGAATTGATGGAAAATATAAATCTTTGTTATCTAAATGATATTGTATTCAACCTAGAAAATCTAGAGACAACCTCTTGTCGCATGAAGATATATTGTTAGGACCCTATACTACTAGTGTAACCCCTTATTGTTATTAGTACAACCCCCTTATTATATTGTTGTACCCATGTAGTCCCCCTATTGTTATTATTGTGCCCTTACATTATTATTGTTATGTCGACTCTGATTATATTATGACCCCTTAGACTCCTATATATAGAAAGGAGGTCTTGTCATTTGTATCATCCAAGAATTGTTCATTTGTGTAGTGTAAAGGAGGTTGCCCCCTTGAAGAGGCTTATTTATAAGGCGTTGATCTATCTTTTCTATCTTTTTGTGAGCTGGTTTCATAACATATATAAGGTGGATTATACCGAATTTTGAACTGAGATAATGATATGAGATTGACATTCACATTAATAAACAACGAGGATGTGCATGCAATACAAATATTTCAATTTTCTTAACCCATAGAAGAAGGAGTTATGATGAATTAATTGACTCACCTCGGGGACTAGCAGGAAACGATTGCAATCTTAAAGAAACTCCAAAAATTTGTGGTTTAAAAACTCAAGTTCATAATGGAGCAACCTTTAGGTGAAGGGCTCGACAACAAAATTTGAGAACAATATTGCTCAGAATGAGGGCGTTGTTATATTTTTAGTGTTTGGTGTTCCCTTCTCATCTACGGTTTAGGTTTGCTTAACGAAAGATAATTAAGGATTGTTGCCCTTGCATGACATGTTCAGAGGTGTACAAAGAAATAGGGTTCATACCATGGCTCTGCGGGGCCTTCTTTGGTTTGCTTCTTTCATCAACAACGTCCAAGGCATCATGTGCATTCGTCATCCACATCTACAAGGCTAGCTTAGGAAAATTAAGCTCTTATGGCAATCCTTCAGGCACATTTCCATACAACACATTGACAAGGAGTACAATCGCAACATGGACAAGATGTCCAAACTTGGAATACATTCCCAGCAGGATGGGATGCATATTGAGATTCTGGTGGAGGGCACTACACTGGACACAGGCTTTCTCCCTTTTCGCTGATATGATTTATTTGGATGACTGTCACTTTCATATTACTGTTTCTTGTTTTCATGTCTAATTTGTTAGTGCTTATTTTGTGTACTAATCCTTCTTTTTTTGGTCATGTTGTGTAGTTAATTATGGATGTTTTCTCATCTTATATCTATATCATGTTTCCTTGTATCTGCATACTGGGATAAAATTTGGTTTGGTTTTCGTGCCAAAAATCTAGTGGATGCAAACAACATCAAATCTTATGGAATATGTATTGACTTTTGTTTTATAATACAAATCTCAGTGTTTTTTCTTACTGAAAAATAGGGTTCATACCATAGTGGTACTTCAATCCAATTTCAAAACACAACATCAAATCAATTGGTTAGGATCATAAAGCATGACTACTGTCATGAAAGTCCTCTCAGCGGGATGCACAGTGGACAGAGACTGAGCACACAATATAAGGGGTATTATCAACAATACCAATCCATGATGGCTCTTGCAACAATACAAAGTGTAATCCCAATTGTTACAATTGTTACGTCAAGGTGGCAAGAGTGTGCAAGAAAGAAAATGAAACAGGCACAAAAAAAGAGGGTACACATATAGATGCTAGCATATTTAGAGCCTATGGTAGTGTCGACATTTTTTTTAAGCTCAAAAAAATGGACATATGTTAGGTGAACTGTAGGAAAATAGGGACAAAGTATTCAGTGGTGAAAGATTATATCAGGAACCAAAAAGCTTCACCATGACACTCGAGCTATCCCCCTGGATCATATCCCTCTTGATGATATCACCCTGGATCCTTTGCCACATGGCCCAAAAAAGGCCAGTAGAGACTGGGTACCTAGCCAAAAGGTATACAGGGATGAAACCTAAAAAGAGATTGAACAGCAAGTGGACCCAGAGGACAGGAAAAGGTGGTATGATTGGTAAAACTTTTCCCTAATCTTCAGCTTTGAATATCTCCCTGGGAAAACTTGAATCACGCCTACGGCGCCCATGCAAGACACGAAGCGGGATAGGATAACCTGAACCTTGATATCATCCGGGACTTCCAGTTTACTGCTAGAGATGGTTCATAGCCAGGGGAAATATGGGTATAGATATCTAGGATTTTATTTCTTGATTGAAACTTTTCTTTATTTCTTGATTGATTGATTGGTTCATAATTTTTCTTAGTATTGATTTATTTTTATGGTACGCTTTCAGTCATCGGATGACCTGCAGCGCTTCGAGACATGCCCCTGACTTTGATCGACATCTCTTGACTGAGATTATGCATTGCCTTGAAGGTCTGGATATTCTTGTTACAGCTCAGCTCGGGTTGGAACTCTTTGCCCTTACTTTACACCATCATAAGCTCGTTGATCTTTCTTGCTGGCTTTAGGGCGGTAAAGGTAACAGTTCTGCATGAAGGATGGCACAAAGGATAGCTAAAACAATGCGCAAATGGCAGAAAATATAACGGTAAGGTGTGATAGGTAATCATAGAATGATACTATGTTAAACAACACAAGAGTGTAAATAATAAATAAGATAAATCGTTGAATGCATATTATTTACAAAGATATACATATTTATATTGTCTTATGACCCTTGGTGTTCATATTCTAAGTAGTCTCTTGGACTCCAATGACTCTTCATATTCCACACCATAACCCTTAACAGATTAGTTGTCCAACACTCAACACATGAAATAAGCTAATAGTAGAGAAGGCTAGTTTCAGATTCTTGATTTAATCAATAATGCTTCACAACTAGCAATCCTTAGGAAAAGATCCATGAACAAGGTGATGGATAACAAGTCATGAATCTTCCAACACCACCAAATCGTCAATGTTTGCTTCCTTGGTGAAAATGAGCCCTTGCAGTAATCCATATGCCTCTGTTGCATTATTTGCATAGTTTACTAACCCCAAACTGTATTCAATTTCAACTTTTCCATTGGTGTTGCGAATAACCCCTCCTGCTCCTGCGACCCCGAGATTAAGCTTTGAAGCACCATCAAAACTCAACAAAAAGGGTTCCTGAGATTTACTCCATTCCTTCATTTCATCTTGATCTAGCCTCAACTTCCACCATTCTACAGGTCTTGAGTTAGTTTTCTTACTCCTTGGAAATCCATGAAGAAGGTTGAGAAGCCATTCCTTTTCTTGGGAATCCAAATTTCTCATATTAACAGAGAGGGTTGAATTCTACCAATATTCAACACATAGCAATTGAGTTCTTAAGGCTACAAAGTGAGGGTGATATTTCTTCTTATTGAAAATGCTATCATTTTGAGCTATCCAAACCTTCTAATAAACAAATTTCAAGAACACCAACTATATCTGCTTGAAATAACTCTTTCCTTTGAATTTCCCAAGGTAGCAACCCTCGTAAGGCCATCAAATTCTAGAGAGGAGAGTAGCAAGGGCCAAATCCTAGACTTCACGAAGAGAGGAACGACTAAAAAATATACGAGCAATTATTTCTTTTTGTCTGAGACATATAAAAAAAGGAAAAAAAAAGAAGAAAAGAAGCAGGAGACACAAACAATTCCTATTTTCCGAAGATTCTTTATTGTCAAGATTTTACCATAAGTTAATACCCAACAAAAAGAGTTGAGTTTCAATGAACAGTTGGGAGTCCAAACTCGTGATAAAAAACACGACTTTGAAGGAAGCCCTGCTTGAAATAGATTAGCCTTCTCGAACTGTGAATTAGAGAGAATTAATGAAAATTATTATACAAATTTAAAAAAAAAAATGGTATTCATGCGCTCTGTTACGTTACATATAGATTCAATGTTAAAGACAAAAATAATTGGATTTGTTGTATCTCAAAATTTTTAAAATCATACTCATAATAAATATCTATATAATAAGAGTTGTTTTCACCCCTGTTATATATAAACAAAATATATCAAAATGTTATTTTTTAGTTGTAAAAATGTCAAATCAACTCTGCATAATAAGTAATGTTGGAATTTTATAAGTGATTTTTTTAATTGGTCTTATAAAAAATTAACGCAAACAACAATTTGACAATAAACTATTTTGCTAAAATATCATTATCAAATTTTTATTAACATATCGGAAAGTCCAACTACTTTGTCAATTAGTTATTTTGCTAAAACATTATTATCAATTTATTTATATGTATATCCAATTACCAATTTATTTATATGTATATCCAATTACTTTGCAGATAAAACTAACGCCATTACATTTTACGAATGAACCTAATTAATTGCTTTCGCCTTGCTCTCCACGAACAAATTCTTTTGAAAATCCCGGAATAGTTCAAACTCAATTATGGAAAAATCAAACTCACAATTCTCAAAGGCTAATTGAAGGACAACTAGTATGTTTGTATGGGTCTACTGATCATTAGAATCGAGTTCCCATGAAATTCAAAATATCAATCATTAACTCAGGAAAAAAACTTATGGTGATGTTTATAATTATCTATAAGGATCCTCTTAGGAGTAGGAAATTTTGTAATATAGTCTCAAAAGCATATATATCATTCAAAATGGTTGCATTTAAGGTTTCTATGCTGGGCCTCTTTAAAAGAAACAAAGAACATATATAGTGCTAACAGTTTTTTAAGTGAGGGTGAATTGCAATAATAACTCAGCTTTTAAAAATAGTTGTGCTATGCAATAGTAAGAATCCTTTACATGTATTAATACTTAAATGTGCATTTTTGAACTACTTTCAAACTCCAATGAACAACTATATATTTGAAAAATCGTATGTACGTTTATGATTATGATTTTCAACTCACATAAGCTTTTTATACCAGCAGGGTGTTAAAAAAAAAGGAAAGTGATCTTGTCATTATTAATAAAATATTTCTAAAATTATATATATATATATATATATATATATATATATATTTATTATTATTATGGTTTTAAAATTATGGGTTTTATTTGGTTAAGAGTTTTTTTATGGAAGGAAACAGGGTAAGGTTCAAAATCTAAAAATATCTGGTCAAAGTGGAACCCTCCCCTTATAGACCACCCAGAAGTCATTCTAGATGGTTTGGTTTTCCTTGAATAATGGTGATCACTAGTTTGACAACTGAGTTATTTTGTAACTAAAAATATCATTATAATTTTCAAGTGAGATAAAAATTTTATTACCAGATTCTATCAAAGATGTAATCATTAATAAAATAGTTAGTATCATTTTCATTAATAGGTATAAAAAAATTGAATTAATTTGAAATTTTAATAAAGTCTCAAGTCACCTATGCTTTTATTACAAGTTTCTATCGACGATGTGATCATTAACAAGGGTTACATAGTAGCTAGTACCTGCCACTTAACTTAAATATAACTTAATTAAACTAAAAACAATAAAAAAAGGTATAAAGATTTCATCACAAAAATAAAACAACTAATAAAACACTGTATTGTTGAATACCATCACTAAAAATTAAGAAATATGATTAACTAATATTGTATATATTAACACACACACATATATATGTGTGGATGCGCGTGTTATATATATATATATATATATATATATATGAATATGATTTTAATATAATAATAAGTCGTCTTAAATTGAAAATATGGAGAAAAAACTAAAGTCATTAGAATAACAATAACATAAAAAGGAAAGAAATTAAAAATAAACATGAAATATAACTGAAAACAACAAATTAGTGATTAATAGAAATTGAAGTTACTAAGCTCATAATAAGACTTCAACCAATTACTTTACAAATAAATAAATTTAAATAATAATAAAAATTAACAACAAATAAATTCCCAAAACAACAATTTTTTAATAAAAAATAAACTAATAACCAAAGTATTAAAATAATACAATTAATATCATTTTTATTAATATTTATAAAAATAAATAAATTAATTTAAAAATTTAATAAAAGTATCATGTCACGTAAGCTTTTTATTACAGTTTAATAAAATAGTTAGTATCATTTTTATTAATATTTATTAAAACAATTATAATGGCAAACTAGCCTCAATTTAAAAGTATTAAAATAATACAATTAATATCATTTTTATTAATATTTATAAAAATAAATAAATTAATTTAAAAATTTAATAAAAGTATCATGTCACGTAAGCTTTTTATTACAGTTTAATAAAATAGTTAGTATCATTTTTATTAATATTTATTAAAACAATTATAATGGCAAACTAGCCTCAATTTAAGTGATTTTCATTTGTAGTAGCTCTTGCTGATGTGATCATTAATAAAATAGTTAGTATAATTTTTATTAGTTTCTGTCAACAATGTGATCATTATTAAAATAGTTAATATAATTTTTATTAAAAATATATATAACGGCAAACTAGTTATATAAAACCTCAATTTAGGTGATTTTTATTGGAATATATAATATGGAAAACTAGCTATATGAAACCTGAATTTAGGTGATTATATAATGGCAAACTAACTATATAAAACCTCAATTTAGGTGATTTTCATTTGACTATATAATGGCAAACTAGCTATATAAAACCAAGTATAATTTTTATTAAAAAATATATAACTGCAAACTAACTATATAAAACCTCAACTTAGGTGATTTTCATTTGAATAAATCAGATTATTTTCATATGTTGCAGCTCCCAGCGAGGATCGAACTCGCGACCTTTCGCTTACGAAGCGAACGCACTACCACTATGCTATGGAAGCTCACTTTAAACTCCTTCTAGTTTAAAGCAATTCTCTAATGGTTATCTAAAATGACGGTTCGCTGAAAACGCAAAGCTGGAGACTAAATGAAAAATTATTATTATTATTCGATAATTTAGTTTAAATAAAGCGTCCATATAGTAATGATATCCCACTGCATGTGGAACAGCGGTGATTAAAAAGTCTGTCTTAATTGAAATGAGTTTTTAGTACGGTGTTAATGTTTGGGTGGTAGTAGTAAAAGTTAATTATCTTAATTTTTTATTCCTCATTTATATATATTTATAAATAATATAATCGCATTGACAAAGTAGATGTTATATATTTTATAATTAACTTATAAATAGTATAATCGCATTAACAAAGTGGTTATTATATATTTTATAAATTTTACTTTACGATTTAATGGGTTTTATTGTAGCTATTAAGATGTGTGTTTTTAGGTTTTTCTACTTTTTTAAGTTAAATCCATTGAAATTTATTTATTTTTGGAACTTACTCCTTTAAAGACCATTTTTGCAGTTTCTAAAAGAGTGGTGGGTTGAAAGGATACTATGGACACTAAGCAAGAGGATAAAATCATCAAATCACATTATCTAGGCACTTTTGGTACAGGGTTGACACATTTGCAATGGTACCACATTATGAGATTTATTATGTCTCTCTAATACGACAACCTAATGAAGATGAATATGATTGACTATGTTCAACATGGTTGACTATAGGCAACGTAAACTACGCTTGAGCATGTTTTGCCCATGTTTGACCTTGATTGACTATGTTGACCATGGCCAAGAAATGTTTGACTATGTTTAATGTGGTTGACCGTGGTTGACCATGGTTGAGCACACTATCTATATCAACCACATTAAAAGTGGTTGATATATGATAATCGAACATGTTTAACCATGTTTGTAAATGTTTGAACATGTTTGACCATGTTTCGCCATGGTAAAATATGGTTGACCACTGTGACATTGTGACCATATTTAACTATTATGACATTGTGACATTGCAATCATGTTTGAATAGCTTGACTATGGTTGACCATGTTGTCTATGTGGGCTATGTTTGTTATAGTTGGTTGTGTTGACTATGTTGATTATGTCATGATGTTGACTATGGTTGATCATAGTTAACCATTCTGACAATGTTTGACCATTGTGACATTGAGATATTGTGACCATGTTTACTACAGGTGACCATGTTTAAACATGTTTGGAGATTAAGACTATGTTATACCATGTTTGACTATGGATGACCATTATGACAATGTCATATTGTTGCACTAAGATATCTTCACTACATTGTGGCGTTAATTTTGTATTCATCACATTGTGATGCTGATTTTTGTTCATCGCATTGCAATATGGAATTTTGCTCATCGCATTATGATGTCAAATTTTGTTTGTCAGATTACGACATTGTTCTTATGTTCATAACATTGTGACATCAATTTTTGTTCATCGTATTACATTGGAGATTTTAGTTCATCACATTGCAACATTGATTTTTTTCATCACATTGTGGTGTTGATTTTTTCTTATCACATGCAATGCCATGTTTTATTTATCACATTGTGACATTGAATTTGTTCATCACATTACAATGTTGATTTTTGTTCATCGCATTATGATTTTGATTTGTTCTTATCACATGTAATGCCAATATTTGTTCATTGCATTATGACATTGATTTTTGTTCATCACAATGTGATGTTGATCTGCATTTGTTACATTATGACGTTGATATTTGTTAGTGACATTATGAAGTGAATTTTTGTTTGTCACATTGTTACATTGAGTTTTGTTCATCATATTGTGACATCAATATTTGTTTATCACATTGCAATTTTTACTTTTTGTTTATAACATTTCACTATGAAGATTTGTTCATCACATTGTGACAATGATTATTGTTTATCACGTTACAACATCAACTTTTGTGCATCACATTGCAACATCTGTATTTGTTCATCACATTCTGATAGTGATTATTGTTTATCGCATTACAACATCGACTTTTGTACAACACATTGTAACATCTATATTTGTTCATCACATTAAGACATTATTTTTTGTTAATTAAATTGAGGCATCAATTTTTGTTTGTTACTCTATGATGTCATTTTTCTTTAACATAGTTGAGCTTGTTTGAACATGATTGACTATGGTCAATTGTGATTGAATATGGACGAACATGGTTGACAATGTTTAACTACATATGAATATGGTTGATTAATCATGGATGACCACAACTGACCATTGTTGAGCTAGTTTGGCCATGGTTGAATATGATTGCATTGTTTGACCGTGTGTAATCATGGTTAATAATGGTCAACCATGGGCGACTATAAGTGAACATGGTTGACCATGGGTGACTATGGTTGAACATTTTTTAGCTTGTCAGACCATTGCTAAACTGGTTTGACCATTATTGGGCTTGTTTGACAATGGTTGTCAATGTGTACCTATAGATGTATATGGTTGGCCACGTTGAGTATGGTGATCATGTTGATCATGGTGACCATGTTTGACCATGAGTAACCATGGTTGACCACTGTTGATTTGTTTTGACCATGTCTAAATATGGTTGAACATGTTGACCATATTGTGCCATGGTTCTCCATGATGACCATATTCTATATTGAACACGGTTGACCATAGTCTAACCATGTTACATGACCAGAACATATAATCATAAGAATAATATAATTTTCATATATGATTTTGGATATCTCTTGAATAAAAAATTTGGGATTTTTTGTATAAGGAATGGTAAAACACATACAAAAGGGATGAGAATTTGAATGGATAATCTTATGAAAATGGTGATGATTTGAATTATTAGTATTTTAAAGATTTTTTTTGTGATGAACTAAAATTTTATGTCTAATAGATTTCTATGAAATATATTGCTTTGGAGGACTTAAATATATGTGATAACTAATATATAGAGTTGTATTAAAATAATTTTATGAAATTAAATATTTTTTTTACTTATATAAGAATTGTAAAACATGTTGTTTTTTAGGATGAGCTCTCTCTCTTACACATACAACATTTTATCAAATATTTAATTGTTGAGAAACCAAGTGTAATATAGATGACACTTGATTTCTCTTAACTTGATAATTATTTGTGAATGTTAGTTCGCTTCTTATTACTTATGTTATCTTCTTCATCAAGCAATTATACAAATGTGAAAAAATAAATATCACAAGAAAACAAGAGACACCAAGACTTAGGCTCCAAGCCAAGGCACAACCCAACAAAGGGGAAAACCCAACATTCCTTCTCTTATAGAATCATATCAAAACGAGATATCCAAGACCCAAGACCAAGACCAAAACTGCCACAAAGATCCCAAGTCAACCATCCTCCAAGTCTCCTCCAACAACTCAAAGTCAGTGAAAGTCAACATTTGACAAACTCTTTGAAAACTGGTCAAAATCACAGAATTTTCGGACCTGTAATGGAGGCCGATTTTTTCCTTGTAATTACCTCAGAGATGCCATAAAAACTTTGCATGTGTGAATAGAAACAAGGTATAAAACTCAAATTTTCTCTCTCCTTTGATGTCCTTCTCTCTCCTTCGACTTCAACACTTTTCCGTCTTGATTAGGTCCAAAAATTGATGATTGATGTGATGATCTTAATTGTTTTCCAAGAGGTCTAGTTGAATCTTATATATAGCTATCCAGGAGGGTCAAATAGGTGCCACATAGGCCGACTTGTCCAAGGAGAGATGACTTGGTATTTGTGTTGACTTTTGACTCAAAGACAAAAATTCAAATTATTTTCTTACAAAAGTCAAAATGGGACTTGACTCAAATATATTTTATTTTGACTCTATAAGCATGAATAACAAGCTTTGAAAAAAATTAAAATATAATAATTACATCAATGATATATTTTTTATTACATTGTGAAGTCCAACATTAGTTATAATTCATCACTCCCTATTAACTAGAGAGGTATTCATAATGAATCAACAGGATGATCTCGAGTTCACATATTCATATAAGTAAATATCTTGATTGATAAGAATCAATGATGATTAAATCATCATAACCAACATTGAAAACTACTAAGGCCTTGACAAGTAAGCTCTATCTCTCCACTACATCAGAGCACAATGTTGGAAGGAATAAATTTCGACACCACTGCCTCTTCGAGGCACATACCCACCTGGGTGTTCACCAAGGTATGACCTCATAGAACCATTTCCTAAACCATTGTCATAATACTTGACACAAGGAAATGTCGGTCCTCAAGATTATTCTTATCTTAGATCAATTTACTTGACTTACGAATGTTAGTTCTCGTCACATTATAAATCTTCAGAGATGTTGGTTCTTGATGCTTATCAAATCCACCATTATCCCTACCACTGTTCATGCACTAGGCTTATGGTTATTAGTCCTGACCATAGTACGTGACACATGGAGAACATGGCGTCCATCCTCACTCCCTCTCAACCAGGGAGGAGATATCCACAAGCCTAAGCTTGTCTAAAAATACTCTTCCTTTTTCCATGAAAATAAACTTTATCAATGCATCGATTACCTGCTCGTTAATGAGACATGTTGTTGCTTCATGACTTCATCCTGCATCATGTCATGAATCACAATGAGCTTTGACCATCCTAGTTCCTTGATGCTCTTCATAATCGAATCCATCATGTCATCAAGTAGTACATCAAACATCTTATGGATCCAAACTTCTATATAGTCGATTCGTATAAGCATTCTCATTTTTTTCCTTCGCATTGCAACATAATATTGCTTTGCATTCTTCCAAGAAAGTACATCAAATTCCAAGTAGAAACGACCATTAGTAGTATCAACATCAGTTATGTCAATATAAATGACGTGTTCAAAATTCAAACCAATCATATGTTGGATCAAAACTCTTTAGTGATGTTGCATAATATCCTTTAAAATGTCTACCAACCTTCCAGAAGAATTTTGGTAATAAGCATCTTTTGAATTTCTGCCCAACTATCTAGAAGTAATATATTTTACCAACATATATCATGTTTTGCCTCCAACTCCCTTTGAATATAATATCTCTAATCCATGAGTTCATTTTTGAATTATTTGGTTTGATTTCTAATTGCAAGATCTTCTATAATCATAAGACTCCTTTATGATAAGAGTAACATTTTTCATCTGAGATAAGACACTCCTTTTGAAACTTTCTTCCATGTTGGAATTCAATTAACTGTCTTCAATGTATACTTATTAAATTATCTACTCTTTATATGGAATAATATTTTTCTACGATCTTTTAATTATTCCATATGTCAAAATCTAGTCTTCTTTCGAAATGCTTTGTACTACTTGACTAATTCTATGAACTATGAGGTCAACTTTTCTTCATGAATTTCATGCTAGAGAAATTTCTATAGTGTTGCACATTGACTTTGATTCTTCTATTATTATTCTTCTATTGTCAACCTGTAGTCCTTGTTGCTAAAAGAGATGATGGTTATCTCTAAATATTCATGATGATCATCATAAATGTGACTATATGCCTTTTCTAGAATTATGTGTAGACAACTTCAATGATTATATTCTATATGCTCCCTCTTAAACTTGATCTCCATGACTTTTGAAAATTAAGAATCCAAAAAATCTTATGTCCTTCAAATATAATTATAACTACTACTCTAACTTCCATCTAAGAAATGAAAACTTGTTTTCAAATCTGTAACTTGCCGTATTTTTCATAATTTTTAATAGTAGAGGTCCTTGTTGTCTTCAACCTTGAGTTTATTTTCGACTCCTTCATATTTTTCTATATGTGCTTCATTTCTTTCCTTCCTTTTCTTGCTCTTATTATTCTTAGATTTCTTGGGACAATCCCTCTTATAATTTCCATATTCATTGCAACCAAAGCATTGAAATTTGGACATGTCCCAGTTTCCATGAGGCTTGTTGTTGTTGTACTTGTGATGAGATCCACATCTTCCAAAGTTTCCAAAATTCTTCTTTGATCTAGCAACAAAGGATTGAAATTTTTCATTATTGGGTTCGGTATCATCTTTATCCTTCAACCTTGTTTCTTCTAGAACACATAGAGCCCAAAGTTCTTCAAAAGTTGGAGTATACTTTCTTACATATATTCCTCCTGCAAAACCATCCCAAGATGGAGGTAGAGGATTGATTGCATAAGTGATTAATTCAAAGTCAGATATGGTTTCTCCAAGTCCTTGAAGTTGATATTTTATTTTTGATATTCTCATCAATTATGAAGCCACGTCTTCTTACTTTGACATTCTTGTTCCATAAAGTTGATTCCTTAGAGATATATTTCGCCTAGTATTATTGATGGAATATAATTTAACCAATTTATCATAGACTTCTTTGGATGTAGACAAATCTGAAACAAAAAATATAAGATGACCTTTGATAGACTAAAAAAGAATTCTTTGAACTCTAATTTCTCCCTTATTGTATTTGGCTACTTCTTGAACATTGTTCTTGTCTAGTATTGGAACATTGCCTTCAACAAATTGCATGACTTCATTTTCTTTGAGAACTAAATCAATTCTCTTTTTCCAAGCCTTGAAGTTAAAAACTCCATCAAGTTTTTTGCTTTCCTTACAAATAAATGTCATATCATTAGACATAGAGTATAGGAGAGTACTTACTTGTCAAAGAAGGAGAAGTTGTTATAAAAATGTTGATGAGTGAATGAGAGTTGTTTTATGATGATATTTCCAAGAGCCCTCAACGATGTCCTCAAGAGAGTGATGGTTGCTGTGAAGATGTCTTCAATAATATGATCTTCAAGCCTTCTTCCATTTGCATTGATAAAGAGAGAGATAATTGTTGTAAGAGTGTCTTCAAAATATCCCAACAAGTTTTTTTTTTTTTTTCAGGAGGAAAAAGCAAGATGCATTTATATAAGAAATATAAACAGGCATGAAAGTAAATTCATTTGGATAAAAAATTTGGACCATTTCTCGATTTGTGTGTGTCATCCTTGCACAGGGGCCATGCTAATCTTCTCTGTATCATTCCAATTTTATTGGATGTCTTCGAAGAGATACCATGTTTCAAGTTGCCTATTTTTTTACCTTAGTTTTGATACCATGTTGAGAAAGCAAGTGTAAAGAATATGATGCTTGATAATTACTTGTGAATGTGAGTTGGTTTCTTATTACTCATGTTATGTTCTTCATCAAGCAATTATACAAATATGCAAAACATAAATATCATAAGAAAACAAGAGACAACAAGATTTAGGCTCCACAAATGGGAAAACCCAACAATCCTTCTCTTATAGAATCAGATCAAAATGAGATATCCAAGACCGAAGACCAAGACCAAAAACTACCACAAACATCCCAAGTCAACACTCCTCGAAGTCTCCTCCAGCAAGTCAAAGTCAATGAGAGTCAACACTGGTCACACTCTTTGAAATTTGGTCAAAATCATATAATTTTTGGACCTGTAGTGGAGGCTGAATTTTGACCCTGTAATTACCTCAGAGATGCCATAGAAACTTCACACATGTGAATAGAAACAACGTATAAAACTCGTTTTTCCTCTCTCCTTTGACTTCCTTCTCTCTCCTTTGATTTCGACTCTTTTCCTTCTCGATTAGGTGCATAAATCGATGATTAATGTGATGATTTGAGTTGTCTTCCAAGAGATCGAGTTGACTATTATATATAGTTGTCTAGGAGGGTCGAATAGGTGCTACATAGGCCGACTCGTCCAAGAAGGCTCGACATGGTCTTTGTGTTGAATTTTGACTCAAAAATAAAAGTTCAAATTCTCTTCCTACAAAAGTCCAAATGGGACTTGACTCAAATATATTTTATTTTGACTCATAATAAATTCTTTTTGACTCTTTTCACTCTATAAGCATGAAAAACATGCTTTGACCAAAAAATAAAATATAATAATGAATAATATAATATAATATAATAAGTATGTGAATGATATATTTTTTATTACATTATGAAGACCAACGCTAGTTACAATTTCAACATTAATTACATTACATTAAACTTTTAAAAATAAATTATATACAAAAAAAATATTTATATATGCATGTGTGTGAAACCATTTAAATTAATTAATTTAACTTAAATTCAGATTTATCAAGTGTTCATAGGATTATATTTCTTAATGTGTAAATTTATTAATACAGATAAAAATGTTTATAAATTTGATCCCCTTTAATGATTGATAGATTTAGATTTAAGATTCATCTAGGATTATATGTAATAATTGTGGTAATATATTTTTTATTTATCTATTTTCTAGTACTTGAAATTATAAAAGATTGTTTTTTTTTAATCTAAGATTTAGCAAGAATATTTGTAATTAATTTATGAGTACCATGATGATACTGTGGGAGAAGATAAATAGATCTTTAATTGGAAATCATAGATTTTGAAACAAAAAAGAGAAGAAAGTATAAGCATAGATTCTAAAACAATTAAAAAAAAAGAAGTTTTAAAGAACTAAAACAAAAAGTTGCAATGAGAACTTGGAGTTGAAAAAACAAGGAATAAACTTGGTTTGTTGGGATAGTAAAGGCTTTGAATCAACCATGTGGATAACAAAATAAGTGTTGGTTGGAGTCAAGACGCCATTGTCCAAATTATACTTACTAGATTCATGAGTGGAACTCATTTTTCATTTCTCAAGAGGGTGTGATGTAGGGGCATTTTCCACTTCTATGAACTCTTATACTAGTCAACATTCCTTTCTTGTTTAAAAATGAGCTAATGTGACGATGGATGTTTATGGCAAATCCACAACAAATGGTGTTGGCATTATGATGCATGTTTTGTACTTGATGGCAACCCACTCGCAAAAGAACAACTCACTTATATATAACTAGATGAATCTATAGAAGAGATATCAGATCTGATAGAATACATGGGATGTAGGACAGCTCAAAGGAATCAGATGACAGTTCTCAGTACGACAAATTAGCTTTGCCATCAAGTCCAAAGGGGGAGATTTTTGGCATTATGATACAAGTGTTTTCCTTGATGGCAACTCACATAGATGACAGATCATAGTGCAACAGGTCAGTAGCAAAGAGTTGATGATCAGACTACAAAGAATGAAGAAAGAAGAGTATATACGTAGGTTCACTATATACCAAGTCGCGTACATATGCAGGTTATACGCAGGTTCACTATGTACCAAGTCGCGTATATACGCAGGTTCGTTATATACCAAGTAGGGTATACACGCAGGTTCACTATATACAAAGGCGCGTATATATGCGGGATTGTAGATCAAAAGTCGCGTATGCGTATGCATGCACTTTCATGCACGGAAAAGCGCGTACATGTGGGAAAGCTTATTTTTGGGTCCGTGGTATTTAGACCTATGGTTTTGGTCTTTGGTATTGCATCCAAAGTGTTGAACCCAGGTATTGGGTCCCTAGTATTGGTTCTCAATGGTTTTGGACCATGGTATTGAGTAGGGCCTAAGACTATAAAAGGAGAAGAAGATCATTAGGCAAACGTATTGGAGAAAGTCTTGAATATCTGATGAAGTATGAGATCCAGTATGCAGGTTATGGGTTCATGATGCATTGCTTGATCTAAGCTAAGGAGGAATCTCAACGGTTGATGGAGAACAAGATCTAAGGATAGATTGGGATCTAATGGCTTAGAATGAATCATCTCTATACGGTTTGATCTTGTTTAGTCTAGATCTGTATACTGATGGATGTAATGTTCTGTAAATGTTATGATCTGGGTATAACTCAAGTTTGGAATAGCTGCAAATCACGAATGAATATTTACAGATGTATACGTTGGTTGACTATGATAAAAGAGTGTACATATGCAAGTTAGAGACATCTAAGTAGCGTATAACATATGAGCTATGATGTTTGAAGTTACAGGTGTTTCTGGTTGTTGATGAGTTCTGATGACGGTTTACTGGTGTCAGTATTCTACATATTCAAATTGGTTGATTATGTTTAGCTTCAATATTGATGGATGAGATCTATAATGGATCACGATCAGAATGACTTATCTTTATGTGATCTGATGAACTAGATCTGGTTGCTAACATACATATTATCTTTGTATATGTAATGATCTGGGTATTTCTGAAGTCAGGAAGTGGAGCGAAGTTATAATTAAGTAATTAATGACATATACGCTGGTTTGCCTTGGTGAAGTTGCGTATACACACTGGTTCGACACTTCCAAGTAGCGTATGCACTCTAATGCATGATTTTTTATGATACAGTTGGTTCTGAATATTGTTGCAGAGTTCAGTGTTCAGCTCTGTGTTCTGGTGACTGCATTTTGTTGACAGGGTTTCAGTGATTCAGTATTGGGTGATTCAGAGATTGAATATGTTAGAGTTGATTGATTGTGTGCTTCAATGATATTGATGGGTCCAGTATGAAAATTAGATGAAAAGTGGCCTTCAGATTATGATGTTGTGGTCCATGAGTATCCAGTCTGAAAATTTATGAAACGAGGTACCTAGAGGAAGAAAGAGAAGGTTGTAGCCTTCTATAGGTCAGCACCTACGTACTAGTACATCAGCTAGTACAAGAGCTAAGGGGGTGATAGCTCCCTTCCAGTAGCAGCTGGAAAATGAGTAAAGGTTGGAGCATTTCAGTAGGTCGGCACCTACGTACTAGTAAATGGATCGGCTAGTACAAGAGCTAAGGGGGTTGTATCTCCCTTCTAGGAGAGTCTGGAGAACGAAAGAAGGTTGTAGCCTTCTGCAGGTAGAAGCCCGCGTACTGGTATAATACTGCACCAGTATAGAACCATTGTAAAAGAAGTTTCTTATTAAAAAGAAGATTGAGATGACTTGCAGTGGGTGGTTTTCACCCACATTGGGTTTCCACCTTACACCATGGCATTCATGTGTGCTTCTTGTGTGTGATGATCTATTCTATTTTACTTCTCCGGTTTACTGTTCATATGGTTAATAATGTTCTGATGCACTCATTAAGGATCAACTAACTGAATCATAAGTTTACTGGATATACGCTTGTTGCATTACACACAGTTGCGTATACACGCAGTTTTCCTTAACTGAAGTAGCGTATATGAATCTTAATATGGAAATGAAAAATTTATATTGATTTAATAATACTGATTCACCCCCCCCTCTTAGTATTATTTCCAACAATTGGTATCAGAGCAGGTCCTTTGGTAGAAGCTTGATCGCTTGAAGGAGATCCGTAGATCAATGGGAAAGAAGCTTAATAAGAAAGCGCCTAAGAAGAAGAAGACATCTCAGAAGAGCTATGATAGTGGGAGAATCGATTGGGGAATATGTGGAAAAAGCACTTCAGATTCAGAATCACTTCAGAATGAAGATGAACAAGCAAAAGAACTATCAGGTATGAATTTGTTATCCTCTTGTGATACATTTATCCATGCATTTGAAGATGATGAAATTGATAGCGAAACAACTGAATTTGTTCTTATGGGTGAGAAAGAAAGATATCAAATAGAGGCAGAATTTAAAAGGCTTACAGACAAAATTAGAGATCAACAAGATCTATTAAACAAAAGGGAATGTGCCTTCAAAGAAGAAGCTACCAAATTAAAAGCTCAACTAGAGGAAGGAAGCAAGGTAAGGAAGTTATTCAAGGACAAGGAAGATCAATGTCAAAAGTTGCAAGATGAAGTGACATCATTAAGAAATGAAGTCAATGAAAGGAGCACAACAATAAAGAAACTCAGAGATAGATCCAGTTACTATGAAAGTCTTGAAGCTACGATCCTCTCGCTAAAAGAAGATCTTGAAGAATCAAATAAGCAGAATAAAGAACTACTCCAAGCTCTTGAAAAACAAGAAAACGAAGTTCTTGAACTAAGACATCAGTTGGAAGAAGGAAGAAAAGCTGAAGAAAACATGAAGAAGCAGTATCATGAAAAGGAGGAGCAACATCAGATTGAGGTAAATATTCTAAAAGATAACTTAGAAGAAAAGGATAAGCTCTTACGATTTCAAGATAGTACTAAGATCTTGGATGATATTCTTAGTAGTCAAAGGTCTCCTGCTATCAAAACTGGCCTTGGTTTTTATGAATCTATTGAAGATGAATCTAGCTCACAAGGAGAGGCAAGGAATTCTAATGAGAAATCTAAAATAATCAATAAGGAGATGAGAGGACAACCCCATCAACAACCAAGGAAAGAAATTCTTCAAATAAAATCTTTTACTCCTCCGATGAATAATGTTGAATGTTATGTATGTCATAATCTTGGACATGTTGCAGCCAGATGGAGAAGAAGAATGGTTCAAGACCATCGCACAGAAAGACCATCACGTTCCAGGTACTTTAAGGGATATTTCTTTGCTTGCAATATGTTTGGTCACAGAGTTGTTAGTGCTACAGAAGGAATATGAAACATGTGAGATGTTATGCATGTGACAAGCTTGGAAATATAGCTAAGGATTGCAGGAACAAAGTACGGGCACCATACCAAAAGGAGAAAACATCATCACACTTGAAGATATGGAAGAAGAACGAAGTACAATTAGAAAGATGTGGCACAACACAATATACAGACATAACAGACTCAGAGGGAGCTGAAAGTGTAAAACTTCAGTGTCCTAAATCTCATACGCAAGTTTCATAAAGGGAAGTCATGTATATACACAAGTTAGTTACTGCACAATCGTGTATATGTTAGTTTGAGGAAAAGCAGTAGGGACAGGCTCAGAAAAAGGGTCTGATATGATTCAATCCATTATTTGGTCTGTTTGATAATGGTTACAATCTGCTGATGATGTGTGGAAATGTCTTGACACTTGTAAGATGTTTTAAAGTGTTTTGATCTTAAATTAATGATGATGATGCCTTGATACTTCTTGCTGATATATGCATGATCAGATCTGACAGTGAACAGATGGCACAGGTTCAGGGGGAGCATATATTCTTCTAATAATGCATTGTTGGCATTATCTTAGAAGATCTTGGTTTACATTCACAGCTATTTTGGTTTCAGGTGGAGAGGGAAATTATGGTTGTTGATCTGATTGATGATTGACAGATGCTGCTGATGACTTTCATAGAACTGTCATAGATATTTCGTCTCTATGTCATGTATATCTTTTATTATCAAGGTCATGTAACAGCCTATTTTTGTTTCCCCACTATGCCTGGGATGATGGATGTAATATTTTAGTCATGTATAAACATTTGGTATCTGGTGTATCCTCACTTGGTTGGGTGGATAAGCCAATATTGATATATCCCCACTTGGTTGGGAGATGGATGTATGTATGAGCCTTTGGTGATAGGAAGGTCACTTATAGAGTCATGTTCTTTCTTGTAGAACATCTTTTTGCAGACCTTGCTTACAGTCAGGGGGAGCATGAGCAACACACTTCAGCAGAGTAGAGATTTCAGCATGTACTCAGAGGGAGCATGGACAGATTGCTACACCTTGGCATATACAAAGGGGGAGCTCATTCAGAGATTTCAGCAGGTACTTAGGGGGAGTATGGACAGCGGAATGTTTATCAAGGAAAGAGAATATATTGGTCCGCCATTTGCCCTTGATGTCAAAGGGGGAGATTGTTGGCATTATGATGCATGTGTTGTACTTGATGGCAACCCACTCGTAAAAGAACAACTCACTTATATATAACTAGATGAATCTACAAAAGAGATATCAGATGTGACAGAATAGATGGGATGCAGGACAACTCAAAGGAATCAGATGACATTTCTTAGTACGACAATTTAGCTTTGCCATCAAGTCCAAAGGGGGAGATTGTTGGCATTATGATACAAGTGTTGTCCTTGATGGCAACTCACACAGATGACAGATCATAGTGCAGCAGGTCAGTAGCAAAGAGTTGATGATCATACTACAAAGAATGAAGAAAGAAGAGTATATACACAAGTTCACTATATACCAAGTCGCGTACATATGTAGGTTATACGCAGGTTCACTATGTACCAAGTCGCGTATATATGCAAGTTCGCTATATACCAAGTAGGGTATACACGCAGGTTCACTATATACAAAGGCGTGTATACACGCAGGATTGTTGATCAAAATTTGCGTATGCGTATGCACGCACTTTCATGCACAGAAAAGCGTGTACATGTGGGAAAGCTTATTTTTGGGTCCGTGGTATTTAGACCTATGGTTTTGGTCCTTGGTATTGCGTCTGAAGTGTTGAACCCAGGTATTGGGTCCCTATTATTGGTTCTCAATGGTTTTGGACCATGGTATTTAGTAAGGCCTAAGACTATTAAAGGAGAAGAAGATCATTAGGCAAACGTATTGGAGAAAGTCTTGAATATCTGATGAAGTATGAGATCCAGTATGCAGGTTATGGGTTCATGATGCATTGCTTGATCTAAGCTAAGGAGGAATCTCAATGGTTGATGGAGAACAAGATCTAAGGATAGATTGGGATCTAATGGCTTGGAATGAATCATCTCTATACGGTTTGATCTTGTTTAGTCTAGATCTGTATACTAATGCATGTAATGTTCTGTAAATGTTATGATCTGGGTATAACTCAAGTTTGGAATAGCTACAAATCATGAATGAATATTTATAGATGTATACGTTGGTTGACTATGATAAAAGAGCGTACATACACAGGTTAGATACATCTAAGTAGCGTATACCATATGAGCTATGATGTTTGAAGTTACAGGTGTTTCTAGTTGTTGATGAGTTCTGATGACTGTTTACTGGTGTCAGTATTCTGCATATTCAGATTGGTTGATTATGTTTAGCTTCAATATTGATGGATGAGATATATAATGGATCAGGATTAGAATGACTTATCTTTATGTGATCTAATGAACTAGATCTGGTTGCTAACATACATATTATCTTTGTATATGTAATGATCTGGGTATGTCTGAAGTCAGGAAGTGGAGTGAAGTTATAATTAAGTAATTAATGACATATACGCTGGTTCACCTTGGTGAAGTTGCGTATACACGCTAGTTCGGCACTTCCAAGTAGCGTATGCACTCTGATGCATGATTTTTTATGATACAGTTGGTTTTGAATATTGTTGCAGAGTTCAGTGTTCTGCTCTGTGTTCTGGTGACTGCATTTTGTTGACAGGGTTTCAGTGATTCAGTATTGGGTGATTCAGAGATTGATGATGCTAGTGTTGATTGATTGTGTGCTTCAATGATATTGATGGGTCCAGTATGAAAATTAGATGAAAAGTGGCCTTCAGATTATGATGTTTTGGTCCATGAGTATCCAGTCTGAAAATTTATGAAATGAGGTACTTGGAGGAAGAAAGAGAAGGTTGTAGCCTTCTGTAGGTCAGCACCTACGTACTAGTACATCAGCTAGTACAAGATCTAAGGGTGTGATAGCTCCCTTCCAGTAGCAGCTGGAAAACGAGTAAAGGTTGGAGCATTTCAGTAGGCTAGCACCTACGTACTAGTAAATGGATCGGCTAGTACAAGAGCTAAGGAGGTTGTAGCTCCCTTCCAGGAGAGTCTGGAGAACGAGAGAAGGTTGTAGCCTTCTGCAGGTAGAAGCCCGCGTACTGGTATAAGACTGCACCAGTACAAAACCATTGTAAAAGAAGTTTCTTATTAAAAAGAAGATTGAGACGACTTGCAACAGGTGGTTTTCACCCACATTGGGTTTCCACCTTACATCATGGTGTTCATGTGTGCTTCTTGTGTGTGCTGATCTATTCTATTTTACTGCTCTTGTTTACTGTTCATATGGTTAATAATGTTCTGATGCACTCATTAAGGATCAACTAACTGAATCATAAGTTTATTGCATATACGCTTGTTGCATTACACACAGTTGCGTATACACACGGTTTGCCTTAACTGAAGTAGCGTATATGAATCTTAATATGGAAATGAAAATGTTATATTGATTTAATAATACTGATACACCCCCCCCCCCCAGTGTTATTTCCAACAAATGGTAGAGTGCAAATGTTCTATGTTTTAGCCTTTTTCACTAGATTATGGTAGTATTATTCTTTGTGAGATCACAATTTTGTAATGTTTGAATTGTACTTTCGAATGCTTAAATAAATTCAACACATTGAATTTTTTTTAAAAAACTTGAATTATTTAAAATTAACAACTCAAACTTACAATTCCAAATTTTAACTAAATTTTAAATAAAATTAATAAAAAACTAAATTCTACCTCTTTTCGATCCTCACTGTCATTCAAAGTTCTTTTAAAAATTCTTTTAGTAAATCCAAAAAAACTCCGCATTAAATTCTAACGGAATCAATTCCGAGAAAAAAAAAAGGAAGAAAACAATAAAAACTTGGATGACATTAGTAACAAAGCCAAGATGTTTGTTGAGGAGTGATTAAAAAGAGGCACTTGAAATTGAAATTGATTAAGTGAGTACAATCCAGATTGGTGATGGCTCAGACAATTTAATTAATTGGGACATAGTTTTAAGAATTCAATTGAATTTCAATATATTCTTTTAAAAGCGTGTATATATATATATATAAAATTTTTAATTAAAATAATTGTATTTATAAATATAATTAAATATTTAACTAAATTGATTTTATTCTTTAATAAAATAATGTAAAAATAAATAATAATTTTATAAAATATTAAATAAAAAAATTAATATATTCTTGGTTTATTTTAATTAAATTGTATTTTTGTTTGAAATTATATTTAAAAATAAATTTTAATTAATATATATATATATATATATATATATATATAATTAAAAATTCAAATAAATTGATTTTCTTTTTAATAAAATTTTAAAATATCATTAAAAAATAGGTTTTTTCTACTAAAATAAATTATGTAAAATTGTTATTTTAATTTCGTTTATCTTTTTCATTTTTAAAATAATATAAATTTTAAAATTATATAACAAGAAGCAACTTACCTTAAAAGTGTGGTCAATCAATATAACTATCCACTTTAATTACAAGTTTTTAAAAATACATTAATATTGCAAACAATACACCTTATAGATGTGGCTTATCAATATAACTAAATAACTAACTATATATTAATGTTAGATTGAAAGAGATATTCACAAATGAAATAATTGTATGAGAATGATGTGATACACACACGCACACACACACACACACATTAATATATATATATATATATATATATATATATATATATATATAATCGCTGTAGGAGAAATGGTTCACTGATGCTTTTAAAAGGTTGTAGTGAGACTGTTTGACATGGCTTACTATGTGAAGCCCATTCACAATAACAACTTCTTGGGACAATCCCGTTTGTTTAAACTATTTATGATTGCCTTGTCTCGAGGATGGATGAGTCACTTTTGCTTTGAGAAATGAGTTTAGTTAAACCAATAGAATTACGTTGCTAAGGATGTGGTCGACATTCGTAGTGGGCCGATGATCACAGTTGAATCTGAATCAAATCGAAGTCAAAGCATTCAGTTACAACTTTTTGTTGTCTTCGAGTATGTTTTATGTGAATTTTAGGCATTTTTTCTAAGATTTAATAATTAATAAGTGTCCACCATGAAAGTATTGTCAAATTGCAAGCAACTTGAGACTATTTTCGATTTAATATTATCACTGTGTGCATCATGAGGTTTTTGTTTTGTTTTTTGTTTTTTTTTTTTTTCTTCAGAGAGAAAAATCTATAGATTTTTTATTAAGATTAGAAAAACCATTAAATTGCTAAGAAAAAACATGTCCATGTGTGCCCAATCCAACAGACTGTGCACCTATATAGCTAATAAAAAACAAATAAAGATTCTATCAAACAATTATATATCACGTATGCATTCAAACCATAAGAACAAAGCAATATTATAGGTGTCTATGTTCTATGAAATGAATCAAATGGTCTTGTGCATCCATCACAAAAACATATTTAAATAAACCACTTTTGTCACCAAATAGACATCCGTAGGCAAGCACACTACAACCTAAAGGTCCCGCGTTGAAAAAATTCCAGTGATGATTCCATGGGAAAGCTGCCAACATGGCATCTCAAACCGATACAATATTCCACAAAATGAATGCATCATGGCTGTGTCCTTATACCTCTTTTAGAAAGTAGATCTGCATAAGAGTTATGTTCCCGATATATATGATTAAAATAAATCCTTTGGAAAACATTCCTTAGCATCAAGATCCTTCTCATCCAGTTATGCAGATATGTGGGTGCAAAAGTAGCTTTTCTATTTATCCATTCAATGACCATCCTTGAGTCTCTGAATATGTGTACGGATTCAATGTCAAACCATCGAGCACAAGGAAGCAAACCCCATAGTGCTAAAAATTTTGTTCTAGAATTTATGCCTTCACCTCCACACCATAATAACTTATATCTTAGAGATGTAGAGACACCTATTTAAGCCCCACAACCACATCCCTCCATCTATGCTTCCCCATCGAAAAAACCTGCCAGTAAATGTGAAAACTAGGGGATCACCAGTGATCTATGAGGCCTATCTCTCAGCCTAGTCCGACCTTGTTCCTCGAAAGAGGCACAAATACTTTTACAAGCCCTATTAAGGTTGTATATCTAACCATAAAAAATGGCAACATTCTTGCCCTTCTAGATGCCCGAAATAATGAAAAAGGGGAGGATCCTATATTCCCTAATGTATCTCACCCATCTATCAATGGATTCATTCATGGATTCGATACACCATCTCATATTTATATTTAGACAATGAAGTACTCTATCCCATGTAGCTGATGCATATGGGAAATTTATTTGCATCTTGAGACTATATCTGTCTTAATAATATCACTATGTGCATCTTGAGACTATATCTACTTTAATATTATTACTTTTTAATAAATAATACTTGCACTCATGACTCTCAGATTGAAAATCAATACTCTCAGGAAAATGATCCAAGGAGCCTTCCATAGATGCCTAAAGTGTGATTCCTACTCTCGGTTATGTTAAACTAAATTTCAGTACCATTTAGATTCACTCAACTATTGTGAAACACTTCATGTAACACATGCATTGCAGGTTTTATTGAATCAACTTGTAATAACTACAACCTTCCCTTTACCCTTTCTCAAGGAACATTTATATTGGTTGTCTATGAGGTTTTAGGTAGTCTAAAATGAATTTTATTGAGCAAATATAAGCATTTACAAACAATATTTCAAGCAATATCGAGCTACTGTAAAGAGTCTTTAAAATTTGTTCAAAACAGAAAATCTTAGTTGGAGAATTAGTAAATCTTAATGGCATATGAAAATATCTGCAAAAGATACAAGTATTTGTCATAAACATTAAAAAAAATTTAATAGTTCTTAGACGAAGACATCAAATATTGGTCATAGAATAGTAAAGTTTTGTAAATATGGGTAAAACACCCTAGACTACCTCTTGAATTCTAGACGTGCAAAGCTTTGATGGAGATTGGAAAAACTGTCGGTCAATTAATTTATTTGGATCCTCGCTGTGTGCGGGCCCGTGACAAGAGGGTGGCTTGGATTTCGGTGGAAATTAAAATTACAGGAGGTCTACTAGAAAACATTGACTTGGCCTAGGGTTCGATTAAACTTTGACAACGTTTAGACTATTGGGGTATCCCATTTTGATGCTCCTCTATCATCACACATGACACCTTATGGACAAATTCCCTCGGAGGAGACAATATTTTTCTGGAGCGATGTGTCATCAAGGCATTCATGATGGACTCGATCAGGAGTCTTCGGATTATATGCGATACCATCTTGATTCAGGTACTGAGCCTATATTAGATGATGCCCCTTTGCATAAGTTTCTTTCTCCTTCATCACTATCTTCTTCGCCCTCCTCCTCTCCTATTGGCATGATTGGTACACTACTGGGGGTTGATGTCATTTATGAGGATTTGGGGAATCTTTCTCCTCGAATTTCCTTGGGCCAGAAAACTAAACCTCCTCCCTCGATTACACCTTTCCTTATTATGATTCTACTCCGCATTCTTTGAACCCTGAGAATTCACTCTCGTTTCCATGTCACCCTGAATGCCCTCCTCCTATGCTTCCTAGCGTGATTCCCCTCCCATAGGGTTTTCCCTATCGTTGATCCTTATTCCTTCCCCACACTCTCCTGTCGACCCGACACACGATACCTCTCACCATAACTTAATGGGTAGTGATCTTGAGTTCTGGATGTTAAACCCTACAATGGATTTTTCATCCTCAACTATTCATATGGGAAAGGATATATCGATTTCACTGGTCATTAGTCTTGGCTTTGCATTGAACATCATTGTCTGCAAATGGGTGGTAAGGGGAGTCAACATTTTAGGGGTTAATCGTCGTCCAAAACCTTTGATTTTCATGAGTCTTGGTAATTTCAAGATGTCCCCATTATCTCAACTTCAGACACTCAAGCCCTTCAAGCGAATGCGCCCCTGGCAGGGACTCCCTGATGAACATATTATCCCTTAATCTATGTGGCATGGGGGATGCCACTAAACTCTTATCCTTGAGACATTTGATCCTTTCTGTTCGGCCTTTCATTATCTTCATCCAAGAAACAATGCCATACTTTGTCAAAACTATTCATTATTTCTGAACTATTTTCCCGAAGTGGCATTTGGTGGTTGTGGGTTCTTGTGGACTATTGGGTGGCCTGGTGGCACTTTGGGAGCCTAGGTGGGCTAAATGAGAGCCCACAGATTTTTTGCGAGCTTTCTACTGATGGGATACATTCAGGGGATCTCGTGTCATGTTCATTTTCTCAATTTATATGCTCCTTGTAGGGACATGTCAACATTTTGGGATAGGATGGAGGCATGTGATATTTTAAAGACTAGATCCCTTATTATTACAGGAGATTTCAATGCCACTTTGTAGATGGAGGAATGTTGGGGTGTTTGATGCTATATGGATCCATTGGCAGGTCGATTACATACATTATTCATGGAAAATCATTTGGTTGATATTTTCCCTCATCCTTTATCCCTACTTGGAATAATCGCAGGGAAGGGGAGGTTCACATTGGAAAAAAGTTGGACCGTTTCCTGGCTCATGAGAATATTGTTGAATTATTGGGAAATATGAAATCCTAGGTTGATAGGACATATCCCTTTGATCAACTCTCGATTGTATTAAAATGGCGTAGGGAGAATGTGTAGGCGAGGATCCCCTTCAAATTCAATAGGGTGTGGTTAGAGGAAGAAGATTTTCATTAGTTGGTTAATTCCATTCAGAGGTCAATGGATATGGTGCTTGGGGCATTGGATATGCATGCGATTACACAAAGACCCAATATTTTGAAGAGCAAGGTCATGATTTGGGAACATAAAATGAAAAACCTCTTGAGATTGGACCTACAAAGGATTGTAGACGAGATCTCTAATCTTGGTAAGGTCTTGACACTGGTGGCTCCTACACAAATGGTAATGGATCATTTAAAGGAATTAGAGGGTACGAATAGGTGCATTATTGAGATCTAGTAATCTCCCTGGTGCCTAAAAAGTAGGGCTTTATGGATTCAAGAGGGTGATATGAATACTCATTTCTTCCATAATTATGCAAACAATAGAAGGAATACCAATGCCATTTGGTGCATTGAAGCTGCTAATGGGGAGAAAGTGCATACCACTACTGAGATATAGAGGAAAGCAATCACTTTCTTTGAAGACTTTTGTAAGGCCCGGGAGGGGGTTGAGATTGTGGATCAATTATGGGGGACAGAACGATTTTCACCCTTGTTTAATGATTAACATGAAACTCTTTCGTCCTGTTACACTGGAGGAGGATCAACATGTATTGAACTATTTTGTGAAGGATAAATGTCTAGGCCCATACGGCTGGATAATAGAATTTTCCTACATTTTTTTTATTTAATGGGTCAAAACATCCTTAACATGGTCGAAGAATCTAGGACATCTGAACACATTTCTGGTGCCAAAACTCCACATGCGTGGCTCCCATCCCGAAGACTTCTGACCCACACACTTTCCAAGAATTCAAACCTATATCACTCTTCAATATTACTTATAAATTAATTTCTAAGGTTATTGTGAGGTGCATTAAAGATACCCTGTCTACATACATTTCCGAGGAGTAATTCAGTTTCCTGAACAATCTCTTGATACATGATGTGGTTGCCACGACTCAAGAATGTATACATTCCATTCATACAAAAAGTTAGAGGTTGTGGTTATGAAGGTGGACTTACAGCAGGCATATGATTGGTCTTTCTTACGCCTTATTTTGACAAAAATTGGGCTGGATGTGCAAAATATGGAGTGGATAATGGCATGTATATCCATGGTTTGCTTTGTTGTGCTGATAAATGGATATCCATCGAGTTATTTTAGGGCAGACGGGGGATTGAGATAGGGATGCTCATTTTCACCCTTGCTCTTCATTATTGTTATAGATAGCCTTAGTCTAAAGATAAAATAAGAAAAGACCTTGGACTTATTCAGAGGTATCAGGGTAGCTAGTAGGGTGTTCATTACTCATTTGTCTTTTGTTGATGACATACTTACCTTTGGTATGGTATCAAGGTCTTAATGGTTTGTACTTCACTACATTTTTTGCGATATGGGGAGGAATTTGGGTTGCTTTCAAATGAGAGAAAATCCATTGTTCTTTTCTCACACGGGGATATGGAAGATATAAATTTTATTGTTGATATTTTTGGGGTTAAGACCAGATCATTGACTGATGGGCTCTCCTATCTGGGCTATCGGCTCAAGCCTAAGAATTATAGAAAGGTTGATTAGACCTGTCTATTGGAAAAATTCTAGAATAGACTAAATGACATGGGGGTTTCACTTAATGAACCTCTAACAAATCACGTGCATCCGTGACATACTAAAAAATACCCTTAATCTGACTACATATTGGAAAATACCTCTAAAAATCACTTTATTTAACCCCCTACCAATACAAACCCAATACACCTTCCCAATTTAAAAAGAGTCTACTTTCACTAGATATTGTAGGTATCCATTTTACCATTAACATTTTTATACACCTTTATATTTATATCCCTTTATTTTAATTAACAATGGTAAGCAACTTCTACAACTAGTAAGAATAACCTAAATTCTATGTAACTGAAAACTTGAAAGTTTCAATAAAAAAGAGGCAAATATAAGTTGGTTGATTTACAAATACATAATATGGAATTTTTGAATGGAAAATACATAGATTTGAACCCTCAATTGCATCTCTTCTATTTAATACTGAAAAAGATACACTACAACAGTTCAAAACAAAACCTCGATAACCAACACAATGGCACACCTTTCATCTCGTTTATAAAATAGGAAGAGGAGAGAAAGTACAATGAATATGGACAAATGCAAAATCCTATATAGTTGGACTTTGTCAAATCATAACCCCCACCTAATCACTTGGTGCACCATAGTTGCATGGTAAGAGTGACAAGTAAGTGTGTCTCCATCAAAAGATGAACTAGAGCATGCAAGCATGCATCCCTTCCTTGAGACTTGTGTCCTCTACCTAAGATGGGAATTGCCCATGCATAAGTATTCTAATTAACTAAGGATCTGCACCCTCTTAGTAAGAATAGATCATGCATGCTAAAAATAACAAAAGAAAATCTCTAATAATAGAAAAAATCTATCAAAAACTAAAATTGTTAAATTTGAAACAACATCTAAAATGGAATTAATTGAAGGGGTGACATGATGCCCTTAGCATGCATGCACCCTCTTCTAAACAATAGTCTATTTCACTATCTCCTGTGGCATGCATGTGCCCTTTACCAAGCAATAGTCGGTATCATTGTCTCCTTCACTTTCATTCAACCTATTCATCACTAATGTAAGGAAAGGGTGAAGGTTCCATATCTGTTGTCTTCTCTACTGTCCCATCATTGGGAGTATCGCTAGCTTAGTAACAGGTAAAAAATATTAAAGCACACATTAGACATAAATCATAAAGGTATTAGTAATATGATGCATGTCTATTATCGAGCAAGGTTGCTTGGGAGTGGGAACGGAAGCGGGAAGTGAGAGTAGAAGTGGGAAGTGGGAGTGGAAGCAGGAGCAAGGAGTGACATTTTCAAAATCTCCCAGGTTAGGAGCGATTTTGGGAGTGAATTTTATATAATATACATTTTTTATATATATTTTGATGCATATATGTCAACGAAAGATTGTAGAATGATGAATTGGTGATAAAAAACATAAAAACATGGATTAAACCATATAACATCACTCATCTAGTAGTTATAATCTTCATCAACCATAGGGCCACAAATTACAAGTTCTCATTTATATAGCATGTAAGGATGCACATAACCAAAATAACATCGAGTGCAATCCATTTATTAACCAAAATACATCAACAAATAGGATTTGGATGGCCTCTAGCATCTAACAAAATCATGCTACAACAAATACCTACATATCATCAAAATAATTTCCTACGTTGGGATCTTTGTCATTAATATCACCCTCTAAGCATTGACATAAGATAGAAAAAACATAGCATGTCAAGTCAAGATTTTGTTTCAGTGACAAGTACATTTTTAGTAGGGTCATGATAGAGGAGTTTGACAATCAATGTCACTAACATCAACATACATAGAGGGCTAGGTTCTCTTGATTAAATACGAGTTCCATACCCTAGCACATGACAAAAACCAATGAAATATTGCGATCCCCTCAATCTTGCAATCTTGAAAACTAATAAGTCTGTTGGATTTTGAGTGAGATCTAAAATTCTATGAAATCTAATAAGGTTAGAACCACTCTCAAACATCTTGAGTCATTTCATGGAAATGATAAAAATTTAAGTAAAAGAATGAAAATGAAAGATAAAGGAGAATACCACATTTACTTTAAGAATATAACATTACCATGAATTGCATGTCAATACTAGGGCCATAGGTTTGAATATTAGGCCATTATGGACCTAATATTACCATTTTTTTCTTTCTCCCTCCCACTCTCGATACTCTCACAATACTCTGGAACCTTTTTTTCTCTGGCCCACTTATTTTTTGCCTTTGTGTGGCCAATGTATTGCATAAACAATACCTTTAAATACATATATTGCTATACAACATATAAAAACCCTTTACCCCCCGTACTATATGCTCAATATATTATTTCATTTTTTCCTCATATTTTATGCCCTAATATGAATGCACGTGGTATGGTATTGTTTTGTCAGTGAAGCCTCCATGCTAAATGGTTGGATGCACAACTGGCTATATCTTGGGGGGAGATATATCCTCATTCAAGTTGTTCTTCAAAAAATATTTGTATACTGGGTGCACATATTTTCTCTCTCATCATCTTTTATCTCTAAGGTAAAGTTCATGCTCTCCCATTTCTTATGGTTGGGTACTGGTGAGTCTCATAAATTTCCCTTGATTAAGTGGGATGCAATAACTCAACCGAAGGAATTTGGAGGATGGGGAATATTGGAGATGAGATTATTTTGGTGGGAATCACTGATTAAGTCACTCTAGAGGGCTTTAAATGGGGAAGGAATATGGTAAGATATTGTGAAGGCAAAGTATATGATGGGGAAGAATATAGATGATTGGTATTGAGGAGGTAATTTAGGTAGCAACGCTGGATCTTACATTTGGTTGAGTTTTATAAAAGTTAAAAATTGGTTTATATAGAAGCTCAGGTGGTACTTTGGAAAAGGGAACCTCATATTAATTGGTATGGACAAAGTGATGGGTGTCAGTAATACTTCCCTTCTACCGGAGAACACCATTGATAGACTTCATACAATGAGTTACTTTTTTTTTATCAAGTTTTTCGACTAAGGAGAGATCGATACCCTATTTGGAAAGAGGCAGTGGAAATTGGATTACAATAACGAAGCGTAGATGAGTGTAATGGTTATATACCAGGAAGACTTAGACAAGAAAGACTCTACATATCTGAGGATGGTGACTTTCTCACATGGGGTGGGAAACTGAAGCAGAGATCTGTGGTGGTGACAAAAATATACAAATTTATTATTTGCTCTATTTACAATTTAACTAATCTGAGTTGGTTTCAGAAAGTTTGGAAGTGGAGTGTTCCATTGAAGATTATCCTCTTCATTTGGCTGACCTGGCGTAAAATAATATTGACGGGGGAAAATTTATGTAAACGAGGTTATCAAGGGCCTGGATGCTGCTTACTTTGTTGAGCAGACAATGAAACAAGTCCACACCTATTCCTCCAGTGTGAAACTACGATACATATTTGGTCACGGGTTCTACAAATTTTAAAACTTGCTTACAGGCAATTCCCTTTGATAGAGCAATGTCTTTGTTGGTGGGTCTTTAGGGGCGGACAACACAAGGCAGTTCCTTTTTACCTGTTCTAGGAAATTTGGAAAGTCGGGAACCTATGTACCTTTGAAGGTATTCCTATTAGCATTCCCACGATATGTTACAAATTTGAGACATGGATGGGCACATTGGAGGGATCCAATCCGATTATTAAATATCTACATGGGAGCCACCGCCCTCCACACATTCAATTTCCAGCAGGTTTTTTCGATGGAGAAATGCAAGGGGGCTTATGTGGCTGTGGGGCAAGGCTAAGGATTTACGGGAGAACACAATACAAACTATCCTGGTGCAGTGGTCCTAGTACCAATACCAGAGCCAAGATTTTGGCACTCTGGGGACTACTCTGGTTTGCCAAAAGGAGGCTACTGAACTGTTTCATATTTATCGATATTTTAAATCTCTCATTGTTGGCATGCTGGGGCGAACTACCTTTGATCCCACCAACCTTTGTTTCTGGATGGTCCGTATTAAAACTCTTAAACTTTCTTTCTAGGTTATCACTTTTCAACATATCTATAAAGAATCTAATATAGTGGCTGATACTTTATCAAAAGAGGGACTATTTCTTGTAGAAAGTGTCATGAAATACATGTATTTTGAAGATGGCATTATCAAAAATGAGGGCACGATTCTTTTCCCATAAAATATGGCTTGCTTCATTTATGATGTATTATGAGAATCTTTTTTGATAAATATATAATAGGGTGTGTATTGACTTTAGAGACATATGGCCCGATATGACACATATTAAGTATGAATACATGAGACATATTAATGAGATGTATGTATGAATATATATCTGAACAATTTTAACATATGTACTGGATATTCTCTCTATATATATTCCAGTGTATTTTTTCAAAGCCATAAATTAGTAAATAAATTATTAAATTTGTGTTGAAGGAATTGAACTTTGTAAATTCTTAGTTGGCCTTCTATTTAACAGAGCATTTTGGCAAAATCCTGTGACAATGAAAACAATTCTGAGAGCTTTTTTGTCATTTGTAAACGAAGTAGACTTGCAATTTGTGAAATTAAGAAAACATGTATTTCTCTCCGTCACGACTCAATTTCATTAATATAAATTAGAATAATTTGGAGTAGGTCATGTGAGTTCCATTTTTTCGTTGGAGTTAGGTGGTCTCATATTTAAGGACTAACGAGTTGTAATGAGATGCAATCAATGTGGAAAGCTTTAATGAAATTCACTAGGACTATAGTAAATGTGAGAAAAAATGATTTAGACCTGTTTAGTTTTCAAATATTTTTTGAAAGTTTTATTTCAGTAAATTTTGATAGAAATATATGTTTTAGTTAACATGAATTTTGTATTTTCTTTCTATTTTGCAGTATGGTGATTATTTATTGAATTAGTTTTTAAAATTTTATGGTTTTAAGAATGAAAGGTAAGGTATTAATTAAAATAAATGATAATTATTTTATATCCATTTCAATCTTGGATCAAGTGCCAAGAGAGATCAAATTTTTTGAGGTGCAAATTTTTCTTCAAGTTTTGCACTAAAAAATAGGTTTACACCTTGAGAGATATTTGATCTCTCTCGTTACTTGATAGATCCAGAGTTCGGATGGAACTAAACTAGTTTTACTATACATATCATATTGTAAAAATAAAAAATAAAAATAAAAACTAATTAAATGATAACTTTATTTTCAAATTATTATTATTAATTAAAAAAAAATTAATTTATAAGTTAAACATATAAACATTTGAAAAGCATGGAACAAGATTCTCAATCATGGAGATTTACTCCCATTTTACTATGGGGATTCCTAATCTCTAAATAGATTTTGCTACAATATCATGCACCAGTACCATGGATTATCATTACTACATGCCCAAAACACCGTAACTCCATATAATAATGGTTCATATGATATTTTTTTTAATCAATCAATTTAATTAAAAGAAAGACAAGAAGCATAACTACTTTGTGAATAAATTTCAACCTTTGATTTGTGCATGCTACTATTAATATTTTAGAACATTTTGTGCATTTAAATCTCCACCATCCACCTAATAATTATTGACAATTAAAAAAATGTAATTTAGATTCCAAATTAAACATGCCTATCAATATAAACATATCTATAATTTTATATTTCTAAATAACATTAATGTACCAAATAAATAAGGAAATCTTGGTGTCTTCTTTCAAACCATCTAGTAATATTCTGGCTTTTGACATTTTTTTTAATGATATTTTAACATATCTTTTTAATGATATTAAAGGACATAAAAATTATTAAAGAGTTTAGATTTTTGTGATCTATATTTTGATTGTGAGAATAATTTCGGCAAAATCACATAGAGAATCATTTGTCGACGTTTTCGAACCAACTAGTGTGGTTCATCGTCAGGACAAGTTGAGGAACAAATCTGGGCAATCAGTTAAATAGTGCATGTAGGTCCTCCAATGGCTATATTTGAATCATATTTCAAATTAATTTTTTAAATAATGTATTTTATAAATTTTTATACACTTTAGAAAAATAGTTTATAATAAATCAATTAAATTAGTAAAAACCTATTTAGTTTATTTTATATAAATAAAACTTATCAGATTCCAAATTCAAATAATAATAACTAGCAATTGCACCTGATGTTACAAAGGAAACACCGTAAGCCATAGAGTGGGGAAGAATAGCAACATGTGAATGGACATTGTTGAAAGCAAGGGTGGATGATCAGAAACCAAGTGAGCAGTGAGTGTTTAATGAGCAGATTGGGCAAGTGTTCTTTGGATTGGCGATCATTGGTAAAATTGCGAGGAAAATATATAGCAGTAAAACCTCAGAGTTTGGAGAACAATGAGTGCACTTTCACTGCAATATCTTTTCCTTCTGGCACTTTTACTGCTATATATTTTCTTTATGCCATGCTCCTTCTCTCTGGAAAGTCACAGAGAACAGTTTCCCTTGAATATTTGTCCTGCTCAATTGTGTAGATTTTGATTTCAATTGGAGCCAGAGAAAGCAATGTAAGAATGTCATTCTTGATCACAATAAAACAAGTGGTTAGAGGATATCAAAAACCAAGTGACCAATACATGTTTAGTCATAAGACAAGGCAAGTGCTCTATGAATTGGTGATCCTTGGTAAAATTGTAAGGAGGAGAAAATATAGCAGTGTAAGTTCACTATTTGGAGGACATTGAGCACACTTTCACTGCTATATCTTTTCCTTCTGGCACTTCTACTGCTATATCTTTTTCTTTTGTCATGCTCCTACTCCAATATACTATATTATCATTCCATCCTACTCCGATATAGTATATTCTCATTCCATTTTCATTAGCAAACCCAGTACAACTATAGTCCTAGGCACACCTCTCTCTCCATGAAGTCCAGGGAATCTTATTCCTTCCGTGATGACAAGTTCTGGATTTCGTTCCAAAAAGGTGCATCTGTCTGACAAATTTGATATGCAAATCAAGTTTATATCTAGAAAGTCTATAGATACTAGGCACAGTCACTGGCTACCATGTAATCACATCCTCTGCATTAGTTCCATCACTCAATAAAATGCAGTGTAGTTTCTCACACTAACATCTATCGATCTATCTAAATATATGACTGGCAGTGTCCACAAAAGACAGGCTCATAGGTAGCTAGGTCATTAAAATTAACACTTGGATTGATTTTTCTTTTGTAGGTCAGTTCACCCTGATAAGTGCTACAATTTTAAATGGCCAAAGAAGATGCTTTAGCCTTATCACTTATGATTACAGCTATCAAACCATGTAATGGCACCCACCCTAGTAAGTGCTGCAATTTTAAATGGCCAAAGAGGATGCTTCAGCCCTATCACTTATGATTACAACTATAAAGAATTGATCTATTGTTTGGATTTTAGATGCTCAGGGCCAAATTCACGTTACAGATAAGCTCACAGCTCTTCGCTGACACACATACTCGAACTTCATGTAAAATACACGTTTACAACAACGCCACTTGTAGACAAGCTCACATATATCGAGGCAGTAACCTCAATCCTTCGGCCAGCTCACCCTTCACCGAGACCTTAAGGCTCTGCACTCAGACTTTTTGTGTCATGCCTTTAACTATCTCTCACATTGATCGCTCACAGAGGAACCTTACCCTCTCAGCACTCAACCTTGCTCTAATACCAAATCAGAGAACACATGCTAAACAACAACTTGATTATTTGATTACCAAAGTAGGGTATTTACACAAATATAAGAAATTTCTAGATTGGCTATACTCTCAGTGGCGCTTCTTTAAGAAGCTAAGGAAATATTTATTGAACACTCACATAGGAACCTTACCCTCTCAGTGCTCAACCTAGGAAATATTTATTGAATGCTCACATAGGAACCTTACCCTCTCAGCACTCAACCTATACCAAATTAGAAAACACACATTAAACAACAACTTGACTATTTCATTACCAAACAAGGGTATTTATACAAATAGAAGTTTCCTTTTGGCTAATCAATGGCTGTGACTTCTTCAAGAAACTAAAGAAATATCCAGAAACTCCTAGAAAACTCAGCATTTAATCCATGAATTATTGTTTATCCATAACTGCATTAAGAATGAAAGAACATTATAAGACAAATAAGAACAAATAAGCCACTGGTTAAATTTGAGAGATATTTATTTTCTGAGTTAATTTAATTGTATTATCACAGTTAATTTAAAAATTACCTTTTTCATTTAGAAAAATTTACTTATATAAATAGATATATTTATGATTCCTAAATAAATAAATATATGTTTTAAAATTAATCTAAATTGTAATTATTAAAGAATTGTTTATGATTGACAAAAGTAATTTATAACTACATAAAATAATAGAAGCAAGCAATGTAATTATTAAAAAGACAAAAGGTAATTTATAACTATAGAAAATAATAAAAGCAAGCAATCCGACTATGAGATAAATAAGGCTACACAATTTCCAAAATTAAAAAAATGATTCATGGTTGATGAAAAACAATATACCATTTTAGAAAATAAGAAAGACAAACAAACAAGTTATGTAACGCTACACAATTTCCAAAATTAAAAAACTGATTCATGGTTGATGAAAAACAATATACCATAAAATAAAAAAAGCAAGTTCTACATAACGATCTTTGGATCATCTTGAGATAAAATGTGAACAGAATTGAAAAGAAAGAGATGTAGCTCTCAGGTGTGGCCTGCACCTGAGGTCTACACTCAAAAAAATCTTGAGAGATCACTCTCGTCCACTCTATTCCATAATCAATCAAAGATTACATCATTAAATACAAGACTAGGAAATAGGAAGTTGCACCCAAACCCCATAACTATAGGAACTAATCCTAAACTAGGGAGAAAGTTACAACAATGTAACTATTTTCTCCATTAATATCAAAAGAATATTAATTATTCTCAACTCCCCCCCTTAATGGAGAAAGGGTTCTCCTGGACTCCTAGCATCTTTCTAAACAATTCAAATTTCACTCGTGCAAGGGGCTTTGTAAAAATATCAGCCACATTGTCACAAGGTTTACAATATTCAACAGCAATTTCTTTTGACTGTATTTTCTCTCTAACAAAATGGAACTGAGTGTCTATATGTTTGGTGTTTTTGTGAAAGACTGGATTGTATGCTAATTTGATGGTGCTCTGGTTGTCACTTTTGATAGAAGTGGGTTGCTTCTGTTCTTTTCCTGCATCTTTGAGAAGTCTCCTCAACTAGATCGCTTCACATGTTGCTGCACACAATGCTTGATACTCAGCTTCACATGACGGCAAAGCTACAGTACTATGTTTCTTGCTGCTCCATGCTATGACCCCAGAACTTATGTTGAATGCATAACCTGTGATGGACCTCCGATCATCCAGGTTACCTGCCCAGTCTGAGTCTGAAAAACCTGCTAGAGTAACATCAGATACATCAGTGTATAAAATACCAAAATGAACAATACCACAAAGATACCTCAACACACTTTTTGCTGCTATCCAGTGACTTTCACGCGGTTTCGACATGAATTGGCTCAACACAGTAACTGAGTATGCCAAGTCAGGTCTGGTTGTTGTAAGATATATCAGGCTGCCAACCAGTTGTCTGTACATTGTGGCATCTACCTCCTTAGTGCCATCATCACTGCTCAATTTCAGATTTTGCTGCAAAGGTGTCGCTGCTGATCTACACTGATCCATCCCAAACTTTTCCAACAGATTTCTAGCATACTTCCCTTGGGTAAGAAAAGTTTGCCCAGTATCTCTGAATACTTCTAATCCCAGACAATATTTAAGGCTTCCGAGATTTTTCATCTCAAAGACTTGTGCCATGAGCCTTTTGATTCCTCTGATTAAGTCATCTGCATTTCCTGTTAGAATCATATCATCCACATATAGAGAAATCAAAATAATCTGCCCCTGATTATTGTACTTGGTATACAAATTTGGGTCATTTAAGCTTCTATGGAAACCATGCTCTATAAAGAAAGAATCAACCTTTTCATACCAAGACCTGGGAGCTTGCTTTAAACCATATAAAGCCTTTTTCAACCTACAAACAAGCTGTTCCTGCCCCTGCTTTACAAATTCTTCTGGCTATACTAAGTAAATTTCTTCTTTTAAATCACCATTTAAAAATGCAGATTTAACATCTAGTTGGTGTAATTCTCAATTACATTTAGTAGCTAAAGCAATAAGTAATCTGATTGTATTTAGCTTTGCTACAGGTGCAAAAGTATCATCAAAATCAATACCTTCCTGCTGTGAGTATCCTTTTGCAACCAACCTAGCTTTTAACTTATCTATACTTCCATCTGCATTAATTTTGGGTTTAAACAGCCATTTGCTTCCTATAGGTGTTTTGTTTTTAGGCAGCTCTACTAATTCCCAAGTATTATTTCTAAGAATTGATTCCATCTCCACATTCATTGCAGCTCTCCATTCCTCAAATTGACTAGCTTCTTTATAATTAGAGGGCTCTATAATGTTCAAAAACTTTGACATCAACGCATGGTTTCTCAATTTCAATGGTAATTGAGTCTTCCTACCTAACCTCCTTGGTAGGGGACTTACCTCAAATTTGTTTTCTTCTGCCATAATTGGGCCTACTTTTTCAGCTTCTTGTTGTTCTTCTTCATTCTCTTCTTTCTGCTCCTGTTCTTGCTCCCTTTCATCCTCGCTGCTTTCCTCCAACAGCATTGGAATGTGCCAATCATATCCAACATCAGCTTTCCTTTCTTGTACCTGTTCATGAAAGGCTACATCTCTACTTGCAAATGTCTTACGAGACTCAGGATTGAACAGTTTGTATGCTTTAAACTCTGTACCATAACCAACAAGGATACATTTTACTGCCTTAGGGTCTAGTTTCTTTCTATCAGCTTTGGGTACATGTGCAAATGCCTTTGACCCAAAGACTCTTAAATGGTTTACTGCTGGTTTAAATCCATATAAGGCTTCAAAAGGGGTTTTGAAGCCAAGAAACCTAGTAGGACTTCTATTTTTCAAATATACAACAGTATTTATCGCTTCTGCCCAAAAAATATTAGATAGACCTTTACCTTGCAGCATGCTCCTTGCGCATTCCACCAAGGTTCTGTTTTTACGCTCTGCAACTCCTTTTTGTTGTGGTGTGTGCGGTACTGTATACTGCTGAACAATCCCGTGAGATTTGCAGTATTTCATGAATTTCTTTGATTTGTATTCTCCTCCTTGATCAGATCAGAGAATTTTAATACTTTTTCCAAACTGTTTTTCCACCAGGGTTTTGAAATCTATAAAACATTGGAAAGTCTGACTTTTCTTGTTTAAAAAATAAACCCATGAATACCTAGTGCAGTCATCAGTAAACAACAAGAAATAGTATGCTCCCCCTAGCGACCTTGTCTGCATGGGACCACATACATCAGTGTGCACTAGCTCTAAGATTTTTGTTTGCCTCCTCCTATCATGCACATGGAACTGTTCTCTGTGCATCTTTCCTAAGGCACAACCATCACAGTTTAACTGAACATTACGAAAGATGGGGAGACCTTCGACCATACCTTTCTTTTGTAACAATATGAGATCCTACAGATTCAGATGACCAAACCTCTGATGCCAGAGTTGTTCAGCTGTCGATTCTCCTGCAACCATGGCTTGCTTTGATATACTTTTTGCATCCAATCTGTACAGGCTTCCAACTCGCATGCCTGTTGCAACAATTTCATTCCTGCAATCCTTTATCACACAGTGAGTCTTGAAGAATTCGACATGCATATCTTGATCAGCCATCATGGATACAGATATCAGGTTTTTCTTTATTCCAGGTACATATAAAACATTTGAAAGGTGACTAATCTTTCCATTTGGTAACTTAACTGAAATCACCCCATGACCTTTAATATGATATCCATTATCATCCCCTAGATATATTTTTGATCCATTTATAATTTCTTCAAGACTATCAAAAAATTCCTTATTACCTGTCATGTGAGAGGATGCTCCGGAATCGACATACCAGATGTCATCTTCATTCGATGCTGAAAGGGCACAGTCGACTGTGAACAGTCGAAATTCATGACTGAAGTCTTCTTCTTCAACAAAATATCCTCTGTGTTTTGGATTTACCTGTCTCCTCCTTGCCTCATCAGCCTGCTTCTTATAATAACAATCTCTCTGTATATGACCCTTCTTTCCACAATAAAAGCATTTCTTTTTAGAATGATTTGCAAGCATACCTTTATGACAGTGATTTTTATGTGTTGTTCCTCCTTTCTGGACTGATTGCTGTTGTGACTGCTTCCCTTTGGATAGTCGTCATTTTGCCATCAGCGCAAGATCGTCACTTTGGGGGTTCAGATTCAGATTCTGCCGTCGCTCTTCCTCTTGCTGCAAGATCGCAGTGAGATCATCAAACGTGGGTGTTTTCTCCCTTGCCGAGACTCCAGTGATGAAGGTTTGGAAATCATCACGCATCCCATTCATTGTAATTGCAACAAGATCTTCATCAGCCACCGCCACTCCAATGGCCCCCAATCCGTCTTTAACATCCTTAATTCGCGCAACAAATGCAGTAGCAGACTCCCTTTCGTCCATCCTCATTGAAAATAGCTTGCTTTTCAGAGCCAAAACTCTGTTTGCATTCTGGGTCTCATACAGACTTTTGATTTTCGTCCAAATCTCTGTGGACGTTTTACAGTCTCTGATGTGTGTAATGACATTGTCTTTCACATACATCTTCAATAGGACTTTGGCCTTGTTTTCTCATTTTTCCTAGTCTTCCTTCTGTGTGGTTGCAGTCGGCTTCTGCTCATCGCCTGTCACTATAGTCCAAGCATTTGCACCTTCGAGCAAGGTCTGGATCTTAAACTTCCAATTCGTGAAGTTAGACCCGTTGAGTTTACCAGATTCGTTAAGGTAAGATTCCATCGTATTACTCATTGTGAATCTACTTAACAACAACAAAATACAATACCTGACAGATGGATCTGTCACCTCTGCCACCGATCTACAGTGTCTGGCACTCCCGCTCCAATGAGAAAATTCGGCGTTTTCAACACAGCCGAAATAATGATCTGATCACAATTGATCCGATCCACCTCTCCCGGATTGATCTGCCACTTCGCCGATCCTGCTCTCCTGCAGATCGCCAAACGAAGTCGAGGTTTCCCGCAGATCACCTCTGGCGCTCTCCCGATCTGTCTCTCCTGGACGGATCTGCAACTCCGCCGATCTGCACCGTTTGCAAACCGCCAAACGAAGTTCACACTATTCACAGATCCCCTTGGCGCTACCCCGAGCGAAAAATCCGCGCTAATTAAAAATCGGTGTAAGTATCTTAATTGGCGCGATTTTCCCGGTAAAATCCCGCGCTAATCGGGCTTTCTGGCGCTTTGGCACGATTTATCCCTTAAAATCCGCGCTAATCGGGCTTCTGGCGCGACTGTCAGCGCAAAATCCGCGCTAATCCGCCTTTCCACTCAGAAAAAAAAAAAGTTTCTGAGTCCGAGCCAGGTGTTCTGCAGTCCACCTGCTCAATTGAGCACAGGGCTCTCATGTACACACAGCCACAAAGGCACTTCAAGCCACACAGGCTATTCCAGCCACACAGGCAATTCCACCACACAGGTGACAAAAGATCAGGCTCACTCAAGCTGAGCTCTGATACCAAGATAAAATGTGAACATAATTGAAAAGAAAGAGATGTAGCTCTCAGGTGTGGCCTGCACTTGAGGTCTACACTCACAAAAACTTGAGAGATCACTCTCGTCCACTCTATTCCATAATCAATCAAAGATTACATCATTAAATACAAGACTAGGAAATAGGAAGTTGCACCCAAACCCCATAACTATAGGAACTAATCCTAAACTAGGGAGAAAGTTACAACAATGTAACTATTTTCTCCATTAATATCAAAAGAATATTAATTATTCTCAACTTCTTGCTCCATTGCACCATCATTGTGATATTTGGTGAATCACTTTGCAAAAGCAATAGTTTTTAATGTTTGTCTTAGTGGCTCTACAATAGGCAACATTTAGTGCATATAGTGTGTATTTAGCACAAATGTTTGTTGTAAATCTAGCTAAGTAGGTTCCACTCAAAGTGAATCTTTGGGTGTGCTAGAATATGATCATCTCCATCACATTATGAGATCCCACATGCTAAAGCTTAAAGGGTGAAAGAATAAAAAATGATGTAATCCTACAGGGTAAAAGTTGAAGGCTGCGAAGAAAAAAAAATGGTATTTGGAAGCACTTCCCATATTTGACCTTTCAGATTCATTTTCTAACTTGTAATTTTGATATGAAATTATGGTGGATGATTATTAAAATTATTCATAATTAAAAAATAAAAACCCTTTGAAACAAAACTTGCTTGATGTTAAGAGTTCATCAAATTCATATTTAAAGGAGTGAATGTTTTTTATTATATAAACGGATTATAAAAAAATTGCTTTGAGAGGGAATTTTTGACTAGAATCTGGCCAATTTTTTTTTCAAAAATCTTATTGTGAAAGTGTTTAAATCTTTTTTTAGTAGGATCAAGAACCTCTAAGTCAACCCAAAATCCTAAATCTTAACAGATGTAACCCAAAATCCTGAAACTATAACAAAATTATATATATAATTTTAAAAAGGTAAGAAAATTACATTGTGCAATAACACATATGAAGAGAGTGCAATAACGTGCACCAATCATAGAAAAAAACCGTGTATTGTATAGAATGTGGTGTGAGAATCCAACTTTATTGTGTTGTAAACTGCTAATTACAACCTATCAAATATATATTTTTTGACTTAATTTAATTGTATTATCACAGTTAATTTAAAAATTACCCTTTTAATTTAGAAAAATTTACCTATATAAATAAATATATTTATAATTCTTAAATAAATAAATATATGTTTTTAAATTAATCTAAACCGTAATTATTAAAAAAAGCTTTGTTTCATGATTGGCAAAAGGTAATTTATAACTACATAAAATAATAAAAGCAAGCAATCTGACTATGAGAAAACCTTTGAAGCAAAACTTGATTGATGTTAAGAGTGTTTATCAAATTCATATTTAAAGGAGTGAATGTTTTTTATTATATAAACGCATTATAAAAAAAATTGCTCTGAGAGGGAATGGAATTTGGCCAATTTTTTTTTAGAAATCTTATTGTGAAAGTGTTTAAATCTTATTTTAGTAGGATCAAGAGCCTCTAGGTCAACCCAAAATCCTAAATCTTAACAAATGTAACCCAAAATCCTAAAACTAGAGAAAAATATATATATAATTTTTAAAAAGTAAGAAAATTACATTGTCCAATAACACAGATGAAGAGAGTGCCATAATGTGCACCAATCATAAAAAAACCATGTATTGTATAGAATGTTATGTGAGAATCCAACTTTGCTGCGTTGTAAACTGCTAATTACAACCCATCAAATATATATTTTCTAACTTAACTTAATTGTATTATCACAGTTAATTTAAAAATTACTTTTTTAATTTAGAAAAAATTATCTATATAAATAAATAGATTTATAATTTCTAAATAAATAAATATATGCTTTTAAATTAAACTAAACCGTAATTATTGAAAAAAGAGTTGTTTCATGATTGGCAAAAGGCAATTTATAACTGCATAAAATAATAAAAGCAAGCAATCCGACTATGAGATAAATAACGCTACACAATTTCCAAATTTAAAGAACTGATTCATGGTTGATGAAAAGCAGTATACCATCTCAAAAAATAAGAAAGACAAGCAAGTTCTACATAACAATCTCTACACACTAGTCAACATTTAGTGCATATATTGTGTATTTGGTACAACTGTTTGTTATAAATCCAACCCTGTAGGTTCTGCTCAAAGTGAATCTTTGGGTGTGTTAGAAAATTGCTTTGTCCAATAATAACACGGATGAAGAGAGTGCCATAAAGTGCACCAATCATAGAACAAAACCATATATTGTACGAAATGTGGTATGAGAATCTAACTTTGTTGCGTTGTAAACTGCTAATTACAACCCATCAAATATATGTAATCACATTATGCCAAATAGAGAACATTATTAAAAACATAATAGATTCTTTGATGCAGAAATGGTTTGAAAATCACACTAGCTAGTAAAGCAGGTGGAAAGAATGGTATTAAATAGGAAAAAATGACTCCTTGCCTCGAATAATCCCTCCAGTGGGATGCTTTACTCGTAAAAAAATTCAATTTCAAAACTGTAAGCCAATCGGTACATATTCATTTCAATTTCAAAAAAAATCATTATATAAAAAAAATCAGTAGATTTATTATTATATCGAGATAGGTTCACTTCATTGTAAAGTTATTGTTTGATTTTAGGGTCAGAAAAAATATCATTCTCTTCCGGTTAAACATTAAACTGATATGTCATATTTAAATTTAAAAAATTGATCCCGCATTTTTGATGGTGAAGACCAAAGGAAGAAGCAAACCTCCTAGCCGCTACAACAGAAAAAGTATGACATGGTTATTGCTTGAAAGACTGAGGAAAGGAAAGAAGTTAAGATTCAGAATCATGAGGGGAGGTATTACTGGGCCTGGTGACCGTAGAAAACCATCTTGGAACCTGCATCTATAACCCAACGGTGAAGTGGTTGCAGAGCTATTCTCTTAGTCGAATCACTAAAAAACAGCTATGTGTAAACATACCATTCATGCTCTTTTGATTAAGATCTCACATTTAGTAATCGATAGAAATGGTTTAAAAATCACACTAGCTAGTAAAGCAGGTGGAAAGAGTGGTATAAAATAGAAAAAAATGTGTACTCTACCGAATTGATGGTATGAAAATCCAACTTGGGTCTGTTGTAAGCTCCTAACCACAGCTGACCAAACACCATGTAATGACATTAATCCAAATAGAACATTATTACACAAAATAGCCTCTGTGAGTAGTTTTTAACATAATTGAAAAAAAAAAAAAACACAGTTAACTACAATGATATCATTCAGGTCCTTTTCATCCAGATTTGACCATTATTAAATAGAAACATGTTGTCAATGATGTCCTTAATTCCTAAAAATCTATCAGACACTTATTGACAGGAAACAAGTGATTTCAACATGCATTAAAAGGGAGCTTATGCAACTGACTTTAATTACTTACATCCTTCTTTCCAACCGCCTTCATTCTCCTCTTCTTCGTTGGAAGAGCCAGGGCCATACTCCTCTTCAATCTATCATTACAACACCCTCCGACATCAAACATATATTTATTACAGAACATTATTACAAACATAATAGATTCTTTGATGTAGAAACAACTATGTGAAAACATACCATTCAGGATCTTTTGATTAACATCTCACATTTAGTAATCTGCAGAAATGGTTTGGAAATCACACTAGCTAGTAAAGCAAGTGGAAAGAATGGTATTAAATAGGAAAAAATGACTCCCTGCCTCTAGTGGGATGCTTTACTTGTAAAAAAATTCAATTTCAAAACTGTAAGCCAATCAGTACATATTCATTTCAATTTCAAAAAAAATCAGTAGATATATTATTATATCGAGAAATGTTCACTTCATTGTAAAGTTATTGTTTGATTTTAGGGTCAGAAAAATATATCATTCTCTTCCAGTTAAACATTAAACTGATATGTCATATTTAAATTTAAAAAACTAATCCCACATTTTTTATGGTGAAGACAAAAGGAAGAAGCAAACCTCCCAGTTGCTGCAACAGAAAAAGTATGACATGGTTATTGCTTGAAAGACTGAGGAAAGGAAAGAAGTTAAGATTCAGAATCATGAGGGGATGTATTATTGGGCCTGGCGACTGTAGAAAACCATCCCGCAACCTGCATCTGTAACCCAACGGTGAAGTGGTTGCAGAGCTATTTTCTTAGTCGAATTACTAAAAAACAACTATGTGTAAACATACCATTCATGCTCTTTTGATTAAGATCTCACATTCAGTGATCGATAGAAATGGTCTAAAAATCACACTAGCTAGTAAAGCAGGTGGAAAGAGTGGTATAAAATAGAAAAAAATGTGTACTCTACCGAATTGATGGTATGAAAATCCAACTTGGGTCTGTTGTAAGCTCCTAACCACAGCTGACCAAACACCATGTAACGACATTAATCCAAATAGAACATTATTACACATAATAGACTCTATGAGTAGTTTTTAACATTAAAAAAAAAAAAACAGTTAACTACAATGATATCATTTAGGTCCTTTTCATCGAAATTTGACCATTATTAAATAGAAACATGTTGTCAACGATGTCCTTAATTCCTAAAAATCTATCAAACACTTATTGAGAGGAAACAGGTGATTTCAACATGCATTAAAAGGGGGCTTGTGCAACTGACTTTAATTACTTACATCCTTCTTTCCAGCCGCCCTCATTCTCTTCTTCTTCGTTGGAAGAGCCAGGGCCATACTCCTCTTCAATCTATCATTACGACACCCTCTGACATCACACATATATTTATTACAGAACATTATTACAAACATAATAGATTCTTTGATGTAGAAACAACTATGTGAAAACATACCATTCAGGATCTTTTGATTAACATATCACATTCAGTAATCTGCAGAAATGGTCTGAAAATCACACTAGCTAGTAAAGCAGGTGGAAAGAATGGTATTAAATAGGAAAAAATGACTCCCTGCCTCGAATAGTCCCTCTAGTGGGATGCTTTACTTGTAAAAAAATTCAATTTCAAAACTGTAAGCCAATCGGTACATATTCATTTCAATTTCAAAACAAATCATTATATAAAACAAATTAGTAGATTTATTATTATATTGAGACAGGTTCACTTCATTGTAAAGTTATTGTTTGATTTTAGGGTCAGAAAAATATATCATTCTCTTTCGGTTAAACATTAAATTGATATGTCATATTTAAATTTAAAAAACTAATCCCGCATTTTTGATGGTGAAGACAAAAGGAAGAAGCAGACCTCCCAGTTGCTGCAACAGAAAAAGTATGACATGGTTATTGCTTGAAAGGCTGAGGAAAGGAAAGAAGTTAAGATTCAGAATCATGAGGGGAGGTATTACCGGGCCTGGCGACTGTAGAAAACCATCCTGGAACCTGCATCTATAACCCAACGGTGAAGTGGTTGCAGAGCTATTCTCTTAGTCAAATCACTAAAAAACAACTATGTGTAAACATACCATTCATGCTCTTTTGATTAAGATCTCACATTCAGTGATCGATAGAAATGGTCTAAAAATCACACTAGCTAGTAAAGCAGGTGGAAAGAGTGGTATAAAATAGAAAAAAAATGTGTACTCTACCGAATTGATGGTATGAAAATCCAACTTGGGTCTGTTGTAAGCTCCTAACCACAGCTGACCAAACACCATGTAACGACATTAATCCAAATAGAACATTATTACACAGAATAGACTCTGTGAGTAGTTTTTAACATTAAAAAAAAAAAAAAAAACTGTTAACTACAATGATATCATTCAGGTCCTTTTCATCCAGATTTGACCATTATTAAATAGAAACATGTTGTCAACAATGTCCTTAATTCCTAAAAATCTATCAGACACTTATTGAGAGGAAATAAGTGATTTCAACATGCATTAAAAGGGGGCTTGTGCAACTGACTTCAATTACTTACATCCTTCTTTCCAGCTGCTCTCATTCTCCTCTTCTTCGTTGGAAGAGACAGGGCCATACTCCTCTTCAATCTATCATTACAACACCCTCCGACATCACACATATATTTATTACAAAATTACAGTCCAGCTTTAGTAATTTTTTTTATGAAATGCCTAAAAAGAAAGAAACAATAAATTTGAGAGATTTGGAAAAGGATTGGCCTGAGGCTGTAACTTTGGGAATGAAGTTGAGGCCTACTTTGATCTGCCCACAGTAAGTATTATGGGCAAGAACCATGTTGTAAGGTGTAGGAGGTAGACTTTGTGCCTCGAATAGGCCCTCCAGAAGATGGTAGTGCTTCTGGTAGAGGCATTGCGTTCCATTCAAACCACCCATTTTGAGAGTTGCCAGAGTCCTACGGGAAAGGTAAAACTAAATTAGGGTTTCCAAACTCTTTAAGACTAAAAGCTAAACCTGGGTACATACCTATGTCGACAGAGATATGTAGAGTTGCCCTGGTGAATCTGAACCCTCATGAACGAGGTCTCAACCTAGTAGAGCAAGGTGGACTGCGAAAGCCATGCGTCATGGATAGACCCGCATTTCTGATGGTGAAGACAAAAGGAAGAAGCGAACCTCCCCGTTGCTGCAACAGATAAAGTATGACAGGGTTACTTTTTCAAAAGACAGAGGAAAGGAAAGAAGAAGAAGTGAACCTCCCCGTTGCTGCAACAAATAAAGTATGATAGGGTTACTGCTTGAAAGACGGAGGAAAGGAAAGAAGTTAAGACTCAGAATCATGAGCGGAGGTATTACCGAGCCTGGCAACTGTAGAAAACCATCCCGGAACCTGCATATGTAACCCCAATGGTGAACTGGTTGCAGAGCTATTCTCTTAGTCAAATCACCGAGCAAATGGCGGTGTTTTCCTTGCTTCCCCTGGGGTCGTTACCCTAACCACGCCTCAACAATCCTGCCCTCCTCATCCTGCAACGAAGAAGAAGGTATTCGCTCCACTTGGCGGCCCTCCTCATCCTAGAACCCTCCTCATCTTGTAGCAAAGAAGAAGGTTTTCCCTCCCTGCCCTCTGCCTCATTTTCCTACAGCAAAGAAGAAGGTAGTTAATTAAATTTTTAGTTAATTAATTTTATTTTAAATGTTTTTTAATTAAAATGGACGGTAGAGCATTGTTGAATCGTCTAACAATGCATCTGGCAGTTAGGATTAAGACAAAAAGACAGTTGAAAGAATTGATTTCAGAGGGGAATGCCTTACAGTGTAATTATTATCTAAATTTAAAATTACAACCAAGAGATACCAAGTTATTGTATTGTTTTGTTTTTGGGACAAGAGACACTGCTCCATGCAATAATTTGATGCTAAAATATGTTTATGAAGATATAGATACTAGACCCTCTAGACTTGAACTTACGACCTTATGAAAATTAACATGTTTATGTTAATTATTAACTTGTAATAACTACAACCTTCCCTTTACCCTAGCTCAAGGAACATTTATATTGGCCGTCTATGAGGTTTTAGGTAGTCTAAAATGGCTTTTACTGAACAAATTGAAGCATTTACAAACATAAAATCTTAGTTGGAGACATCAACATTGGTAAAGAATTAGTAAACCTTAATGGCGGACGCGAAAATTTGCAAAGATACAATATTTGTCGTAGCCATTAAAATTTGTTTATTAGTAATTTTTAGACGAAGACATCAAATATTGGTCATAAATTAGTAAATTTTTGTAAATATTGATCATAAATTCGTAAACTTTGTAAATTCTTAGTTGGCTTCGTGCTTAAGCATTTTGGCAAAATCCTGTGACAACGAAAACAATTCTGAAAGATATTTTGTAATTTACGAAGGAAGCAGACTTGCGATTTGTGGAATTAAGAAAATATGTATTTTCTGTAAGTCAAGACTCGCTTTCATTGATATAAATTAAAATAAGTTGGAGTAGATCATGCGACTTCCATTTTTTCCTTGGAGGTAGTTGGTACAAGTTTATTTAGGCATAGGAATTTTTTGGATGGTCAAAAAGTTATCTAATTCGGGTAAAAAAAATTTCAACAAATCTTGTAAAGGTGTGTTTAAATCATGTTTTTGATGATAGAAATGAATTCAACACCATCAAAAACATTTGGGATACCCGAAATCTTAAAGTTTGACCGCTGTAACCTATATTTACAAAAATCCCTACCAGAATTTATCAAAATATTACCAGAATTTCCATAATTTTCAGGTCAAAAAAGCTGTCTCTTTAAACTAAGGCTTTAAAGACTAACTAGTTGCAATGAGATGCAATTAATGTGGAAAGCTTTAATGAAATTTACTAGCTGTAATGAGATGCAATCAATGTGGAAAACTTTAATGAAATTTACTAGGAGTTACAATAAATGTGAGAAAAATGATTTAGACGTTCAATTTTCAAGTATTTCTGGAAAGTTTTATTTTTCTAAATCTTAGTAGAAATATGTGTGTTACGCAGTAGGAGGAATTTTGTATTTTCCCAAATTTTGCATTGTGGTGAGAGTTTATTTAATCAGTTTTTAGAATTTTGGTGGTTTTAAGAAGGATATATGTTCTTAGTTAATATAAATGATAACTAGTCTAATCCATCTTAATTTTGGATCTATCAAGTGTCAAGAGGGATCAAATCTCTTGAGGTGCAAAAGAGGGATTAAATCTTTTGAGGTCTTGAGGTGCAGACCTTTGGTGAGGTTTTGCACTAACAAAAGAGGTTTACACCTCGAAAGATTTGATCCGGATTTGATCCTTCTCATTAATTGACAGATTCGGGGTGAGATTTATCTAGACTAGTTTTATTATAACTTTATTTTTAAATTAATATTATTATTAATTATAAAAAAGTAATATATAAGTTAAACATATAAACATCTTAAAAAATATGGAACCTAATTCTCAACCATAAGTATTTACTCAGGTTTTACCATGGAGATTCTTAAATATATTTTGCTACAATACCAAAATTACAAAATAAAATAAAAAATTAATTAGATTATAACTTTATTTTAAAATTATTGCTATTATTAATTATAAAAAAATTAATATATAAGTTAAACATATAAACATTTAAAAAAACATAGAACCCTTTCTCAACCACAAAAATTTGCTCCCACTTTACTATGGAGATTCCTTATATGTAAATATATTTTGCTACACTACCAAAATTACAAAATAAAATAAAAACTAATTAAACTATAACTTTATTTTAAAATTATTATTATTGTTGTTATTAATTATAAAAAATAATATATAAGTTAAACATATAAACATTTAAAAAGACATGGAATCCCATTTTCAACCACAAATATTTACTCCTTTTACCATGGAGATTCTTAATTTGTAAATAGATTTTGTTACAATATTAGGACGCACCAATACCACGGCTTATCATTACCACATGCCCAAAAAACCATAACTCCATATAACAATGGTTCATATGATATTTTTTTTAATCAATCAATTTAATTAAAAGAAAGACAAAAATAGCATAACTATTTTAGAAATAAATCTCAATCTTTGATTTATATATGCTATTATAAATATTCTAGAATATTTCGTGTATTTAAATCCCACCATCCATCTAATAATTATTAGTAATTAAATTGAAATTCTAAAAAAAATAAAAAAAATAAAATACATGCCTATGAATATAAATATCAATATAAATATAGGTATATTTTTATATTTCTAAAGAAAATTAAGGCGCACATCTTGGTGTCTTCTTTGAAACTATCTAATAATATTTTTGCTTTTGATGCATTTTTATTTCTTTGAAACTATCTAATAATATTTTTGCTTTTGATGCATTTTTATTTTGTGATATTGTGACCTATCCTTTTTAATGATATTCCAAAATAATATTAAAAGACATAAAATTTTCAATCTTTTCTAAAATAATGTGTCCGGTGAATCTTTATACGCTTTAGAAAAATGGGTTATAATAAATCAAATGAATTAGCATAAATCTATTTTACTTTTATTTTTGAAGTATTTAGAGACTTATCTTATGAGATTCCAAATTCAAATAATGATAATACTCATTTAAATATAAGGTTGTAATTTAAGGTTACAATTAAGAGAGATACCAAGTTGTTGTATTAGATGTTCTCAATATATGAGGTTCTCTTGTTTATGGGACAAGGGGCACTACTCCATGCAACAATTTGATGCTAAAGTAAGTTTATGGAGGTGCACATATTCGGCCCCCCTCTAGATTTGAACTTGTGACCTTTTAGAAGGAACATGTTTATATTAGTTATTATTTTATGACAATAATTCCTTAAATTATTCAAATGCCACGTTATGTGCATTTATTCTTTCATATAAATTAAGGATTGTATTGTAAGAACATGGCATCTCATTATACAACATGGTTTTCTTTGGTGATAATATCAATATTATATTTATATAGACAGAAGGTCTTGGATTAATTGAAATCTTATATCATTTATTAATATCTCTAGAGAGTGGATATATCTCAAATTGTAAATTTATGGCATATGAAAATGATGAAATATTTAACGGTTAAACACAATTTGAATCTTGAAAATGACCTTGAAAATCACAAGGAAATAGGATTTTAACATAAGGCTTGTGCAATTGTGACTATCAAACTTCCTCATTTGAAAAGGTTTTTATACGTATTGAGTTGTGATGTGCATATTTAACATAGGAACGTCTCTTCATATAACGGTGCATTGGTGATCAATGATCAATGCATACTAGAGGAACAAAAACACAAAGAAGCACCTTTTAACTTAGTGCACTTAGTGGCCCCAACACCACTAATGAATGCTTATTTTCAAAAAATGTTGTATACCATGTTCCAAGTCTCCTAAATTATACCAATTTCAAAGTCCATGGTTTGTATCTAATACTAAACTTAATTGTGTCATACAATGTGCCTATTATTGTACAATCCATTGTGTTTTTTAAAAATATTAACCCCTCTTTGGTATGCATATGTATCATAAGTGCATTAAGGAACACATGGAATCTTTAATTTGTCCATCTTAGGCAATAGAGTCTTCATAGGTATTGTATCCTAGGTGGGGGGACTCAATAAGAATTTGGATATCTTATTCCCCAAACCTTATGTAGTGATATTTCGTATCGATGCTAATACAATCTTCTAGGCCCTTACATACTCATGCATATGGAAAAAAAAAAAAAAAAATTGTTCCAAAAGAGAGAAAATGGAAATTGTTTCCATTTTCTCTATAACCTATCACATTATAGCAATGTTTATTACTTCACATTTAATCTATCTATGAGCATTTTGAGTTTCTTGCTCCTAGTATGTCAAGCCAAAATCCATCTTTTTAATGGATCATGGAGTGAAGACAAGAACTTCAAAAGGGATTTCTTCTAGGGAACACTTCCAACTTTCAACTTGTCAAAATATAATTGAGCCTATTGATAGGAAATATCCCATGCATGGACATGTTTCATGAAGTCTACTATGTCTTGTCTTTGGAAATATATATTTTGTGCTCAATAATAAAACTCCCTTTGCCTAATGTTAAGCTCATTTTACACCCTCATGGTATAACCAATGAAATTTGAATTAATATTAGTTGGACTCATAATAGTTAACCTAGTTTTCTAGCAAGGTGATTTTATCCTCACATTATTTTATTTTTCTTCTCTACATCCATAGCTTTATACAAATTATCTTATGTAGTGGAAAGACCAACAAAAGCAGAGGAAGACAAACTCATCTTTCTTGTGTCTGTCATCACAGTCTTAATAGTGAGCACCATTTTATAATCCAAGCTAATTCTCCTTCATTTATGCTTCTTCCTTATCTCTCACTTCCTTTGTTTATTGAATGTAAACAAAATTCCAAATTGGAAATTCATATATTGGTGTTTGAATAGGGCCATCAGCTATCACAACCATGCTTGGACCAAAGGTACTGGTAAATGTTTGAGCAGTGAATACTTATTCCATTGGTGAAAAATATTATTGATCCATATTGCTATCATTAACATTGGCCTACTATGCCAATTCTTCTTCTCCTTGTCTTATTTCTTGATTCCAAACACCAACCTAGTTTTTCTTCATTTTCTTTTCTTCCATTCTCTTATGCTCTTCAACTTTAGCTTTAACTTCCTTTTTAGCTAGTTTTATTACTTTATTTTTTCTACTTCAACTTCAACTTTCAATTATTCTCCCTTTTTTCTATTTTTTTTTTGCTTTCATCTATATCTCTCTAAGCCTTATCATCTTCATTGGCCTAATTCCCTACTTCTTGTTTCAATCTTGGCTTCAACATCTTCCTAAGTTTTATTCCAATCTTTTGCATCAACCTTGGATTTGTTTTCTACTTTTGTTTTATTAGCTAATTGAATTTTCTTAATTTCTCTTATTTGTGCCCCTTCTTTTCTTCTAGCTTTAACCTCTTCCTTGGATTTTTCTAGTGTTTCTTGTTTTTCCATTTTCTACTAGTTTATCTTCTCTTGAAGAGCTCGTCCTTCAGTAACATCCTTTTGAACTTCCTCTTTCTTATTCCTTTTCTTTTCCTTAGGTGATAACTTGTAAATAACTTAGGATCTCTTCATAAATCAATTTTCTTCTATGAGGCCTTCCAAATTCATTTTATTCATACTTATAAGGAAAGTAAATGTTCATCTTAGTTCTATAGTTCACAAAAAATCCTAGGAGATTTGTTATGAATCTCGTGCCTTAAAAATGATAAGAAGCCATTAATCAAAATCTTCTTCAATGGATAAACCTCCTTTTATAATGAATACAATATATAAGGCAATATTTGATGATCACAAAACTAGGCATCCTTAGTATGTGTTTTTGTGTGTGTGTCTAGGAGACAAAGGTGCAATTATAATAAAATGGGACCATGAGAGGTTTATATCCTACATAATAATTTAACAATAGAAATGTAATCACTCACTATCTATGGATTAATAAGGATTTTTAGGGTTAAAATAGGATTATACAGGGCTTAACATTCCACTCTGCTTCAAACAAGTGTTGTCCTCAAGACTTGACTAACTACTAGTGATTATGCAAGAATTAGTCATCTTCCTGTGTTAAATCTTCCAGTGGTAGGTTCTTCTATTTGATGATGTACTCCACAATTGTTGGGTTACTCGACTGCTTAATCCTTGTTTCAATGATTGTTTCTACTTCTAGTGTGATTTTTCCTTCTTCATTTATCTTTGGTACACTTCCTGGTTGCAAATGAATATCATGGTCATGATCTCAATTGGGTAGACAACCCTTAGGTATTAATCCAAATACCTTGATATGATTTTTGATAGCTTTATGGAGATCCCTTGACATATATGATATTGATGTTTGAACATTTAGTGCACATAATTGTGGTATTACACCCTGGTGCCAATTTTTGAGTAATTTTCTCATTCCATTAGAGCTTATCTCTTTGTAAGGTTTCCCTTGGATACCTTTAAGCTCAATTTCCTTTCCTTATAAGGTAAATATTATGAATAGATATTGAAAACTAAAGGTCACTATTCCTAATGATTGTAATCATTGGACTCCTAATACAACATCAACATTGGCCATTTGTATTGCAATCATGTGACTATCCAACAAATACTCCCCCATGTAGAGTTTAATACTATGGCACCTCCCTCAACAATTTATGCTGCCTCCATCCCTAATAATTACTTGAAACTCTAATGTTGGATATATGAAACAATTGAGAAGCTTTGCTAATTTTTAATTGATGAAGTTATGGGTGCTACTCGAATCAATAAAAAATGTTACCTTTTTCTTTTTGACATATCCTTTTATATTGAGTGTTTATGGAGTATTCATGTTGTCCAATGCATGCCAGGATATTTCTAAAGTAGTCTCTTCTAGCTATAGATCTTGTGATGGTTCTAATTCTTGATCTTCTTCCCCTTCTGAGTCTATGTAGAATAATTTATTCTCATTTCATTTATTCCCCTTACTATACTTGCTGCCACAGTTGAAACATAGTCCCTTTTCTCTTCTTTCATCCATTTTTGAGGAGTTAACCTTTTCAGTTTAGGAGAGGGAGCATGATCTTCACTATAGTTATTAGTGATTGATTTTTTAGTGGTCATCATTTTTTAGTTTCATCTTTCCTTGCTAGACTGAAAACATGCTCTAGAGATTTAGATTCAAAGAGACACACATCTTGTTGGATGATTTCCTTTAAATTTCCCATAAATAGGTCTAACAAATTATCCTCTTACATATTCTTTACTCTCAGACTCAATTTTTGGAATTTCTATCATTCTTTGCAATTGGACTTGTAGTTGGAATTTCTTGTCAAAAATTTTCCAATTGACTAAAGAATGTATTAATCTTAATATCCTCATAATGTGTTATCAATTCTTCTGTAAAAACGGACCAAGATATAATATAATCCTTTTTCCTTTCACAAAGCCATTGCTACCATACATGTTAGTCTTCTCCTTATGTTTATGATTTCGTTGGATCTCCACATTCCTTTTAGGAAGCCTCTACAAGAGAATATTTTCCATGGCAATTATGGATTTTTGTATTTCTTCCTTATTTTCATCCATCTTCTTTTCTATTTATTCCTCATTTTCATTCATCTTCTTTTCTATTCCTTCCTTATTTCCATTCCTTTTATTTTCTATTCCTTATTCCCATTCATCTTATTTTATATTCCTACTTTATTTTCCTTCATATTCTTTTCCATTTCTCTTTTAGGTTTTTCTTTTGAACCAGATAAATCCACAAGATTTTTCAACATATTATGATATATTTCATTAAATTTCTTATTTAATTGAGACAAACTAAAATTCTAAGTCTTCACTTTATTCATGAGTCAAGGATGAACTTTAAATAGATTTAATTATTGTAGTAGCTTTCTTTGGAGGTATGTTGGAAAATATTAATATTACTTCTCTTTATCACAAATTCAGTCACCAAGAAAAAGGGATATTTTAATCATCAATTAGGTCACTAGTAAGTTATGTACCTTAATTTGGAGAATATCAAAATGACTAAAGTTTTATTGATATATCTCTAAGATTTGAGCCCTTTTGGATGTATACATTTGTTATGTAGTACTCTGATATTTTTTTTCTACAATTCCATAGATGTGAACTGAATTTGATGTGCCAAGTGAAATTTATGGTAACTTTTCCTAAACTTCTTGATTTTTGGCCTCTTCCCATGAGCAAACTTGCATAGTATGCGATGTGTCCAATTCTTCAAATATAATTTTGAAATTTGTATTTGAGGTAATTCTATATGTCTCCGAAAACCATTACAAATTACAAGAAGATATAGCAAAAATACCAATTTGACCTGTTTAAAATTTATTCAAGACTATTCAAAAACACTAACTTCCACATGGCTTAACTCCAAAACTATAAAAAACCAAATTATGAAAATTAAACAAGATATTCCTAGATATTTATCCTTAATACGATCCAAGATTCATTGTTTGAAGCCTCATATGAAAAAAAATATTTTAAAAATCCCAAATGGACCTATTTGAAATGGATTTCAGGAGAATTCAAGAACTTCGAATTTCTTAGAGCATATATCTAAAATTATATTGAACCAATATTTGAAATTTGAAGAAAATGGTCACTGAGATTTTTCCTCAAAGTGGTCCAAGTTTCATGATCTGAAACCTCATAGGAAAAAATCTTTAGTGAAAATTCTAAACTGACCTGTTTGAGACTGATTTTGGGAGCATTCAAAAACCTTAGATTCCTTGGAACATATCTCCAAAAATATCACAAACCAAGACATGGAATTTGAACTAGATATTTCCTGAGATGCCTTCTAAATATTTTACAGGTTTATTTATCTAAAATATCCCCAAAAAATATTATATCAGAAATGCCACTGTGACACCCTTGGTACATTTCCCCTGATTTTTGTAATGTAATGATGTAATGGCCTGAAGTGTGGGACTGCAAATCCATCATATAAGAGGGAAGAGGAAAGATAAACCAAGTGGGGTTAATTGGTCCCTTAATTAATTTTATGAGTCCAAGAGGAACATGAAGAGACCCTTAAGGAAATGATAAAAGGGAAAATGCACATCATTGTAGGGATTGGACCTCTTCTTGGTGGAGCTCATAAGTCAAGTTGAAAAGAGATATGAGTTGATGGAATGGGATTTTTTGAAAGAGAAAATTGTGACCAAAAGAGTAGAAGGATGAAGAGGAAATAAAATGATTGCTTGCCAAGGGACTGACTAAGAAACCACTTAGGATGTAATGCCCTGTAATAATATTTTTTTCTACTATTTCATAGATGTGAACTGAATTTGATGTGCCAAGTGAAATTTATGGTAACTTTTCCTAAACTTGTTGATTTGTGGCCTCTTCCCATGAGAAAACATGCATAATATGCGATGTGTCCAATTCTTCAAATATAATTTTGAAATTTGTATTTGAGGTAATTCTATATGTCTCCCAAAACCATTACAAATTACAAGAAGATTTTGCAAAAATACCAAGTTGATCTGTTTAAAATTTATTCAGGACTATTCAAAACCACTAACATCCACATGGTTTAACTCCAAAACTATAGAAAACCAAATTATGAAAATTAAACAAGATATTCCTTGATATTTATCCTTAATATGATCCAAGATTCACTGTTTGAAACCTCATAGGAAAAAATAGTTTAAAAATGCCAAATGGACTTGCTTGAAATGGATTTCAGGGGAATTCAAGAACTTCAAATTTCTTAGAGCATATATCCAAAATTATAGTGAACCAATATTTGAAATTTGAAGAAAATGGTCACCACGATTTTTCCTCAATGTGGTCCAAGTTTCATGATCTAAAACCTCATAGGAAAAAATCTATAGTGAAAATTCTAAACTTACATGTTTGAGACTGATTTCGAGAGCATTCAGAAACCCAAAATTACTTGGAACATATCTCCAAAAATATCACAAACCAAAATATGGAATTTGAACTAGATATTTCCCGAGATGTATTTTAAATATTTTACAGGTTTATCTATCTAAAATATCCCAAAAAAATGTTATAGTGGAAATGCCTATGTCACACTTGTTAGTGTCAGTATTTGCATACTACCATCAGTGATCAAAAATCCTCTTTTCATATTCATATTAGGGTCTTGCTCAGAAATTTTTGTCATTCCACTAGGTCATGCAAAAAATTAGTCATTGATGGCAGTCCTATTCCAAAAACATCACTCTTCCATAAATGTGATTACTTGTTGGAATAGTTTCATATCTTGTTGACTGTACATCATCCATAAAGTTAATTTTATCATGCCATTTGTATCAGTCATGAGGTCATCTTGAAATTCAGTCCTTCAAGGTCTCATTAGGTCTTTTAGGGTTTTTCAAGGTTTCATTAGGTCATTAGGGTTTTAATGGTTCAATTAAATTCCACTCCATTGCATAAAGCCAGCAAGTGTCAAAATGATCAATAACCTCTCTTCACCATGTGAATATGATTTGTGAAGATAAATGCTTATTTCATCATGTAATTTTATGTTATTCAATTTGTAATAAGTTCATGACTCCCAAGCTACCAACTCAGAGTTCCACATGCCAAGCATCAAAATGTTAAAGTCAAATGACAACTATACTGGAAGAGATTTCCAATGAGCTATCATGAGCTCAATTTGGAGTTGAGGAAGGCCTCCAAAAGTTGCCTGTAAGAGCACACTACAATTTTGCACCCTCATTCTGCACTTTTTAACCAGTCTTGGGAGAATTAAGTTTTGAGGGGCTATACTTGATAATTTTCAATGCTTGATAGGTCCATTGTGTATCCAAGAGAGAGATCTTCCCAACGAGATATTATGAGCTCAATGTGGACTTCGGGAAGGCACTCAAAAGTTGATTTGAAGTAGGAGCTACGCACCTGTTCATTGCACTGCGCACTTGCGTTTTGTGTTGTGCGCCTGTGTTTTACACTACACGCCTAGCAGAAGGAGGGCGCGCCTGTTCATTGCGTTGCAAACTTGCCCAAATTTGCATTTTAAGTCCAAAATGCCTCCAAAATCCATTACAATGCCTCCAACACTTCAACAACTATTCCACAAAGCCTCCAGCAAGTAAGTAACACTCAAATACACCCTCCTATCATTCCTCAAGTCAAAATTTAGTGGTGTTTGAATCTTCTATACAAATTTAGTGTCTTCCTTGCTAAAAACCCTAGTTTCATTCCCAATTTCCAAATATACTTCCTAAGACTTTCACTACCTTTCCTACATATCTAAAAACCCTATCCCTACCCTTACACTACCATTCCCTTTCCCCAAATCCCTTTATCCCTAAACCCTAAGACCTAGGTAATTCAATTTCCTAGGCTCCCAAATCCCTATACCTGTAATAAAATTCCTATTCCCGAATCCCACAATATTCCTACTCCCTATCACCTCCCTCAATTTGATAATCCCTTCCCCCATCTCCCTAATTTTTTCCATCCCATTCCCCACTCCCTAAACCTACATTTCATTTCCAATTCATCTCCCTAGGGTTTTAGACACTAAGACACCATGGCAGAAGAAGAGAACAAAAATTGTAGTGAGGAGGATGATAGATTGGAGGAGGAAGATAGACAGCAGAGAATGACATACAAAGGAGGATGGCAAAACACTATGCTAAGAGAAACAAGATTGCAAGGTCAAAACTTAAGAAAGGCCAATGCAAAAATTGAAACCCTAAAAATGCAAAAAGAGGAAGGGAGGCTTGATATCCTTGCTGAAGCCTCACTCCATGCCTAACCCTCATCATTAGTCATCACTCAACAAAGTTTTAAAATTTTTGCTGCATTTTTGCAAATTTTGGAAATTTTGTGCATTTCAAGATAGTTTTGTGATAGCTAAAATGCCAGGCGGGTAGTGCCATAGGTGTTGCGCTTTTGTTTGAGGCACTTTTTGGCCAAATGAAGACCACCAGTAGATGAAAAATGATGAATACATTCTAGAAAACAACTTTTCTAGGCTTGGTTTGCACAACTAGAAGGTGAAAAGGTGAAAAAAAACACAAAAAATCAATGTTCTACCTCCTTTTTCACCTTGGCGTTGTGCGCTGAGAAGTCTTGGGAGAAACACTTTTTGACAGGTCAAATCAACTCCATTATGCAAACCAAAGCCATATTTGGAAATTATAGAGGATAATCTTTCCAACGAGCTATCCCGAGCTCAATTTGGACACCGGGAAGGCACTCAAAACTTGGATGCAACATGGAGGGTGTGCCTGGCAAAGAGATGGCATGCCTGGCATAAAAATGGCGTGTTTGACAAATGTCTGATATTTTTCAATTTTCACTGCATTTTTGAATTTTATCTTGGGAAATCAAGTTTTTACTTATGTAATTGATGAAAGTAAATGTAATTATCATGTTTTTACTGTTACCTAGGGTAAATACATTAGGTAAATGGACTCAATGAGGTGTAATGAATCAGTTCACTTAAGTTAGGGATGAGTCACTTAGACCTCCCTACACTCTAGCTTTCAGTTCAGATTTTGGTGGAACAACTCCTTAGCTCATGGATTGGACCCTTGAGGATGGGATAAGTTGTTTGATGGCTATATCTATCATTTCTTGACTCATTTCATAGGGGGACACAGTTGGATGTTGTTGTATTGATCATAGACACTAGTGTAATCATTGTTTGGCATAAATTTAATGAATGAGTTGCAACTATTTTGATGGAATACCTGTGGTATGGCATTTTGACATAGTTTCTTCTTATGTTTCATATGTTCGAATGTTTTGTACTCTCATGTTTCATTTCACTTCTATGATATGTTGATTTTCAAGTTGATGAGCAGAATACATCTTACATGCTCTATTTTGGGGAAATATTCATAATTTGTCCATTTTCTTCAGTTTAGAAAGAATACATGATTGTCTTGCTCTTTATAGCACCTCACCAGTATGATCCATCTCACTCAAGAAATTTAAAGTGTTTGAGTGCCTACCTACCTTGCTCCATCAGATGCCTGCAATCATACCCTTATTTGCGTTGACCTAGTCTCTTTGACCTAATCCTCATCCAACAACCCAATTTCAAACAATCAAACCCTTCTACACATCATAACTAGCCTAAAACCATAATTCATCTAGTCCTCTTGGCTGTGATTTGTGGAGAGAGCCCTCTCCAGCTTGGTAGGGCTAGATACCAAATCAAAAGGTTTGTCTGTGGTTACCTCAGCTAGACTTTCCTCAGCCTTGGAGATGCGGAGGAGTGATAACATACTGGCGTTGTTATCAGGGAGCGAAAGCTCTATCTTCCTTGGGAAAGAACAACAATGATTTAGATCAAATCGCTGGTGGTGAACAACAGTTGGACACATAGGAAGGTTGTACCATTCACCTGGTGACTCCATTGACTAAAAGATCCAGAAAATCAACACTTCATGGTGACTCCATTGCATTAAGATCAGTAGCTTGAAGAATTTTCAAGCTGGAATTTGTTGCAAGAAGGTATGCTCCAATGAAAAGAGATCACATTCCAGGTTTCCAAAATAAAATGCCTAAGGTAAATTGGCAAAGCAATTTGCCTATGTTTAAAGATGATGAGAGGAATGATGATGCTTTACATCTGGTTAAATTTCACATGCATACATGCAAGTTGAAGGTTGAATTTCCTGAAGATTGTCTCTTAAAGATGTTCATGGCTTCTCTTGAAGGAAAAGCACAATCTTGGTATGAAGGTTTGCCACCTGCCAGTATTTGTTCTCTTAGAGTTTTCTATTCAACATTTTATGAAGAATACAAGGAGTCCTACCCTTCTTTGTCTTTGATTAATAATTGTTGTGATCATTTTGAGGTTTTCATTCAAAATCTAGAGAATTCTTATGATGATAATGAGTTCATGGATGAAGAGATCTTGGAGGCTTTGCATGACAATCCTTTTCATCACCAAAAAGAGCAAGTTTTTTCTCTCATGGAAGAAAAAGATGATGTATATTGTCTTGATGTTCATAAAGATTTCCCACAGGAGACAATTCTTGCACCAGTACAACAAGTTGATCAGCCAAAGGTTAAAGAAGATATTCAACATCCTTGTGAATCTTTAGGAGGGAAAGAAGACAATTACTATTTTAGCAAAAGAAAACAAAAAGTACTATCTCCTCTATCTGAAGATGAGATAGATAAACTCTTGAAAAGTCATGTTACAGCCCAAGCTAATGCAGGTTTGTAGTGTTCACATAGTCAAGAAGGTGTTAGTGAAACTTCTTCCACTTTTGAAAATGAAAATCTAAGTTTAAATGAGGATAGTATTGAAATTAGATTTATAGATCAACATGAAGAAAGACAATATCCTTTTTCAATGTTCATATTTGATGAAATATATAGGAAGTTGTTGTGAGTAAACCAATTTATGATGATGATTTCTTGCAAGGAGATGAGCGAACAGATATTGTTTTCTTTCATGAAGATGATAGGGAAGAATGTTTTTTGTTTAAGGATGACTTAGACTATGAATTTGAGGAGTATTAGCTTGAGAGAGACAATATGCCAGAAATTGAGTCAGAATTTCTCATTCTGGAGGAATTTACAACTGACACTCAGATAATAGAAGGCTATACTTCCCTATGCCTTCCAATCAATCAAAAACCAATTGTTCTTTCATATCAGAATGAAGGGAGTACTTGTATTTTTGCTACTGGATCTCAAGACAAGGTAATGCTTCAGGATTTTCAAGATCTCCTTGGCAGTATTTTGCAAGCATTGGAGAAGATGAATGTTGTCTGGATTGTTAGCATAAGCCTTGTTTCCAGTTGTTATTGTGAGTTACCTACATGTATATCCAAGGATGGAATTTGACAGGCAAATTGTCTGTCATGGGGTGATTTTCCTGTCAAATACAGGTAAGAAAATTGTAAAACTGTCAAGTGTTTTTGTTGAAACTGTGAATAATGGTGGGGAGGTGTGAAAACCATCAAATTTGACGGGTGTGTCTGTTTTGAAATTCCAACCCTGTGTACATGATTCTACTTGCTCAAGGAATTTGAGAGCAGAATTTCAATAAGTAGCCATCTGCTAGATTGGTTACACTAGAAGGATCACTTCACATGATTGTACATATTTCTTCAGTAGGCAGGTGGTTGTCATCAGGATTTGAAGCCCTCAAATCTCGATGGTCTGCTGCCATTAATAAGTTTTGTAAGTACTTGTTTCAGTTAAGTAAGTCTTGAGTCATTTTTTTAGTCAATTTCAAGTCAGTTTCGAGTCAGTTTGTGTCATTTGAGTTGTCAGCGTTTAGTCATGCATTTCAGTTTAAGTTTTTGACTGTATTGGCCCACATGGTTAGGCACTTGGTCTATGGTGTTCTTGACACCTCTTTCATAGCTATCATTCCCAATATGGCCAATGTTTATGTCAGTATTTGCATACTTCCATCAGTGATCAAAACTCCTCTTTTCATATTCATATTAGGGTCTCGCTCAAAAAATTTTGTCATTCCACTAGGTCATGCAAAAAATTAGTCACTGATGGTAGTCCTAGTCCAAAAACATCACTCTTCCCTAAATGTGATTACTTGCTGGCATAGTTTCATATCTTGTTGACTGTACATCATCCATAAAGTTAATTTTATCATGCCATTTGTATTAGTCATGAGGTCATCATGTCATCGTGAAGTTCAGTCCTTCAAGGTCTCATTAGGCCTTTTAGGGTTTTTCAAGGTTTCATTATGTCATTAGGGTTTTCATGGTTCAATAAAATTCCACTCCATTACATAAAGCCAACAAGTGTCAAAATGATCAGTAACCTCTCTTCACCATGTGAAGATGATTTGTGAAGAGAAATGCTTATTTCATCATGTAATTTTGAGTTCAAATGTAAATTTTTATATTTTCACTATGTAATTTTATGTTATTCAATTTGTAATAAGTTCATGAATCCAAAGCTACCAACTCAGATTTCCACATGCCAAGCATCAAAATGTCAAAGTCAGATGACAACTAGACTGGAAGAGATTTCCAATGAGCTATCATGGGCTCAATTTGGAGTTGAGGAAGGCCTCAAAACATTACTTACAAGAGCACACTGCATTTTTGCACACCCAATCTACACTTTTTGACCAGTCTTGGGAGAATTGATTTGTGATGGGCTATACTTGATAACTTTCTGTGCTTGATAGGTCCATTGTGTAGCCAAGAGAGAGATATTTCCAACGAGCCATCATGACTTCAGTTTGAACTTCGTGAAGTAACTCAAAAATTGATTTGAATTAAGAGATGCGTGCCTGTTCATTGCGTTGTGTGCCTGTGTTATGCATTGCACGCCTTGCAGAAGGAGGCCGCGCCTGTTCATTGCACTGTGCACTTGCCCAAATTTGCATAGTAAGGCCAAAACGCCTCCAAACTCCATTACAATGCCTCCAACATTTCAACCACTGTTCCACAAAGCCTCCAACAAGTAAGTAACACTCAAATACACCCTCCTAGCATTCCTCAAGTCAAAATTTAGTGGTGTTTGAATCTTCTATAAAAATTTAGTATCTCCCTTGCTAAAAACCCTAGTTTCATTCCCAATTTCCAAATATACTTCCTAAGACTTTCACAACCCTTCCTACATATCTAAAAACCCTATCCCTACCCTTACACTACCATTCCCTTTCCCCAAATCCCTTTATCCCCTAAACCCTAAGACCTAGGTAATTCAATTTCCTAGGCTCCCAAATCCCTATACCTGTAATAAAATTCCTATTCCAAAATCCCACAACATTTCTACTCCCTATCACCTCCCTCAATTTGATAATCCCTTCCCCCATCTCCCTAATTTTTTCCATCCCATTCCCCACTCCCTAAACCTACATTTCACTCCCAATTCATCTCCCTAGGGTTTTAGACACTAAGACACCATGGCAGAAGAAGAGAACATAAATTACAGTGAGGAGGAAGATAGATTGGAGGAGGAATATAGACAGTAGAGAATGACATACAAAGGAGGATGGAAAAACACTATGCCAAGAGAAACAAGATTGCAAGGTCAAAACTTAAGAAAGGCCAATGCAAAAATTGAAACCCTAAAAATGCAAAAAGAGGAAGGGAGGCTTGATATCCTTGTTGAAGCCTCACTCCATGCCTAACCCTCATCATTAGTCATCACTCAACAAATTTTGACAAGTTTTGCTGCATTTTTGCAAATTTTGGAAATTTTGTGCATTTCAAGACAGTTTTATGACAACTAGAATGCAAGGCGGGCGATGCGCTTTTGTTTGAGGCACTTTTTGGCCAAATGAAGACCACCAATAGATGAAAAATGATGAATACATTCCATAAAATAAATTTTCTAGCTTTTTTTTGCACAACTGGCAGGTGAAAAGGTGAAAAAAACACAAAACATCAATGTTCTGCCTCCTTTTTCACCTTGGCGCTATGCCTCGAGCAGTATTGGGAGAAACACTTTTTGTCAGGACAAATCAACTCCATTCCACAAAACAAAGACACATCTGGAAATTAGACAGGATAAGCTTTCCAACGAGCTATCTCGAGCTCAATTTAGACACCGGGAAGGCACTCAAAACTTGGCTGCAACATGGAGGGCGCGTTTGGCAAAGAGATGGCGTGCCTGGCACAAAAATGTCACGTTTGACAAATGTTTGATATTTCTTAATTTTCACTATATTTTTGACTTTTATCTTGGGAAATCAAGCTTTTACTTATGTAATTGATGAAACTAAATGTAATTATCATGTTTTTACTTTTACCTAGGGTAAATACATTAGGTAGATCGACTCAATGAGGTGTAATGAATCAGTTCACTTAAGTTAGGGACGAGTCACTTGGACCTCCATACACTCTAGCTTTCAGTTCAGATTTTGGTGGAACACCTCCTTAGCTCATGGTTTTGACCCCTGAGGATGGGAGAAGTTGGTTGATTGCTATATCTATCATTTCTTGACTCATTTCATAGGGGGACTCAGTTGGATGTTGTTGTATTGATCAGAGACACTAGTGTAATCAGTATTTGGTAGAAATTTAATGAATGAGTTGCAACTTTTTTGATGGAATACCTGTGGTATGGAATTTTGACATAGTTTCTCCTTATGTTTCATATGTTTGATTGTTTTTTACTCTCATGTTTCATTTCACTTCTATGATATGTTGATTTTCAAGTTGATGAGCGGAATACATCTTACATGTTCTGTTTTGGGGAAATCTTCATAATTTGTCCATTTTCTTCAGTTTATAAAGAATACATGCTTGTCTTGGTATTTATAGCACCTCACCAGTCTGATCCATCTCACTCAAGAACCTTAAAGTGTTTGAGTGCCTACCTAAATTGCTCCATCAGATGTCTGCAATCATATCCTTATTTTCCCTAACCTAGTCTCTTTGACCTAATCCTCATCTAGCAACCAAATTTCAAACAATCAAACCCTTATGCACATCATAACTACCCTAAAACCCTAATTCATCTAGTCGTCTTGGCTGTGATTTTGTGGGGAGAGCCCTCTCTGGCTTGGCAGGGCTAGATACCAAGTCAAAAGTTTGGTATGTGGTTACCTCAGCTGGACTCTTCCTTAGACTTGGAGATCCGGAGGAGTGATAACATATTGGCACTGTTGTCGGGGAGTGAAAGCTCTATATTCCCCAGGAAAGAACGACAATGATTTAGATCTAATTGTTGGTAGGTGAACAACATTTGGACACATAGGAAGGCTATACCATTCACCTGGCGACTCCATTAATTGAAAGATCCAAAAAATCAACACTTCATGGCGACTCCACTGCATTAAGATTAGTAGCTTGAAGAATTTTCAAGATGGAATCTGTTGCAAGAAGGTATGCTCCAATGAAAAGAGATCACATTCTAGGTTTCCCAAATAAAATGCCTAAGGTAAATTGGCAAAGAAATTTTCCTATGTTTAAAGATGACGAGAGGAATGATGCTGCTTTACATCTGGTTAAATTTCACATGCATACACGCAAGTTGAAGGTTGAATTTCCTGAAGACTATCTCTTAAAGATGTTCATGGCTTCTCTTGAAGGAAAAGCACAATCTTGGTATGAAGGTTTGCCACTTGCTAGTATTTTCTCTCTTAGAATTTTCCATTCAACATTTTATGAAGAATACAAGGAGTCCTACCCTTCTTTGTCTTTGGTTAATAATTGTTGTGATCATTTTGAGGTTTTCATTCCAAATCAAGAGAATTCTTACGATGATAATGAGTTCATGGATGAAGAGATCTTAGAGGATTTGCATGACAATCCTTTTCATCACCAAAAAGAGAAAGTGTTTTCTCTCATGGAAGAAAAAGATGATGTATATTGTCTTGATGTTCATAAAGATTTCCCACAGGAGTCAATTCTTGCACTAGTACAACAAGTTAATCAGCCAAAGGTTAAATAAGATATTCAACATCCTTGTGAATCTTTAGGAGGGCTAGAAGACAATTACTGTTTTAGAAAAAGAAAACAAAAAGTACTATCTCCTATGTCTAAAGATGAGATAGATCAACTCCTGAAAAGTTATGTTACAACCCAAGATAATGCAAGTTTTCAGTGTTCACATAGTCAAGAAGGTGTTAGTGAAACTTGTTCCACTTTTGAAAATGAAAATCTAAGTTTAAATGAGGACAGTCTTGAAATTAGATTTATAGATCAACATGAAGAAAGACAATCTCCTTTTTCAGTGTTCATATTTGATAAAACTATACAGGAAATTGTTGTGAGTAAACCAATTTATGATGATGATTTCCTGCAAGGAGATCAGCTAAAATATATTGTTTTCTTTCATGAAGATGATATGGAAGAATGTTTTCTGTTTAAGGATGAATTAGACTATGAATTTGAGGAGTATGAGTCTGACAGAGACAATATGCCAAAAATCAAGTCAGAATTTCTCATGCTCGAGGAATTTACAACCAACACTCATATAGCAGAAGGCTATACTTCCCAATGCCTTCCTATGAATCAACAACCAACTGTTCTTTCAAATCATAATGAAGGGAGTACTTGTATTTTTGCTGCTGGATCTCAAGACAAGGTAATGCTTCAAGATTTTCAAGATCCCTTCAGCACTCTTTTGCAAGCATTGGAGAAGATGGATGTTGTCTGGTTTGTTAGTATAAACATTGTTTTCAGTTGTTATTGTGAGTTTCCTACATGTACATCATTATGGCTGCTCGAGGAAAGTGAGAACAAAATTTTAGTAAGTAGTCAAATGCTAGATTTGTTACACTAGAAGGATCACTTCACATGATTGTAGATATTTCTTCAGTAGGCAGGTGGTTGTCATCAGGATTTGAAGCCCTCAAATCTCAATGGTTTGCTACCATTAATAGGTTTTGTAAGTACTTGTTTCAGTTAAGTAAGTCTTGAGTCATTTTTTCAGTCAATTTCAAGTCAGTTTCGAGTCAGTTTGTGTCATTTGAGTTGTCAACATTTATTCATGCATTTCAGTTTAAGTTTTTGACCGTATTGGCCCCAATGGTTAGGCACTTGGTCTAGGTGTTCTTGACACCTCTTTCAGAGCTACCATCCCCACTAAGGCCGATGTTAGTGTCAGTATTTGCATACTTCCATCAGTGATCAAAACTCCTCTTTTCATATTCATATTAGGGTCTCGCTCAGAAATTTTTGTCATTACACTAGGTCATGCAAAAAATTAGTCACTGATGGTAGTCCTATTCGAAAAACATCACTCTTCCCTAAATGTGATTGCTTGTTGGCATAGTTTCATATCTTGTTGACTGTACATCATCCATAAAGTTAATTTTATCATGCCATTTGTATCAGTGATGAGGTCATCATGTCATCTTGAGATTCAGTCCTTCAAGGTCTCATTAGGTATTTTAGGGTTTTTCAAGGTTTCATTAGGTCATTAGGGTTTTCATGGTTCAATAAAATTCCACTCCATTGCATAAAGCCAGCAAGTGTCAAAATTATTAGTAACCTCTCTTCACCATGTGAAGATGATTTGTGAAGAGAAATGCTTATTTCATCATGTAATTTTGAGTTCAAATGTAAATTTTTATATTTTCACTATGTAATTTTATGTTATTCAATTTGTAATAAGTTCATGACTCCCAAGCTACCAACTCAGAGTTCCACATGCCAAGCATCAAAATGTCAAATTCAAATGACAACTATACTACAAGAGCTTTCCAATGAGCTATCATGAGCTCAATTTGGAGTTGAGGAAGGCCTCCAAAAGTTGCTTGCAAGAGTACACTGCATTTTTGCACCCCTATTTTTCACTTTTTGACCAATCTTGGGCGAATTGATTTTTGAGGGGCTATACTTGATCATTTTCAGTGCTTGATAGGTCCATTATGTAGCCAAGAGAGAGATACTTCCAACGAGATCAACAATGTATCTCCAGGAGTCTACAAAGATTCTGCTTTGCTTGGTGCTTACTATGGTCCATATCCTAGCCCTTCTGAGCCTAGATCATCGAGTGTTTGCATGTTCCAAGCATTGCGGGTCACCCACAAACAATCTGGTATGCCTTCACAAAAGACCACACCTTCACAAACTGTGGTTCCTAACTCAACCCAGTCTTCTAGTACTACTCCCCAAGGATCATTTCCTTCTACTGGTGTCTCTCCTAACCCATTTCTGCCCGAAACTATTCCCCCAAGCCTTAACCATCTCAAAGCAGTTCATCCAGGCCACTATCCTTTTGGTCAGATACCGTTCTTATTTCCACCACCTCAAGTTTATTCTACACTTGTCATGGCTACATTGAGTCTACCTAATATTACCTTGGGGATCCCAATCTCGTACATCAATCCTCCTGCAAACACCCTATCCAACCAATTTAAACCTTACAATGCTTTGACCTCGGTCCAACCTGTTGTTACTATCCCTACCTTTGCTTCAATTCCACAACAACCTTAATAGGATCCCACTCCTGTTGCGAAAGAATTTGCTGAGGGGGACAAAGCCCAGGAAAAGGGAACTAAAGACAAGCCACCCCCAACAAATCCAACTCCTCTTAAGCCGCCAAAACCTATTCCTGCTTGTGCTTTGTGTGATGTTGTCAGCCATGCCACCAGTGATTGTCCTGGACTCCCTCATGTTAAATATGTAGTCACTAATACCTTCCCTAATTCTAACATTCCTAAGGCCCATGTCACCTTACCTGAGTCAGCCAAGAAGAACAACTCATTATGCACAAATCACCGATGTGCTTTGTGTGATCATTATGGCCACTATTCTCATCATTGTCCCCATCTCGAAGATTTTCATGATACACTTCAAGTGCTTCGTAAATTAGAGGTTACTTGTAGTGAGTCCACCCCTCCTCTACCTACAGATTCTGGTCCCACTCCTACATCGGAACATGAGGTCTCTCAAACACCCATTGTGATCCACCCCCCCGATGTCGAGATGACGGATAATACCGATCCTATTCTCTACATGTCATCATGTATGAGATCGATGCATTGGAACTCCCTTAATGTCTCCTATTGTGATTTTTTGAACCTTTTTTGACAAACACCTCGGTCTCAACATCAGTAGATATTCCATATACTAGTCATATGCCTCCCAACCTTGACAATGTGTATGTGAACCTTGTCTCTCATGAAGATGTTTCAATTAGCTCTTCTCCATCATGTGGTCCTTCTTCCTCCAGTCTGCCCATATTCCATTCTGATGAAGACATCATGGAAGCTATGGCCACCCTAATTATCCTTGGGATGATATGAACCATCGCGCATACTTTCTTCCACAACGAACCCATAACTAATATGCAGTGGAATCCAAAGATTTAATTCATGGTGAAGTTGATTGGTTTAAAAATACCTTTCTTGCACCAGATGATTTTGAAGAAGGAAATATGGCTAACATTTCCCCCACCATTAAAATTAACATTTCAAATAAACTGGGGATTGAAGAAAACATTATCTTGGGGGCACAGTGTACCTCAGAAGAAATTGATGCTTACACCAAGTTATTCAAGGAATTCTGTGATGTTTTCACTTGGTCTCATTTAAAAATGCTCAGAGTTGATCCAACCATTGTTGAACATCACATTGACACTTGGCCCGATGCCATACCCATCTGCTAAAAGAAAAGGCTTATTTATCCTTCCAAACGTGAAGCTATTAAAGTTGAAATCGATAAGCTCAAGAAGGATGGTTTCATCTATCCCATTGAGTACACCACATGGGTGTCCAATCCTATTCCTTTTCTCAATAAATATGGCACCATCCGTGTTTGAACCGATTTCCGTGATATGAAAAAATCTTGTCCCAAAGACAACTTTCCCACACCCTTCATAGACCAGGTCATTTATGAGTGTGTGGGGCATGAGGTTCTATCCTTTATGGATAGATTCTCAGGGTATAAACATATATGTATCCATTATGCCAATCAGCTTAAAACCACTTTCATTATTATGTGGGGAAATTTCGCTTACAAGGTCATGCATTTCGGTTTAAAGAATGTTGGGGCCACTTTTTAGCGTGCCATGTCCTACTTCTTTCATGACTTGGCTCATATTATCCTTTCATATCTCGAAAATCTCACCACTCGTTCCAAAATTCGGTTGCAACACCTTCATGATTTGAGTACCATGTTTCTACAATGTCGGAAGTATAACATGCACCTCAATCCCCTTAAGTGTGTCTTTTCTATTCTTACCGACCGAATTTTGGGCTTCATTATGTCCAAATATGGTATCACTCTTGACTCCCTCAAAGTTCAAGCCATCCTTGAAATTCCTCCTCCTTGTACCCTTCGCCAGTTACAAAGCCTCCAAGGAAAAGATAACTTTCATCGTTAGTTTGTTCTTGACTCTGCTACCATGAATCATGGGTTTCTTAGAATCCGTCGATATACCATTCCATTTATTTGGGATGAGCAAGCTTAATAGTATTTTGATGCCCTCAAACTTGCTCTCAATTCTAATCCCTTGATTAGTCCACCAAACTTTGAAAGGGATTTCATCTTGTACATCTCTGCATCCACCCATTTGGTTTTTGGGGTCCTCATATAAGAATATTCTGTAGGTATTGAGCATGTCATATACTATGTTAGTAAGAACCTTAACGGTTCCCCTATGTCCTACTCAAGAAAATTAGCATTGGTTTTCATGTTCTCTATTCAAAAGCTTCATCATTATATCCTTACATGTACCACCAAAGTTGTGACCAATTCCAGCCCCATGGATTTCTTATTGAGTCGGCAGTTCATTAGTGGGAAGTATGCCCATTGGATTGTTATCCTTCAATAATTTGATCTTGAATTTGTCACACCCAAGAGTAAGAAAGGTTTAGCCCTTGTTGAACTCATTTATGAATTTCCCAATGGTGCGCCTGATCTGCCGGTAAATGATGATCTTCCAGATGAACACTTGTTCGCCATCACCTCAGATTATCCTTAGTATGTTGACATGCTTACCTATCTGTGAACCCAAAAATTATCCCCCCATCTCAATCACGATGATTGATGACATATTCAACATCACGCCCCTCGATACCTCCTCATCGGTGATGATATTTATCATTGTGGTGTCGATACTATCCTTCATCATTGTCTCACCCATGTTGAAGTTGAGAAAGTGTTCAATGCATGTCATCATGGTTCTTGTGATGGTCACCTCTTCGGAATGGCCACTTCCCATAAAATCATGTGTGTTAGATAATTTTGGCATTCTCTCTTTAGCGATTTTATTGAGGAAGTAAAACATTGTCCCAATTGCTAGTTATACACCCCTAAGGCATGAGCTCCACCTGCTCCCTTCCATCCTATTGTCACATTTGGCCCTTTCTATAAATGGGCTATTGACTTCATGGAGTGTCGACCCCCATCTGCTAATAACCATAAGAATATTATTGTGGCCATTGACTATTTGACCAAATGGGTTGAAGCCATGCCAATGTTCAATAACATCGCAGCTACTGCAACCCTCTTATTCTTTAATCATGTTATCACTTGATTTGTGGTTTCGAAACAATTTGTATCTAACCATGGACGAAATTTTGAAGATGAGATAGGGCGTGATCTATCCTCTATGTTGGGCTTCGAACACCAATGTTCATCATCTTATTACCCTCAAGGAAATGACCAAGTTGAAGTTGTCAACAAGATCCTTAAGACTATGCTGCAACAGATGCTAAATAAACACAAGACCGACTAGAATTTAATGCTCTTCCCTTCTTTTTGGGCCTATATAAATTCTGTCAAGACTGCCACCGGGTTCACTCCTTTCCACCAAGTTTTTGGAGAGGAGGTAGTTTTACCAATCGAGTGCGAAATCCCTTCCCTTCACCTTGTCGTCGAACTCCTCTCGGCAACAAAACCTTTAAAACAATGACTCATCATGCTTGAGTACACCACCAAAGACCAATGTGTTGCATTGCAAACCATCGAAGCAACCAAAAAGTGCACCAAAACTCAGCATGACTACAAATTCCACCCTCGCACCTTCTATGAAGGTAGCCTTGTCCTTGTGTATGACCAAGCTCATGATGTTCTGGGACATGGGAAGTTTGAACCATTATGGCTATGGCCTTATATCATCCATAAGTGTTTGGGCAAGGGGGAATACCTTTTAGAGGATACAGAAGGAGAAATCGTTCCCAATCCTCGAAATGCACTCTACCCCAAGAAAGTTTACCCATAGCATTTCCCATTGAAATGTGTGTATATCTTTCTTTATTGTTGCATTTAGGTAGTTTTCATCCCCCACACTCTTACACATTGTATTCTTGCGTCTTTCACATGGATCCATCATCCACACCTTATATCAGTGTTGCTGATGGTGCAAGTCACTTCACTAGGAATATAGCCTCGACAACTTGGGCCATTTTCACCCCCATGCATTCGTTAGTCCACTCCAACAAAGTTTGCATTGGATCTACCTCCAATAACCAAGACGAATATGATACTATGATAGGTTTGTTAGTCGATGCCCTTGACCATCACATCCTTCACCTTCATGTTTGTCTCAATTCCTTACTGCTTGTTGTGCAATTGAATGGTGTTTATCGTGTGCATAATCCTGTCCTATTAAAAAAATATCTACAAGTTAATATTTTGGAACGTGAATTTGAATCCATTTCATTCAATCATGTTCCTAGAGACCAAAATCACTATGTAGATACCATTGCCAATAAAATTCTAAATTGGCATTTATCACATGTAAGAAGACATCCATAAAAAAATGGTGAACCACAATCATAAAAAAAAATGCACAATCATAAATATGTATCGTAATACAGTGTTTTGATTCCACTACTCTAAATAAATCGAACATGCTCATTCACATGTTATCATAAAAAAAATGGGGACCCACATGTCCCTATGCCTAATCACTATGATCTGGAGGCCCTCGAGCCAACAACTCCATTCCTCCAACTCGTAGATCTTGTATTTCTGACTGACCATAGAAATGTGCCGCATGATGCCTCTCCACTCTGAGGGAAGACCAGTGCACTCATCTGTATATTGATATTCTAGCTCATGCCACCCTTGCTCTGTCACCTCAGTCAATAATACGTCACATTTGCATTGGAGATCCTCCATTAGAGCATCACCACCTGGTCTCTGTTATGATGAGGTACCACCCTAATATGCAGCCCCTAGTGCTATGACTTGTCCTCTATATCCTGCCGGCCTCACCGATGCGATATCTGCGTACCACAAAGTTTATAAATTGGTAACACATACATATATTTCTTAAATTAGAAATGCATAAAATGTATAACAACTTTCACTTACCATCTCGGCCCCATGCTTGTCCGGGTGGAAGTGGTAAGTCAGGATCACCTTGATAGTTCATGCCATTGTATGGATAGTCATTTATGTATAGTGGCATATGGTCCCAATGAGCAAACAAATCAGGCCGGAACACTTGTCCGACTCCCCCTCCACCTTGTCTCAGTATCTGCCCCTAGCGGCACATCCTGGGCTCTTGTGGGCCCCCATCACAGATTTGAACATGAGGTCGAATAATGGGGATCTTCTCAAAGAAGAGTGAGCATAGAACTGTCCCAAATGAATAGTTATCATTGGTCCTCTGTCTGCGTAATTTCAGTTTTCATTTCAACAACAACAACATCATCTAGTCCCACCCATAGTAGATCCCTCCTAGTACACTCTCCACCAACATCATCTGCCCTCCAGTGATATGGTGGAAGGCATGACTATCCCGGATCCAGTAACGCCGTTGCGGTTGTAGCTCGTGTCTCTAGCCTCTCCAAGTCATTGATTTTTATGGTCATTCCCTTTGCACGACTCCCTGGTACACAGTGACGATCCACAAATCATATATATATGCTTCCCACGAGGCAGCACTGGATGTATCTCCCCTACCACCCCCAAGAGGGGAAATCTTGTCAGAAAATATATGTCTTGGATTGTGATCTTGATCCTATGCCCTTTTACTACAAAGGCCTCCTGATCTGGGTCCCAGTAACTCACTATCCTCAACATCAAGGGCTCACCAACCCTCATCATAGGGTTCTCTAAGAATTTCAGCACACCATATTGTGCCAACACCCTTCTCATTGCTTGATTCCCCTATATCTGAACACAGAGGGACTCCAAATCTCGTTCTCGCCATGATACCTTCAGTCTAGAGTCAAGGCATGCATGTCCATTACTTAGCTTTAACTCCTAGCTAACCACCAATCTTGCTCATCCTCTCAGCCCAGAACATAGTTTTTTCCCTCAAAACAGCATTGGACACACTTGTGAGCCCAATTCCAATACTCCAAAGTGCATATTAGGCCCCCAAAAGTGTATTGCAACCATGAGGATGAGAAGGGCCCCCCCACAGAGAGTTGAAGCCCTAATATGAAAATCTAATCCACCAAAAATGATGAGTAAGGTTATGCCACCTACCTCCAACTTGCAGATCTGATTCCGACAGTTGGATTTTATGCTACAATCTCCACAAGATTTAGGGCCTTCTCCTCCTCTCCAAATTATCTAGAGCTCACTGTGAAAATGAATTGAATTTGGAGGCCAAAAGCCCTTTTATAGGATAAACCCTAGTTTTTCTGTCACCCATTACTACCAAACCATAACTCTGTTTGACAAAACGTCAACATCGTTGGAAATCTATCAACGAGTTCTATAATGGGTCTCTCTTTGTTTTTGGTAATGTGACACTTCACCGGGAAGCCATTTTTTCCATGAGGTCTCACTTTGCCACCTCTTAAAACAAAATTTTCATTTGAGCCACCCATACTCTGGTACCACTTTACCTTTGCACTAGTTGACTCACATGTCAATTTTTGTCATGAGTAACCTTCACTGAGATATTCATTATAACAATGAGATTATTATTTCTGCACCATAGCTTCCCTTTCACTTAGATCATTGTTGCATTCTTACTGAGATCATCTTCATGTCAGCGAGGTCTTCATACTGATATGTATATGTATACATATGAGAGTTGCACCTTGTCTTCACCAAGATTATGATCGATATCATGATCACTACTATACTGAGATCATTTCAGAGTGTATGTCGAGACATGTATACAGAGACAGAGTGTCATTATGTAATCACCAAGATCCTCATCATTCAATACTGTGACTATGTCTGCCGAGAGTGTATTGTTTGGAGATCATCGTCACTCAGTTGCCAAGATTGTGACTGCGTTGTTCCTTGTATTGAGATCTGTATCATCAATTCACCACCGAGATCATGATCAAGATCATGACTATGTCTGGAAGTATGTCGAGACAGAGATATCCTTATCACAAATAAACCAAGACTTATGACAACATCTAGATGTGTGTCGAGACAGAGTGAGTTACTATAGGATCACCGAGATCCTTCTTATCACAACGATGCTTAACCTGTGACTGTCTAGAGAGCATGTCGAGAGTGTTACCACAGAGAAGGTTACACTGTGATTTCTTGCGCAGTTTCAGAGATGTCCAAGAATGTGTCTCACTGTGCCCATCCAAAAGCTACAAAAATGTATGTGAAGATCTCAAAGAATCCAAATTCTATGTCCACGATATTTCAGAGGAATCTAAGTTTCAGTTGTCTCTCTTTTGCGCAGACCCTATTGGATATATATAGTGGTTTCGTTCTCCATAATAAGCCGACTTGAACCATTGAATAGGTGTGTCATTTATGCAAGTCGACATGACTGATTTTACTTCGTTTTGTTGGCCGACATCAAAGGACCCATCCCACAGAGGGGGACTTACATACCCATCTATAGATCTCCTTCATCAGGTGTTTTTAATAAAATATTTATTCAATTAAAGTCTTTCCATTTTGGTTATTTCATTGTATATTTTTTCTTCTGCTTTATGTTATGGATCGTCTATACTTTTGTTGCAGGTTTCCCATTTTTATTGCAGATCTGAATTGCTAATATCCATCAACTTGTTGTTAGGGTCACTTGTCACCTAGTGACTTAAGTGAAATGTTTTTGTTACACCTTCCAAGAAATTTCACACTAACACAAAAGTCTGGTGAAAAGTTGCATAAAAACCAAGAGGCATCAATTGTGATCGATGTGGCCCAGAGCATCCCCAAAATACACATTGCATTGGATAATAGGTAGGAAAACCAACAAGAAACAATCATTCAAATGGAAGGTATGGTAAAAGACTCTCCAGGTTTAACTTTAATTGACCCAAGATATAATTGCAGCTATATTAGCCCTAACATCATAGAAAAATGTGAATTTTTGAAGAAAATCCATGAAGAATCATGCCTTGTTTAGCTAGCCACTGGGATAAAGAGGAGGCTAAGAGAGATTATTGAGTCTTGCCTTGTAAAAATTAGGGGAATCATTACTATAGTTAAATTGAATTTGTTTCCATTAAGATTGTATGACATTCTGTTTGGCATGGATTGGCTAGCAATCCATAGAACCAAGCTCGATTGCTACAATAAGGTGTTGGAATGTTTGAGTCAGCGATGAGGGTGACCCAATAATATTGTAGGGAATCAAAAGCCCGATAACACTTAGAGTGATGTTAACAGTGCAAGTAAAGCACTACATTAGGAAGGGTTGTGCCCTTTATGCCATTCAATTCTTAGAGGAGAAGGAGGTCAACTTAGATCCCTTTGCAAATTATTTGGTATTGAACTAGTATAACAATGTATTTCCACAAGAATTTTTAGGAATTTATCCCAATAGGGAGATTGAATTCATAATTGAGTTGATTCTAGGAACAAGACTAGCAACAAAATACCCCTATTGCATAAGCACACCTAAGATCATGGAATTAAAGTTACAACTGAAGAAATTAATGGAAAAAGGGTATAGACCTCACCATGGGGAGCCCCTGGACCTTTTTTAAGAAGAAGGATGGAACACTCCATATAATTTAGGTAGTTAAACAAATACTCTGTGAATAATAAGTACCAATTTCCCAGAATTGATGATTTTTTCAACCAATTGAGAGAGGCTACTGTGTTTTCCAAGATTAATTTGAGGACAAGATACTAGTAGGTCAAAATCAAGGAAGAGGACATTCACAAGATGATGTTCAAAATGAGGTATGGAAACTGTGAATTCACTATAGTTCCATTTGGGCTTACAAACACTCCAACAATTTTTATGTTCCTTGTGAACAATGTGATTAGGACATACTTGGAAAAATTGTGTTGGTATTTGTGGATGATATATTGGTGTATTCAAAGAATGAAAAGAAGCATGAAGACCACCCAAGCGTTTTGTTACAATTTCTTAGAGAGCACAAATTATATGCCAAGATTAACAAGTGCAAGTTATTTCAAACTCAGGTTCATTACTTGGGTCATGTAACCTCAAGAGACGAAGTGGTTGTGGATCCATAAAATATCAAAGAAATAATAGATTGGCCCACGACCCAGAATGTGATAGAGTTCAGATCATTTATGGGTTTGGATAGTTATTAAGGAAGGTTCATATGAAACTTCTAAACAATTGGGCATCCCATCATTGTTTTACAAAGAAAAGAAGTGGCATTTGAGTGGCATCTTGAATGTGAAACTAGTTTTGAACAATTGGAAAATTTACTTACCTGTGCACCTATCTTAAGAATAACTTACCTAGAAAAGGATTTTTTGTTTGCACTAATGCCTTTAAGGAAAGACTTTGTGGATTCTTGATGTAGGAATTCCATGTAATATGTTGTGAATCTAGGTATATGAATGAGCATGAAAGGAATTATTTCACTCATTACTTGGAGCCAGAAGCCATTGTGCACACACTAAAAATGTGGAGGCATGACCTATTGGGAAGGAGGTTTGTGTTAATGAATGATCATGTTGGTATGAAATACGTGTTTGACTAGTCTAAGGTGAATGCTAGACAAGCCAGATGGTTGGCTTTGATCAGTGAATTTGACTTTGAGATTAAGCACATCAAAGGAAAAGAGAATAGGGTGGCAGATTCACTTGATTAGAAGTTTGAAAGAAGTTCACCTAACATCCATAGGAACTTTCTCCTTTGACATCAAGGAGAGGATTAAAGAAAGGTTGATAAGTGATGAAAATTACCAACATGTGAAGAATTATTGGAAGAAAAAACCATGTGGGTTATTAAGTAGAATATAATAGCTCAACAATGATGGAATAATAATATTCAAGAATGGGAAATATGTGCCCAATGCTAAGGATTTAAGGAAGCTTATCATGGATGAATTCCTTAAAAAATTTTACTTGGGTCATCCTGGATATCAAAAGATGATGACAACCATAAAGAGGAAATATTTTTGGTATGGAATGAAGAAATATATTATTGAATACCTTATAAAATGTTTGGAATATCAACAAGTAAAGGTAGAGTGTAGGCACCCAGTTGGACTACTGCAACCAATACCAGTTTCAGAATGGAAATGGGATGTCATATCCATGGAATTCATTACAATTTTGACAAAAAAAGATTAAAAAACATGATTCCATCATGATGGTAGTGGAAAAATTGAGCAAGGTGGCTCACTTTATAGCCATTAAAAGTACTCATAAAGCAATTGATATAGCCCATATTTTCATGAAAGAGATATTTTGGTTGCATGGAATACCTAAAAAGGCACTATCGAACAAGGATGCTAATTTCACTTAGAACTTTTAGAAATCCTTGTTTTTTAGTTTTGGAACCCATTTGGATTTCAACACTGCATACCATCCTCAGAATGATGTTCAAACAAAAAGAGTAAATAGAATACTAGAAGACATGTTGAGGATGTACAGATGCATCAAGCGAGAAAGTGGCAAGACTACCTTCCATTGGTAGAATTTTCATACAACAATGGTTATAAAAAATCATTGGGAATGAGTCGCTTTGGGGCACTTTATTGAATAAAATATAATACCCCTATTAGTCAGGATGATCCAATAAATAGAATGATTGTTGGCCCATACTTGCTGAAAGAATTGGAGAAGGAGACAATAAATATCATGAAAAAGTTAAAGACATCCATGGATAGGCAGAAAAGTTATGCAAACTAATAGAGAAGTCACAAATAGTTTCAAGTGAGAGAGCATGTCTATCTCTGTTTTAACCCAAAGAAAATCTCATTAAGAATGAGCTCATGTGCCAAGTTGGCACCTAGATATTGCAAATCATTTCAGAGCTTGGAAAGGGTGGGGCCAATGGCCTACAGATTGGCCTTGCCATCCATAGTGAAACTCACAATGTATTTCATGTTTCCTTTCTTAAGAGATGTGTTGATGACACTAACCATGTTTTTGATTGGTTTGTGTTATAGGTGGAACCAGAGGGAGAGTTCCAACAAGAACCACTATGCATCTTGGATAAGAGGCAAATCATACTTTGGAATAGAACAATAGAGTATGTCAAGGTGCAATGGAAGCGCTTTGGACCTGATGAATCCAGTTTGGAGATGGATGGAAAAATAAGGGCGCAATACCCATTTTTTTTTGCTGAATAAAGAAGATGTAAGAGATGTGTATAAAGGTAATTTTATTTTTGTTTATTTTCTATGCTAATAAGAACACTAAGGACTGTGGTGGTCGGGTTTATGACACACTTGGTACATTTCCCTTGATTTTTGTAATGTAATGACGTAATGGAATGAAGTGTGGGACCATAGATCCATGATCTACGATGGAAGATGAAAGATAAACCATGTGGAGTTAGCTATCAACTTAGAAATTAATTTTATGGTGCAAATAATGAGAAAAAGAAAAGGAAAAGTCCAAGAGGAACATGAAGAGACCCCTGAGGAAATGATAAAAAGGTAAATGCAAAAAATGTAGGGATTGGACCTCTTCTTAGTGGAGGTCATGAGTAAATCTAGAGAGAACTATGAGGTGAGGGATTGGGATTCCTTGAAAGAGAAAATCGTGACTAGAAGAGTAGAAGGATGAAGAGGAAATAAAATGAGTTCTTTCTAAGGGACTGGCTGAGAAACCACATAGGGTGCTTTCTAGGGTTTATAAACCACATTTAAAAGGATTCTTGTCGTGGGTTGATAAACCACTCATTTAGTGTTTAAAAAAGTTAATAAACTACTCAGGGTGTGTTAGCACAATTTATTGTGTAAATTAAGACATGTATTTTACTATCAATCCATGCTGGTAATCTTAGAAGCAAACCAAATTTATGGATTTTTGGATAAGAACTAATATAGAAAGTAGTTATGAGAACAAAAGTTCATATTAAAAATATAAATAATTCTACATTACTAAGAAAAAACATTTAAGTCTATTTCATAAAAGCATGTATTATTGGTCAATGAAATTAGACTATTTTAGAAAAACAAGGAAGAGGCTCTTTCAAAGAGACCTGGTTGTCCTCCCTCAACAATTCTATAATGACATTTCCAATATCTAAGTAAGCATAAAAGAATGTAATGAAAGAATAAGAACTTAATCTAAGAAAGCTTGAAAGAAGTGAATCTTGTTCAATCTTAGTCCTAGCTCACAGAGAAGAGGCTCTTTTCTAAGAGACCTGGTTGTCCTTCCACATTCAAGATAATCACTAAAAGGAAGCAATATTCACTTAACACATGCCATAAAATGAATTCACATTAAAGATATTTACAAATATTTACATCAAATAAATATAATAAACATGGAGAATCAAACTAGCATATGCACAAATATGAACATCATACAACCATGTTTATTTAGCTTGGTATGGGGGCCCTCCAATCTTGTTGGTACACTGATAGAATAATCATCTACAACAACTAATTCACTCCAACAAACACAAATACATCATGAAACAAAAGCTCTATATTCAATTATCTCAAAATAATAAGTTTTTCCACATACCCTAACTATAAATACCTCTCTTTAAATAGGCAAAATAATAACCATATAAGCTAAAAATTCTGAAACAACCACCATTAATTTTATCCCACTTCACAAGGTCAAGTCCATCCTTTAGTTACAAGAAATCTAGAAAAATTCCAAAAAATCCTAAAACTGCCCCTTTTTAATAGGGATTTCTGGGTGACAGTGGTGAGCACCAGTATTGCAACAATAATGCTGCAACTCTTGGGCTGCCTACTTTACTCTTATCAACCCGGTAGTTCGTAACAAACTTGGAAGCGACGGTGCTATATGCACAAGTACTAGTTCTTACTGCAGGTTGTCACTTGGTCATTCGGCGCAAGATCATTAGGAGCTCAAGACAACTTCTATGGATTCCAGAAGAAGCTCTATATGTGATAAAAGGAGAGAAATACTACTCTACAGATACTACTCTAACTGCAGAAAGGAGAAAGACTAAAATGTAAAGCAAACCAAGTAAATCCTAATTAACCAACTAATCCTAATTTTTCCAAAAGCACTATGGAAGCCATGAAAAGAAAGCCATTACCTACTCAAGGAGGTAAACAATATCTAACTAAACTATTTCTGGAAGTAAATGAGCAAAAAACATCTTTTTTCATTTTCATGTATTTTTATGTGAATTTGACATGTATGTAATTTATTGTTTGTGAATGTGGTAGCAAATAGGTAGTGTTGAAGGGAAATTTTGGGACTTGAAAGGATGTAGGATGGTGTGGTTGGGTCCTAGGAGGTCTCAGGTGGTCTTTTGGGGGCTTTTCCCACACTCAGCCTTCAAAAGAAAGCCTATAGGAAAATCTACAGGAGGACATAGGAAATCTACAGGAGGAAAAACAATGTTCTACAAGAGGCCTACAGGAGGAGGCTGAGAGCAATTTTCACTATTTTGAAGGTGTGGGAGTGGATGGAAAAGGTGGATGAAGGTTGGAATGAAGTGTTAGGGCACCTAGGGTCTACCAATAATCATTAGGAGAGAGAAAGATGATTGGATTTGCTCAAGGAGAGAGGAAGAAATTCTATGGAAAATGCAGGAAACTAAGGCATAATTGAGGGGAGACTTGGGCGAGCTATAGGGCATGGATCAGATGGAGGATGGGATGGCTGATAGGCTGACCTACTACTAGAAGATATCTGCTGCATAAACAACTGACAATCAACCAATGAGATTAAGGAAGCAATGAAATAAGTGCATCTAGAAAAAATAGAGTTTTGCATCAAACTAGTCTAAACTATGATCTATGAAAGGAAATGCTAAGGAATGCTGCAAGAAAGGAAAGCATGAAAGAATACTATTGTAAATAAAGAAGTGAGCATGATGAAGAAGTTCTGAAGCAAAGAAAACTAGACTATTAACCAACCAAAAAGCTGCAAACGCTAGAAGTCCTATGAATGAGGGAGATCTGTGTTTTTAGGGTAGCAAGAGGGTCTTTGCCTCAAATCATGGTCCCAAAGGGGGGAAGAGAGGCCAAGGAACTGTTGCTAGCCTTTTTAATATTTTCTTTATCACTGCTTAACCTGCTATAGAAAGCACAAATGGAAGCAAACTACTGAATCATCAAAAGCAACCTATTCTTAACCATAAAATAAATTCATCTAACAACAACCTAATCTACAAATTGAAATAAAACATAAAAATACAAGTAAAGAGGAGCTTGGATGCTTGGTTTGAGCCCTAACCCAAGAGCTTCAGCCCTCTGAGGTAACTCAGTGCTAGCTTAAAAAGGATTCCATCTTTATTTCCAAAATAGTAACAAGATTACATGGAACTGTCAAAATAATAAGCTCGAAGTTGAGCAGAGTTCACATAAGCAAGAGTACAACAAAAATCCAACAAAAGTCTGACCCTAGTGAGGCCCTAGGTCTCTATACTTATAAAAATGAAGCTACCAATAGCTTCCTTAAAATCAGGGAGGCTTGGCTCCCAAAACTTGAGATAATCATCAGTCATCCTCCACTTGCTTGGCTACCTTCTAGTGCATGACTTGGCTGCTTGTACTCCGAGTTGAATGAAGGGGAATTCGAAATGAGGAGTAATAAATGAGGGGGATTCCATCCTATAAGTCCTCTCCTTTGTCAACTTCAAGTTATTTCTGCCATTTGTCCACCGGATCCTTGACATTGACCTCAAAAATCATCAATAATCTGCATTAAACACATGTTAGACCACATGGCATCATAACTAACTCAACTCACTCTATAAGCATAAATATAATCAGAAAATCATACAATAAGCTAAGAGAATGGTTGATTTGACTAGGTTAGGAGGTAAAATGAGCCCATATAATTACCCATTTATGAGGCTCATCATCACCCCCTACTGAAAATGTTGCTCATCCTCTGAGCAACTTAGTCCATCTCCTCATCTTTTATGGCCCTGGTGGCCTCCCTAGCATCCCATGCTTCTGATGTGGTCTCTTCTTCCTTGTCATAGAATCTTGCCTTCCTGTCTATCTCTTCCCACTGCTCCTACTCTTCTTCTTCTCTTCTGCCTTCTAGCATGCCTAGCAACAGTGGGTGACTCAATTTGAGGGCAATCCAATTGACCTTCAACCTCTGCATGGATCGCTTATAAATTGGCACTCTCCTTAATGCCTCCTTCATCCTCATTGTGGAATGATATTCCCTGATTTGCAGACTGTGTGGTAAGGTTTTCCATCTCCTCATGCATGCATGCACACAGTCATCCCCAAGTAGCCTTTCCATATCCTCAAAGTGTGCAATGGCTTGTGCCTGATCACTTATATATCGGGGGGAAATTTGAGGATTATTGGCAAGTAGGTTATGTGTGTTGATGAGTGCCATGGGGTCTGATGGCTCAAATTTGATCATTAATGGCTCATTCTGATCCTTTATCATCAAGCTTCTTATTTCTGCTGCCCTTAACTCTTCATGGTTCATCCATGAGGCCATTGCCATTAGTTTCAGGTCCCCTAGCCTGGCATTGGGGTCTCACACATTCATGTCTACGAGGGCCATGTTATGTAGGTAGAATTCTACCATCTTTGCCTTATCTTCTGATGTGCTTTGGTCACACAGGTCCATAAACTGCCTGTAATCTTGGAAAGACATTGTGCCTCTTTGTGCCAAAGTCTTTATCTTAAATTGCAACCATTTTTCCTTGAGATACAGGCCATAGGATTTTGCTGGTGTTCTACATTGCAATGCCTCCATGGACCAGCTGGCCATGCATGCCAGTTGGTTCTCTTTCTATTGCAGCTACCTCCTTAGCAATTCATTTTCAGTTTCAAGGTGGTTTCTTGTAATTTCTTCTCTGTGTTTGATAGCACTCAACTCTCTGCCCATTTCTATGAGTTTGTTCTCCATATGGTCAATATCCTCAACTCCTTTGGATTTGGCTATTTGCATCCACCTATGTGTTCTTATCCTCTCTTTCTCTAATTCAAAGAATAATGGAATTGCAAATTTTTGTGGAATTCTTCTTCCCCCCTCAAGAAGATTGTAGTAGGAGCCAAGACTGGGCTGGGGATCAGGTTCTTGTAGCTCTGTTTCTTCCTCCTTTCCCTATGGCTGTCCTTCTATCATTTTCTCAAGCTTTTGGGTCTCCTGTAGTTTTGACAGTGTCTCCTATAGAACTGTCTGTGCCTCCTATAGGATTGTTTTTGGGTCTTGTAGTTCTACCTTTTCTTTCCATGTGGGAGATCTAGGAGTCCCCCTTTCATATGTGATAGGTGCCTTAGAAGGGGATTCCTTTCCTTGGGCAGAGGGTGAATTTTCAATTATAATTTTCACTTTTGAAGAAGGCTGGGGTTTCCCTGTTTTGATTCTTGTGCTCTTCCTAGCCCTGAAATACATGGAGGCCTGCCTTTTCCTCTTTTGCTTTGGCTTGATGGGTGTACTGAGGGTAGTGAGAGTAGTTGCTGCCTCTCTTTCTAGAGTCTCAGGGGACACCTCTCCTTGTTCTATCTTTTCTGCCCCTTTTTCTCCTCCTTTTGCCTCTTTTTCTGTCTTTGTTTTCTTTGTTTCTTCCTGCTCTGTTTCTTCAGCTTTCTCCTCCTCTATCTTAGTTTCTTCCTCCTTCCCTTCTTGTTCTGCTAAGTCACCATTTGCTTCACCTTCTCTGCCTTGCTGCTCTTCCTCCTCACTGCCAGTAGGACTAATATCATAGGTTAGGGTCTTTATGTCATCCTTAGCTGTCATGTTTCGGAAGATTTCCCATGCTATAGGGAGTGTAAATGTATGGAGGGCTTCTTCCACTAAAATTTTGATTAACCCATTGTGAGGTAGCTGCTCTGAATTTCCTGCTTGAACTTTAGTGCTGGAGTCAATGAGAGACTGCAGGAGGAAGTAGGAGATGCTGAGCTTCTGAGGGGCTGGAGTGTCCATGCCATACCTTAATTCATGAAGGATTCTAAAATGGTAACCATAGACAATAATGTACCTCCCCTCACAGGAAATATATTTGATTATTTGATAGCTAACCTCATCCCAAGGATATGGTATGCTAGCCCTTCTACTGGCATTTTTTTCCTCTACAAGGGTTTCATTGTTTTGGAAGAATTTTTTCTTAGTAGCCTGGCCAATTGGTTTTTCATCCTTACTCCAAGGCAATCCAAGAGGAATGGTAGTGACCTTGCTGATAAATTCAGGGGTTGTCTCCATGGAAAGATCTCTAAAGGTGACAGTGGCATGTGTTCTGGTGAGGGACCAAAGAGTGGGAAAATTCTTGAGCAATTTCCTCATCAAACCCTCAGAATTTCTCAAAAAAGTTCCGATTTGCTCTTGTGAATATGTCCATACTTGGGGATGTGCATGGAGCCTAGAGGAGTTGGTGGACTCCTTCCTCATAAAACCTCCTATCATTTTGTTTATGCTTCTTTGGGAAACCAAATGTGGAGATGGAGACAACAATTTTTGAAGAAAAACAAACTGTGTTTTTTTTAAAGAAACAAGCACATTTTTATTTTATTTTATTTTATTTTATTTATTTTATTTTTTTATTTCCTCCACCTAAAGGCTTGATTTCACCCTCGAATTTAAACCACTGCTTGCATATTTTGATATTCAATGGGGGTATGCATGGAACCTACCTCCTCAGCCTGAGAATCATGCTAAAACCCATGTTTTCTCCCTTCAAAACAACTCACTGGCCCTCCTATAGAAGACTATTGTCCCTCTTGTAGAATCCCTGTAGGTGCTCCTGTAGAACCTGTAAGTGCTCCTGTAGAAAATGCTGAGAGTAGGAATATGGGAGAGATTAATGGAGAATGATGGTTACGAGGTTGTGGGGGCACGAGGAGATTGCAGGAGCGGAGTTTCGAGGAGAGAATGAAGGAAAAGGTGGTGAGAGTGCTCGGGGAGGAGTACTTATTACTTTTTATGGATATTTCCAGTGATGGAGGGTGAGCTGGAAAAGTGTACGTTGGCCATATTCGGACCATTGGTCCCCACCTACCTTGTCATCATGGCCCTTTCCTCATAATCATCCCTCATGATTGCATCGGAGTTCACACTTCCTCCACTACCTGTCCTTGACATCTTTCTTGAGTTGACTGTGCGCATGTGTGGGTGACATCTTCAGATGAGTGGAGTCAAATAGATGAAGGTGGCCAAGTTAACTGGCCACCTTTCCTTTGTTCAACCTCAAAAATCTCGTTGCTGTTGCATTCTTTCTAATTACACAGATGAAAACAGAGGAGCGGGTTAGTTACTTACCTGAGATCCGAATGCATTTGTTGTGAGGTGCTATGGCTCTCTCTCTCTCTCTCTACTGCATGCATTTGTTTCTTTTGCTGCATACTATCTGCTTGCTGATGTGTGGCCGTGCCTTGTGTAGGTTCTTCTCTGGTTGGATCTGAGCTTCAGGTGTCTTCTTCAACCTTCATATTTGCACCCTCTTGCTGCTGATGCTAGATTTTAATGGGATCAGCTGCTACAAGAATTCCTACAGGAGCTCCTGTAGCTGCTTCTCCCCTTGAAACTTCAGCTTCTTTCTGTGCTTGGAGCTATGAGGATGATGCCAGAGATGTAGATAGATATGGAGAGGTAATAGGTAGGCTTCAGGTGAGGTGGATGGTGTTGTTTCCTTTCTTATTTTTTGTTTTTTTTCCTGAAAAACTGTTTTTTCTGTGTTTTTCTTGGATAGGAAGAAGAATGATGCTTGGGATGTGATGCAGGCTTGGAAATGATGGCAAGGAGGTTTGAAGACTGTAGGAGGATTTATAGATTTTTTATGAAGCTTCCCTGTCCCTCAAACTGCCTTTTATACCCATTTCCGGCTCTCTGTAATTCCTACAGGAGCCTCCTATAGAAAACACAGTTTTTGAAAAAGAAGTACAGTGAGGTTAAAAAAATGACAAGAATGATGGAGAAAGGTGTGGGAAGGTAGGATAGGTGTTGGTGTTGGTTTCAGGGCTCCCTTTGCACCTTCTACTACTTCCTGTAGTCCTCCTGCAAACCTGTAATGCAACTGAAAATTCATTTTTCTTTTTTATTTATTTTTGAAAACAACTAGGGTGCCTCAGGGAGGTTTTCACCCTAATTGCCTGCCTTGGGCACCTCCAAGGGAGGTTTTCACCCAGGGATCTTATTTTTCTCTCTTCTTTCTTTGACATCACTGGGCTGCCTCAGAAGAGGTTTTCAACCCAATGATGGGACTTAAGCGCCTCATGGAGGTTTTCATTTGAGATCTTATTTTTTATTTTTTATTTTTCTTTAGTGAGTGGGTGAAGTGGAGGCTAAGACATGCTCCACTACCATCACTGTCTTATTCAAATCTTCAATGAACTCTCGCTTGGAGAGGGGTTTCTTGTAGACTTTCAACCGATGTCCATTGACAAGCATGGGGATGGCTTCATCATTAATGGTTCTGATCAGAGCTGAACCATTGTCATTGCATTTCTCCACAGTGTAGGGTCCTAGCCATCTTGTCCTTAGCTTTCCCTTGAAATATTTATATCTTGAATCATAGAGTAGTGCCCAATCTCCCTCTTGGAATTGCTTCTCCTTGATATTTTTGTCATGCCATATCTTTCTCTGAAGCTGAACTACCTCTGTATGGAGAAGGGCCTACATTGTATGTTCATCTAATCCATTGAGCTGAAGTAATCTTTCTTTTTGTGCATGGCTGAGGTCTTGGTACAGCTCAGCTGCCATCCTCAGGGTATTGAATTCAAATTCTATTGAAAACAAAGCCTTCTTCCCATAGACCAGTTCATAGGGTGTGAACCCTGTAGTGGTCTTCCATGTTGTGTTGTAGGCCCAAGTGGCCTCAACTAATCTGTCCGCCCAGTCTTTTCTACTGCTGCTTACTACCTTTGTCAGGATCCCTTCCAATGCTCTGTTAGTGACCTCCACCTTCCCATTGGCTTGTGGATGGTAAGGGGTGGAAGTCCTGTGCTTGATTCTATTATGTGTGAGTATGTCTTCAATCAAATTGGACGTAAACTGACTACCTTGTTCTGTGACCAACTCTCTTGGATACCCAAACTTGTAGAATATGTTTTCTCTCAAAAATTCAGCTACTTTTTCTTCTATCGCTGCTTTGATTTCTTTTGTCTTTGCCCACTTTGTCAGGTAATCGGTGCACACAATAATGTATTATTTTTGCTTTGAAGGAGGGCTGATAGGACCCACAAAGTCCATGCCCAACTTCTCAAATGGCTCAAAGGTCACTTGAGGTTGCATGGGCATCTCATCCTTTGGAGTAGATTTCCCCATCCTCTGACACCTATCACACTGGCTAGTGTATCTCCTCACATCTTGATGAAGAGTGGGCCAATAGTAGCCTGCTTGCAGTATCTTGAAGGCAGTTCTTTTTGTTGAAAAATGACCTCCACAAGGCCCATCATGACAAGTCAGGAGGATGTCAAAGACTTCCTCCTCCCTGACACATCTTCTCAAGATTGATCTGGTCCAAGTTTGAAGAGATTGCCCCCAATCTAGGTGAAATGGGTGCTTTTCCTTACTATCTTGCTCTTCTATTTTGAGTATAGGTGTGGTGGGAACTGTGCTGAAATCAAGTAGTTTGCTATATCAAAAAACCATGGAGAGAGTATTGAGATAAAAAATAGGTGTTCATCTAGCATTTGGTTATCCACCATTCCTTCTTCACCTGCAGGCAAATTTACTCTAGACAGAAAGTCAGCAACAACATTTTCTTTACCAGGCTTATCAATAATGGTCAAATCAAACTGTTGCAGTAAAAGAAACCATCTAATAATTCGAGCATTGACATCCGGTTTGTTCATTAAATATCTAATTGCAGCATGATTAGTGTGCACAAAGGTTTGATAGCTTGTGATATAATGTCTGAATTTGTTTAAGGAATGCACGACAACTAGGAGTTCCTTCTTAGTCACTGTATAGTTTAACTCAACCTTTGAAAAGTTTTTGCTTATAAAGTATATGGCATAAGGTAAATTTTCATCAACTTGTCCCAAGGCTACTCTTATTGCTTTGTTCGAGGCATCTATGTGAATGTGGAAAGGTAGGGCCTAGTTTGGGCCTCTTAGAATTGGGGCAGTCACGAGCTTGCTCTTCAAGGTATCTAGGGCTTCTTGATAGTTTTTCAACCATATAAACTCGACATCTTTACCTAAGAGGCCAAACAAAGGAGAGGCTAGCTTGCTGAAATCTTTAATGAATCTCCGGTAATACCCAGCTAAGCCTAGGAAACTTTTGACATCTCTCACCTTTTGAGGAGGTGGGACCCTTTGGATGATGGCAATTTTGTTGGGGTCTACCCGCAGTCCTTGTTGAGATATTGCATGACCTAGCACGGTTCCTTCAGTCATAAAAAATTCACATTTTTTCGGACTGAGGGACAGGTTCATCTCAATACACTTGTCTAGAACTTTTCCTATATTAGATAAGGCTTCTTGAAAGTCAAAGCCATAAGGAGTAAAGTCATCCACGCATATTTCTACTGCATCATGAACTAATTTAGAGAATATACTCAATACCTCTCTTTGGAATGTGGTGGTAGTGTTACACAAACCAAAAGGAAGGACCCGGTATGCAAAGGTACCCCAAGTACAAGTGAAAGTGGTCTTATCTTGGTCTTTGGGCTGATTTGAATCTGATTGTACCCACTAAACCCATCTAGGAAAGAGAAAAACTTTTTCCCTGCCAGACCGTCTAACACTTGATCTATGAAAGGTAAAGGAAAATGGTCCTTTTTAGTGGCTTTGTTCAATTCCTGAAGTTGACACAAATTCTCCACTTATGATTTTACTTTGGCACTAGCACCAAAGGAGAGACCCATTCACTGTCAGAGATGGGATAGATGAATCCTTCATCAAGCAATTTCTGTAGTTCTTCCTTAACAATATCTTTAAGTGCTGGATTCATCCTCCTTTGAGGCTGCCTGATTGGCTTGCAATCCTCCTTGATGTATATATGATGAGTACATACTGAAGGGTGCACTCCCTTCATCTCCTTATAACTCTAGGCGAAGGCATCTAGGTGTTTTCTTAGCAAGCTACACAGTTCCTTCTCCTGGGAAGTGGATAGGGATGGATTGATTTTCAAGGTTCTTTCTGGGCTGAACTCTATATTCTTAACACAGAGAGAAGTGGAATCGACCGCACAGAGATCAGTTGAGGGGTTGTTTTGGGTTTCTCTTACTATGTCCTCTAATGGCGATACACTGGGAGGTGGATTCTGAATCAGATTTTCAATCATATCATCCTCATCTTGTGGTTTTCCTTTCATGGTGATTTCTAATGCACAAAGTGGTGCATAATAGACTTCATCCTCATCTTCCTCCTCCAACCAGAGAGGTAGATCATGTTCTAACGAGGTTTGGGCAGGAGGATATAGGATTAACTGCTTGGACATATGCCCGTTCTTTATGGTCATGTTCCCAGCTCGACAGCTGATGTAGGCATCAACAATAGCCAACCATGGTCTTCTCAGAATGAGAGGATACCCAGTGAGCTTTGCCTTTGGCTGGAGAACTAAGAAATCAGCAGGGTACTCCCAAGAATCAATGGAGACCATCACATCTTCCACAATCCCCTCAGGGGTCATGGTGGAGCGGTTTGTTAACTGTAGCACGGTCATGGTCTTCCTCAAGGAGCCCTGGAGGTTGAGTTTTAACATTGTGTCCTTTGTCATCACATTAATGGAAGCTCCCAGATCAATCAAGGTGTGTGGGATCATGGTTCCATTTATGTGGACATCAACTACTAGGTTTCCAGCGTCCAAATATTTTGGACAGATTACCTGCCCTAACATCAGGTCGGACAATTTCCCTATGACATTGGTGGTTGAGTCATCTCTCTTGCGCCTTCGTGGATGCCTAAAGCACTTCTCTTTGATCAACCTATTGTAGATAGGCACATCTTTTATGGCTTGGAGAAGTGGTATCTTCACACATAAATGTTTCAATTCTCTCAGGAGTTTAGTTTCTTCTGGGGTAGGCTGGACTGTCGCGGATAGTCTCTCAGGAAAGGGTGGATTTGCTCTAGGTTCACTTTCTCTTTATCTTCCTCAACCTCCCTGGGTGGAGGTTGGATATCTAGGAGAACTTTCCCAGATCGCAAGTTAATTTCTTGAATCTCCACAGCATAAGTCGGGCATGATGGTTCCCCACTATACACTTGCTGAGCCTATTTGTTGCTCGGGTTCAGATTTTGCTGGGCAAGCATTTGGGGTTGCTTTGGTGGAGCAAGAGGTAACGGTTGTGGTTGGGTAGGTGGTGGAGGAAAAAGAGTGGGAGGAGAGTTGTATTGGGGCCTCCACCCCTGATGAGGTGCATCCCACTGAGGTGGTGGCTGAGCATAGGATTGAAATGAATGGGTGGCTGTTTGGGCATGATATTGAGATGTGAAGGACCAAGGAGGAGGCGTGGACAAGGAAGGATGAGCAAGGGGGCCCTAAGAAGGTATGGAAGTGACTTGGTTGGGGTTGTATTATGCCTGAGATGTCCCTTGCATCCCCTTCTAGTATGGTCCAGGTCCATGCGGCCTTCTTTGATTTATGTAATAGAGCTATTAAGTGACTCCCTCAGCCCCTTGATATACAACTTTAGGTCTGGGTAAGGAAGGGTACTTATCTGTAGAATGATTTTCTTCACAGACTGCACAAACCTCTATAGAGTTCAATGGGAATTCATTCCTAGGATGCCTTTTGTTGCATCTAGGGAAAAAAATGGCCAAAGCCTTCTCTGCTTCCTCTTGTTTCCTTTCGATATGAAAGATATCCATTTGCATGGCAAGAGTTTGCAACATCTCACTCTTGAAGTCTTCCATCATGTTTCCAATTTCTCCTTTAATGGATGAGTTAGAGGAAGAGGTAATGGCTATGGGTTGACCCCCCCACCTTTCTTTCTGGTTGCTCTAGAATGGTTTCTAAAAATAGTCTTTATGTCCTCATAGGATAGTTGGTAGATGTATCCCCCAGCCAGTAGATGGAGGGTGTCTAAAATATCTTACTGAATTCCCCTAAGCAGGACCAGCTTCAAGGACTCAGGGTCAAGTGTATGCCCGATCCTTTTGTAACTGAGCTGGAACCTCTCCTCATAGTCTTCCAGGGACTCATCACTTCCTATAGTCATTCAGAAAATTTCTTCTTTAGTATCTTTTGACCTACAATAGTCTCAATACTTGTTCTTAAAGGCTTGTTGCATCTGAGCCCAAGTTGTGATGCTATTGCGAGGTAATCCCATGAATCACCGCAGTGCTGCATCCTTGAGAGTATAAGGGAATAGTTTCAACTTTTTCTCATCTTCTACATAGTCATAGGTTCGACAAATAACATCAAACTCAAACAAGAAGGTGTCAGGATCTTCTGTAGTCATACTGTGGAAATGAGGTAGGGCGGAAGGGCTTATATTCTTCATTTTTGTGTCCCCATTGGTCTCCCAAAGAGGAAAGGTACCCTATTCTCTCTCCATTCCCCCTAACATTTCTGTGTTCAGCTATTGGCTCCATAGGAATGTTTTTTCTTCTTTTTCCCCTATAGGTTCTTCAAATATGTCTGGCTGTTCACCTAAGGGTTCTTCCTGATCACAACCACCAAAGAAGAGAGAAGGTTGGCTGTGTGAAGCAGTGGGGGTGTTGGGCAAAAATTTTCCTGAGTTATCTCTATTCCTATGAGGCATGAAAGGAAATATTTTTGGTTGGTTTTTGTTTCTTTTCCCCACACTGATAATACCTGCAAAACTGAAATTGATTGAACAAAACAAATTACAACTAGCTGAAATAAACTTGCTGAATGGAAATTTTCAGAATTGAAGAGGAAAGCAAGGAAATGAAGAACTTGAAAGAAGAGAAATGACTAGTCTACTTTTGCTGAAATGAAATTTGCAGAATTGAAAGGGAAAGCAAGAAAATGTAGAACTGAAGGAAAAGAAAGGACTAGTCTACTTTTGCTGAAATAGACTATTAGCAGAATGTTGCAAGAAAAATATAGAAGAAATCAGTAATCACAGAATAGTCTAGCGATTCCATGACAACGGTGCCAAAAAGTGGTGAGCACCAGTATTTCAGCAATAATTTTGCAACTCCTGGGCTGCCTACTTTACTCTTATCAACCCGGTAGTTCGTAACAAACTTGGAAGTGATGGTGTTGTATGCACAAGTACTAGTTCTTACTGTAGGTTGTCACTTGGTCAGCCGGTGCAAGATCACTAGGAGCTAAAGCCAATTTCTATTGATTCCAGAAGAAGCTCTATATGTGATGAAAGGAGAGAAAGACTACTCTACAAATACTACTCTAATTACAGAAAGGAGAAAGACCGAAATGTAAAGCAAACCAAGTAAATCCTAATTAACCAACTAATCCTACTTTTGCAGAAAGCACTATGGAAACCATGAAAAGAAAGCCATTACATACTGAAAGAAGTAAAAAATATCTAACTAAACTATTTCTGGAAGTAAATGAGCAAAAAACATCTTTTTTCATTTTCATGTATTTTTATGTGAATTTGACATGTATGTAATTTATTGTTTGTGAAGGGCGGTTTTGGGACTTGAAAGGATGTAGGATGGTGTGGTTGGGTCCTAGAAGGTTTCAGGTGGCCTTCTGGAGATTTTTCCTGCATTAGGACTTCAAAAGAAAGCCTACAGGAAAATCTACAGGAGGACACAAGAAATCTACAGGAGGAAAAACAACATTCTATAGGAGGCCTACAGGAGGAGGGCGAGAGTAGTTTTCATTGTTTTGAAGGTGTGAGAGCAGGTGGAAAAGGTGGATGAAGGTTGGAATGAAGTGTTAGGGCACCTAGGGTCTACCAAGAATCATTAGGAAAGAGAAAGATGATTGGATTTGCTCAAGGAGAGAGGAAGAAATTCTATGGAAAATGCAGGAAACTAAGGCATAATTGAGGGGAGACTTGGGTGAGTTGTAGGGCTTGGATCAGATGGAGGATGGGATGGTTGATAGGCTGACCTACTACTAGAAGATATCTGCTGCATAAACAACTAACAGTCAACCAATGAGATTAAGCAAACAATGAAATAAGTGCATCTAGAAAAACAGAGTTTTGCATCAAACTAGTCTAAACTATGATCTATGAAAGGAAATGGTGAGGAATGCTGCAAGAAAGGAAATAATGAAAGAAGAATATTGTAAATAAAGAAGTGATAATGATGAAGAAGTTCTGAAGCAAAGCAAACTAGACTATTAACCAACTAAAAAGACGCAAACACTATAAATCCTATGAATGAGGGAGATCTGTGTTTTTGGGGCAGCAAGAGGGCTTTGCCTCAAATCATGGTCCCAAAGGGGGGAAGAGAGGCCAAGGCACTATTGCTAGCCTTTTGAATCTTTTCTTTATCACTGCTTAACCTGCTATAGAAAGCACAAATGGAAGCAAACTACTGAATCATCAAAAGCAACCTATTCTTAACCATAAAAGAAATTCATTTAACAACAACCTAATCTACAAATTTAAATAAAAAATACAAATACAAGTAAAGAGGAGCTTGGCTTCTTGGATTGGGCCCTAACCCAAGAGCTTTAGCCCTCTGAGGTAACTTAGTGCTAGCTCAAAAAGGATTCCATCTTTATTTCCAAAACAATAACAAGATTACATGGAACTGTCAAAATAATAAGCTCGAAGTTGAGCAGAGTTTACATAAGCAAGAGTACAACAAAAATCCAAAAAAAATCCGACCCTAGTGAGGCCTAGGCCACTCTACTTATACAAATGAAGCTACCAACATCTTCCTTAAAATCATGGAGGCTTGGCTCCCAAAACTCGAGATAATCATCAGTCATCCTCCACTTGCTCGGATGCCTTCTAGTGCATGACTTGGTTGCTTGTACTCCAAGCTGAATGAAGGGGAATTCAAAGTGAGGAGTAATAAATGAGGGGGACTCCATCCTATAAGTCCTCTCCTTTGTCCACTGGATCCTTGAATTTTACCTCAAAAATCATCAATAATTTGCATTAAACACATGTTAGACCACATGGCATCATAACTAACTCAACTCACTCTATAAGCATAAATATAATCAAAAAATCATACAATAAGCTAAGAGAATGGTTGATTTGACTAGGTTAGGAGGTAAAATGAGCCCATATAATTACCCATTTATGAGACTCATCAGACAGGCCAAGTTTGACCATCGTTGACCGGGCCTGTATTTTCTCATTTTGACCAAGCCAATAACTGTTCATCCATCCGTGGTTCCTAATATTTCTAAATATGTATTCAGCTCACACCCAGGTGTCTTGCATATATCACTTTAATGGAGCTATTACTAGAATTTTCAGTTCTGTCAAAAAATACTCTTAAAACCCAATTTTTGCAAAAATATCTAAAAATTGAAAAACATAATTTATTTACCTAAATATGCATAATAAGGTCAAAATAAGGCATATATGGATGATTTAAGGTGGAATATGATGGAAATTAAGTGGATTTTTAATAAGCAAAATTGACCAAAATTGAGGGCCAACATCTCCCCCTTGCTGATCTTCAAGCATGTCCTCATGCTTGCTTTCTTCTCTTTGATCTTCTGAGTGCTGATGTACCCACTGTCCCTGATCTTGAAGCCTCTTGTTGTGCTTCTTGTAGAATACAATCAATACCTTCATATTTTCCTTCCTTGTAGATGGTAGCCATCACCTTCTGTCTCTCATATTTGTATTTCCATGTGTTCTTTTCATTGAGCCACCTGTAAGCTTGTTTAGAGATTAGGATGTTCTTTGTTTCAAGCTTATCAATTTTCTTGTTCAATTTTTCATTTTCTTTGATTATATTTTTATTGTTTTGTTTGTACATCTTATTCTCTTTCTTCAAATGCCTTTCCAAAATCTTGTTGACTTCCAACTCCCTTGTCAACTCTTCTATCTTCTTGAGGTGTTCTTCTTGTTGTAGCTCTCTTTCTTCTCCTACAGTCTCCTTGGAAAATGAATGTGATGAAGTGTCTCCTATCCATGCATGCTCAAAGTAGGAATCCTTTTCCAAAGGTTCTTCTTGAACTTCCCTTTCCATTCTTTGCAATATCTCGTTAACTTCTTTTGATATTGTTGGAGGTTCAACAATTTCTACCTCCTGGTATTTTTCTTTCTCACTTGGCTCTTCTTTCATTTTCTTCCTAGGCCTTCTGGGAACAGATAGGAAGGATATTTCTTTCTCAATCATGCCACTATCTTGTTTCTTCTTAGATCGGGTCCTAGGATACATAGGAGAGTTCATGATGCTCCTAGTAACATGCATTTGTTCAAATTTTTCTTCTGTTGTTTGCTCCTCAATATGATGTTGAACCAAAAATTATTTCCAAATCAATCCCTTGCTTCTCACCTGATGTTCTACAAGTATTTTAATGAGCCCTTGATGATAAATATGTGCCTCTTTTACTTCAATTTTATTTTTAACACCCTCTATCATTTTGATCAAGCTTCTTGAGAAGAAATAGGGTAGATTAATCTTGGATTCTCCCTTTATGTGTTGAAGTAGCCTAATGTGGTAAAGATAAACTAGGTTGTGCCTATTGTCACAAGTGAAATATCTTTGAATGATTAGAACTAATTCGGACCAAGGCTCCCTGAACTAGTCCCTTTGAATTCCTTTTGATCTATCAAAGGATCATTTTCTCTATTTTTCTAAGAAGAATGTCCAACCTTTCTCTTTGAAATGTAATCCTTTGTGGTATTCTTCTCCTGTTAAGGGAAGATCTAGAGCTTGGGAAAGAAATTCTGGGTTTAGTGGTATGGAGAGGTCACCCACTTTTGTTTGTCCTTGTTCATAATGATTTATGAATTCTTTTGTAATCTTGTCATTATGCCCATTAAATTTATGAAGAAACCCTATCAATCTTGCTTGATACAATTTTTCTATGCTTTCTTTCCCCCAGTTCTCTATCTTGAATTCATTTGGCTCAATTCTAGTTGCCATGTGCTCTGTATACCAATTAATGTATCCTTGGATAGTTAACATCCTCATCATAAACAAAAATACATGTATATATATACCTCTGTCTTCTTATTCATGCAATTTTTATTCATGGATAATTATCATGGCAAATAAGCTTACCTGATCTTTGAAGTTCTTTGAAAAAAAATAAATTATTCTCTTGCTTGAATCCTTTTCAATTTCCTCGGTTCTGCTGCAAAAAGGAGTCCATTGCTCTTCAATTTTATTTTTCTCATTGTGTAAAAGATATCAAAAACATCTTAACAATGTTTTACTGCTCCTAAACTCGTGCTTCAATCTCTGTTTTCCCAAGTTTTTTTTTAATGAAAATCCCTTCTAGAAATGCTCATTGTGCATATGAAAAATAGGACTCTGCATTTTTAAAATATAGCAATTTCACAAATATGCATGAGGGAATTTGAAATGGGATACCTGAACTGGAAGAAAACTCGTGAATATCTCTGAGTTAATAACTCGTTTTCCTGTGTTTAAACAATGTCATTTTAATTAGAACTCCTTTCAACATCTTCAAAGATTTATTCATGACACAGGTGGCAAGGTTTGTTTAATGGTGGCAGAGTTTTCAAATTGACAACTGAAGTCTTTCTCCCTCATAAAATGACACATATTAACCAATATCTCGAGCTTAACTACCCTTGGAATTCATTTAATTGCTGATAGAAATCCAGGATTTGGCTCTTACCTCTTCTCTTGCGGAATTTTTGGAGTTTGTTGGGAAGCACGGTCAACTTGGCGCAGAGAGAATCTCGGCCTTCAATCTCCTCATTAAAACCAATGTATCTTTCCTTATTTCTCCACAGACTCTTTAACCTCCTTTCCTATTTCTTATGCGCTCCCTTCTCTGTTCAGGGCTTCGCAAACCTCTCTGTTCTAGCTTCTCTGTCTTACGCAGACTTCTCTTCAATTTTCGTGTTTTCTCTACATGTTTTCTTCTTCTATGAGGGTTTCTCCTTACGTTGTGTAAATGCACAACGTTACTCTCACCTTCTGAGCTCAGTTCTTTGCTATGATGGCGGAAGAGAGACTTACACAGAGCTCAGTTTATGCTATAATGGTGAAAGATAGTATGACATAGAGTTTTGTTTGTTTGAATGTATTTTGACCGTTTTACTGCTCCCAGCTCATACTCTGTCCTACGTTCCCATGGCTGCCTACGTGTCACAGTCTTGACTGCATTCTCTGCTTCATGTACACTCTTCCATTCACGGATTTGTATGCCTGTCTTATCACCATAATGCTTGCACTACCCACGTTCTGCTATGTTCATTTTTTTCAATCATAGTTTCATTCATTTCTTTGTTTTCCCACTATAGTTTGTAAGCACCATCATATTCATTTCTCATAGTTTTGTAAGTGCCACTATAGTTTCGTTCATTTCTCATTGAAAGCACCATCATATTCCGCATGTTTGCAATTGTATGTAGTTGATTTAAAAATGACCATAGTTTTAGGTCATTTTTATAATGATACTAACCCTTTTTATAATGACCATAGTATCAAATATTTTTATAATGATACTAACCCTTTTTGTTTTTGTAGGCAAGCAAAAATTCCTTATGGGAAAAAATTTTGAGCCTCAATTTTTGAAAAAAAATGCTTATGTTTATGTTGAAGGATAACGAAGGAGTATATGGGGTTAATGAAATGTAGGGTAGGATAATGAATGTAATGTTTTATGTGGTGATGTAGTTAGGATAAATATAATATGAATGAAGGAGTATATGGGGTTAATGTAGGACTATAATGAAATGTAGTAGGATGCATATCCAAGTTAAATTAGTTTTAACAATTCTAGAAAATAAAAATAAAAATCAAAGGTTTTAAGAATATTTTTTTTTTTACTTACAGTACTTCTTTCACATAATAGCTCAATGTTCGTTGATGATGACCTTTGCTAGCTCGTCCATACTTGACTCTTTTGAATGATGATAGTTCTTCAAAGATAAATTTTGATGGAATGTAGACACTTGTATCTACTTATTTAATCATTTTGATGTTGTTTCATGTTTTTGCATCTGATATTGATTCAGGTCCCTTCTAATGAATTTTTATGTTGTTCAGGTCCCTTCTACAATGATCTTTTGAATAATGTTTCAGGTCCCTTCTGCAATGTTATTTCATATCCCTTTGACGTTAATTTGATTCAGGTCCCTTCTATATATTGATGATTTTTATTTCAGGTCTCTTCTGATACTTGTTGATAAGAATGTTTCAGGTCCCTTCTGATAAAAAACTGCTTGATATCAAACCATTGCATGGTTTGTTGATTTATTGTGAATCTTCCCCCCTTGCTTATCTTCAGACTTGTCCTCAAGTCTTTTAAGTTTTGGAGAATGATCCTGTAAAAACAAAAATGGAAAAAAAACATGAAAAAAAAATTCATATTGGCCAAACATGTTGGTTTTCTGATATGAATTTGAGTTTGTATTGTGCCAGTATCCTGGATTTTCACAACCAAACTCTTTTATTATTTTTTTACTTTTTTTTTTTTTAATTTTCTGGAAGTAGGGAAGGCATATTGCTATGCTTTTCCAATACTTCCATATCATTTTCTTCTGAAACTGTTTATAGGCTTATGATAAACTTTTAGCCTATGGCCATTAACCAGCAATTAATTCGTTGCTTCATCTATTGTCTTTATCTTTACTGCTCCATTGTCAAAGATTTATTCTATTTCATATGGCCCAAGCCAATGAGTTGTAAATTTTTCTTTGAAATCTTTGAACTTAGAGTCAAAAAGTAGTGCCCAGTCTCCCTTATGAAAGATTTTGATTTTAATAATTTTTTCATGCCATTTTTTTCTCCGTTGTTGAACTAGAGATGTATGTTCCATAGCGTGTTTTCTGCTCTCATCTAGTTCATTGAGTTGCATGATCCTCTATTGTTGTGCGTCTATCAGGTCCAATCCCAATTTTGCAGCAAGTTTATATGTAGGGATCTGAAATTCAATTGGCAACAAGACTTCTTTTCCATAAACAAGTTGATAGGGGCTAAATCCAGTAGTATTTTTCCATGTTATCCTATAAGCCCATAGTGCTTTATTTAGCTCCTCTGAACAATATTTTCTATGCATGTTCATTGTTTTTGTCATGATATTCTCAAGTACTTTGTTTGTTGATTCAACTTGCCCATTTGCCCGTGGGTGGTATGGAGTTGATTCCCTATGCTTAATCTTGTATTTCTCTGTCAGGTCTTGAACAAGCTTGGAGGTGAATTGTGCACCTTGATCTGCAACAATCTGCCTTGGAACTCCATATCTTACAAATATATCTTGATAAAGAAAAGTAACTAGTGCAGTTTTTGTTGCCTTTCTCATTGCTTTTGCCTCTGCACATTTTTTTACATAGTCAGTACATACTAGGATGTGCTTCTTACCATTTGATGGTGGTTTGATAGGACCCATAAAGTCTAGAGCCCATTTTTCAAATGGCTCTATGAGTACTTGTGGCTTCAATGGAATTTCATCTGAAACTACAGGTCTACCTATTCTTTGGAAGCTATCACATCTTTTAGCATAAATTTTTGAATCTTTGAATAATGATGGCCAATAGTAGCCTTGATTTAAGACCTTATATGTTGTCCTCTTCCTTGAAAAATGACCACCACATGGTTTGTCATGACATGCTTTTAAAATATCAATGATTTCATCCTCTCTTATACATTTCCTAATTATAAGATCAGGTCATGTATAGAAAAGATCTCCATTAATCCAAGTGTATCTTGCATTGTCTCTAATTTTTTTGTTTTTGCTTGCTAGTGAAATGTGATGGTAATATTTTAGATGATATATAATTAGCTATATTTTCAAACCATGGGGTTTTACTTGTTATAGAAAATATATTCTCACCAGTGAAATTATCTAACACAGGTATAACATCACCAGAAGAATGAAGTCTTGATAGAAATTCTGCTACTTTGTTATCTCTCCCTGGTCGATCTAAAACAATGATATTAAAATCTTGCATTAGTAACATCCATCTAGTAATTATGCCATTAGTAATTGTTTTTTTCATTAGATATTTAATGGCTGAATGATATGTATGGAAAAATACTTGATAACTTGTTATATAATGCCTAAATTTATTGATTGCATGGACAACAACTAGCATTTCTTTTTCAGTTACTATGTAGTTTAATTCTGCCGGAGTTTTGCTTATGAAATAGATGGCATAGTTAAAATGATTTTATTTTTGTCTTAGAGATGCTCCTATTATTATATCTGATGCATCAGTAGATATATGGAATGGTAATGACCAATTTGGTCCTCTGAGAATGGGTGCTATAGACAATTTTTCTTTCAATTTTTCAAATGCATTTTGACAATTTGTAGTCCATTGAAACTCAATGTCTTTTACAAGTGGTTTAAACTGATGTTTTCAATGAATCTTCTGTAGTAGTCTACATATCCCAAGAAACTTCTTACTTCTTTCTGTGTTTTTGGTGGCATTAAGTTTACAATAACTTGTATCTTTGTTGGGTCTACCTTGATTCCAGAAGAAGAAATGTGGTGTCCCAACACTATCCCTTTAGTTAACATCATAAAACATTTCTCATTGCTGAGGGATAAGTTTGTCTCTATACATCTCTTTAGAATTTTTTCAATATTATTTAAACAATTATCAAATGTATCTCCATATATAGTAAAATCATTTGTGTAAATCTCTACACATTCATGGATTAGATTAGCAAAGATTGCAAGGATTGCTCTTTGAAAAGTAGCAGGTAAATTACATAACCCAAAGGGAAAAACATTATATGCATATGTTCCCGATGGACAAGTAAATGTGGCTTTATCTTGGCCCTCTAATTCTATCTTAATTTGATTGTACCCACTAAATCCATCAAGAAAAGAAAAGAATGTCTTTCCAGCTAATGAATCTAGTACTTGATCAATGAATGGTAATGGGAAGTGATCTTTCAATGTGGCTTCATTCAGTTCCCGCTAGTCTACACATATTATCCATTTTCCATTTTTCTTTGGCACAACAACTAAAGGTGAAACCCATTGACTATCTGAAATAGGATAGATAAATCCTACTTGTAACAATTTTTGCAGTTCCTCTTTCACTATTTATTTCTTCATAAGATTCATTCTTCTTTGTGGTTGTCTCATTGGTTTGATATGATAATCAATATAGATATGGTGAATACATGTCTTTGGATGAATTCCTTGCATGTTTGTATAATCCCAGACAAACGCTTTTGAATATTTCTATAATAATGCAATTAACTGTTGTTCTTGTGATGATTGTAGATTATTACCAATATTTAGATTCTTTCTCAGATTGATTTCAACAGTTTTTCTTTGAGAATTGGTAATTGAGTTGACAGGAAAAATGCTTTCAAATGAATTCTACAATGATTGAATAATACAATTTTCCTAAAAACATTGATTTAAAAGATGATTTGTAGCTTCATATTATGTTATACTTAGCTGCTCAGAAATGTCAGGTTTTGAGATAAAAAGATCTATTAAATCCTCATTTCTTGCTCTTATCTAAAATTAAAGGCTTGATTAATGCTTAAAATAGGTTGAGTGTTTTCTTTTTCATCATCAAGCCATGATAGTAAAGAAGGAGATTGAGCAAGGAGATAGAGTGTAATCTGTTTCCTTTCCTCTCCATGTGCTATGACCATGCTTCCTGATCTGCATCCAATAAAGGCATCTGCTGTGGCTAACCATGGTCTGCTAAGAATTAAAGGATGACCTTCTAGAATTTTTTTAGTTGCAAGATCAAAAAGTCTACAGGGTATTCCCATGAATCTAAAGAAACAATGATGTCCTCAAGTATTCCTTTTGGTACAACTTTAGATCTATCTGCTAGTTCTAAAATTGTAGTAGTAGGTCGGATGTTTGGCAATTTTAAATACTTCATAGTTTCTGTTGTCATGACATTTATAACAACGCCTAGATCAATTAAAGTTTTAGGAACTGAAAAATTATTGATTGAAATGGTAACCATAGGTATCCCAGGATCAATATATTTTTCAATTGTTGTTTTTGTAGACATGAGACTAGCTAATTTTCCAATGACTTGAATTGTGGGTGGATCTCTTTTCTTTTTGCCAGTTTGCTTAATGCATAATTCCTTTATTGTTTTTCTATAAATTGGAATTTCCTTAATAACTTGCAACAAAGGAATTTTGACATAAGCATTTTGTAATTCATCTACAATATCAAATTCAAGAATAGAAATTGATGGTTTATGATCCATTAACCTTTCTGGGAAAGGTGGTGTTTGAGTCATAATTGTTTTATTTTTCTGAATTTGATTCCTTGGATTAGATTTTTCAGATTGTTCTCCTTCTTTAATTTTTTCTTCTATGTTTGGTGGAGAATCTTCTTGTAGTACTTTTCTAGACCTCAAGTGGACATATTGTATAGGAAGAATAGAATATGTAGGAAATAATGTTGTTTCTTCCATATTATACACTGGCCTTTCCACTCTATTACTCGGATTCGCTACTCGCTGAGCTGGTAATTGAGTTGGTCTGGGTGGTGGTTGATTAGAAGGAAGTTGAAGTTGTTGAGGTTGAGTTAGTATAGGCATTGATTATTGGGTAAATGGATTTGATTGAGTGGATTACTGGAATAGTTGATATGGAAATGATTGTTGAGGATATGGTTGTTGATATGATGGATAGGATTAATATTGTTGAGGAGGTTGGGCTCCATAAGCATATCCTCGCCAAATCTGTGAAGGTTTGTTTTGGTTTTGCTGAGGAGGACAAACCTACCATGGCATAGGAGTATTCCATGAATTTTGATATTGAAAATTTTGGGGAATTTGTTGAGGAAACTGTTGAGATGTACCTGCAAAACATGGTTGCCAAGCTCTTCTTGGTGCCATATAATAAAATCCTTGAGTTTCTTCTATTTGACTTGCTTGAAACTCTTTTAATGTTGGACAATCATCTGTAACATGATTTTCTGTACATAGTCCACAAACATGTATATTATCCAAAGGACATTCTCGTAAAAGATGCTTCTTCCTACACTTAGGACAAAATATTGACATTGTTTGTTCTTCTTCTTGTTGTTTCTTCTTTGATTTTAATACATCAACTTGTGTTCCTAAGGTACTCAAAAGATCTATTTTAAAGTTTTCTAACAAACTCCCTATTTCTGCTCTTGTCACTCCTCCTGCTGCAGATTTAGAAGCTCTAGAAGTTACATCTCTTTTTCCTGTTTTGGATCTACCTCTAGAGTACTTTTGACATAGTTTAGCTATTTCATCAAATGGTATGTATGAAATATCTCCTTTACCCATCACATTGAGAATATCAAGATACTCATCTCTTATTCCTTTAAGAAAAATTGTTCTAATGGTATCAAGATTTAGAGAATGTTGTTTGGAATTTTGCAAGTTGTAAAGAAATCGTTCCAAATATTCCTCCAAACTTTTATATTCCTGTTGAGACATTCTAAAAATATCTTCTTTTGAATCTCTAGGCCTACAATAGGCTTGATATTTCTTAAGAAATTTTTTCTTCATTTCTCCCCAAGAAGTAATAGAGTGTTCTCGTAATCCCATAAACCATTTTAACGTAGCTGCTTTAAGAGTAGAAAGAAAAAGACAAAGCTTATGTGTATCATCACTGTAACCATAAGTTCTGCATAAGATATTAAATTTGAACATGAATGAATCAGGGTTTTCGGTAGACATTGCATAGAAATTTGGCAAAATTGAAGGTGGAATATTCTTCATTTTTACTTCTTCTCCTAGAATTTCTCTAGTATCTACAATTGGAAATCCAAAAGTAGCTTCTTCATCATTTTCTTCATCTTGTCTTCTTGTATGATCATATTCTCTTTTCAGATCTTCTTCTCTTTTACTTTCTACTTCTCTTCTTGTCTCTTCTTCTCTTCTTATTTGCCATTCTTTTTGTTGTTTTTCATATTGTAACCTTTGTTCTGCAGTGAGGATGGTAGATCCTTGCCCTTCTTCTACAATATCTTTTTCAATAGTTTCAACTGTTTCAATAGCAATTTGAGATTCAACTTGTTCTATGTGTTCCAAATGGGTTGTTCTATTTCTTCAAGAATAGGTTGATCAATTGGTTTTCTTGTTTCTCTTTGTTTTCCTATGGAAGGTATTTCTGTTTGTTTTTGTCTTCTTTTCACTTCATAAGCTAACAAAGTTTGTCTTTCAACAAGAGTTAACCTTTGTCCTGAACGTTGTTTTTCCTCTAACTCTTCCAAAGTTGGTTTTCTAGCAATTGGTGTAGTTAATTCAAATGGAGGCAGACCTACTTCTACCAATGGTTTAGTAGTTGGGGGGTCTTGTTTTATGTATCTACCCTTTTCATCTCTATATCTAGGCATAAATGACCATAATGAAAAATCCTATCTATGTTTTTTTTTTATTTTTATTTTTATTATTATTATTATTTTATTTTCCAAATAATCTTCCTAATTAGTTATATCCAAAATATGCTTCCCCGACAATGGCACCAAAAATGTCAGCTCAATTTATTGTGTAAATTAAGACATGTATTTTACTATCAATCCAGGTTGGTAATCTTAGAAGCAAACCACAATTTATGGATTTTTGGATAAGAACTAATATAGAAAGTAGTTATGAGAACAGAAGTGCATATTACAAATATAAATCATTCTACATAACTAAGCAAAAACATTTAAGTCTATTTCATAAAAGCATGCATTATTGGTCAATGAAATTAGACTATTTTAGAAAAACAAGGAAGAGGCTCTTTCAAAGAGACCTGGTTGTCCTCCCTCAACAATTCTATAATGACATTTCCAATATCTAAGTAAGCATAAAAGAATGTAATGAAAGCATAAGAACTTAATCTAAGAAAGCTTGAAAGAAGTGAATCTTGTTCAATCTTAGTCCTAGCTCACGGAGAAGAGGCTCTTTTCTAAGAGAGCTGGTTGTCCTTCCAAATTCAAGATAATCACTAAAAAGAAGCAATATTCACTTAACACATGTCATAAAATGAATTCACATTAAATATATTTACAAATATTTACAACAAATGAATATAATAAAGATGGAGAACCAAACTAGCATATGCACAAATATGAACATCATACAACCAAGTGTACTTAGCTTGGTATGGGGGCCCTCAAACCTTGCTGGTACACTACTAAAATGCTCAGATACAACAACTCATTCACTCCAGAAAACATAAAGAAATTATGAAACAAAAGCTTTGTCTTCAATTATCTCAAAAATAATAAGTTTTTCCACATACCCTAACTATGAATGCCTCTCTTTAAATAGGAAAAATAATAACCATATAAGAAAAAAAGTCTGAAACAACCATCATTAATGTTATCCCAATTCACCAGGTTGAAGCCATCCATTAGTTACAAGAAATTTGGAAAAATTCCAAAAAATCCTAGAACTTCCCCTTTTAAATAAGGATTTCTAGGTGACAGGTCAAGTTTGACCAATGTTGATCGGGCTTGTATTTTCTCATTTTGACCGAGCCAATAGTTTTTCATATATCCATGGTTCCTAAGATTTCCAAATATGTATTCATCTCATGCCCAGGTGTCTTGCATATATCACTTTAATGGAGCTATTACGGGAATTTTCAGTTCTGTCCAAAAATACTCTTAAAACCCAATTTTTGCAAAAATATCTAAAAATTGAAAAACATAATTTATTTACCTGAATATGCATAATAAGGTCAAAATAAGGCATATATGGATGATGTAAGGTGGAATATGATGGAAATTAAGTGGATTTTTAATAAGCGAAAATGACCACAATTGAGGGCCAACAGGGTGCTTGGTGGGGCCGATAAACCACTCCTAGAGTGTTGGACCTAGTTGATAAACCACCCATTATTGTGAATTTTGATGTTCTTGACTAGCTGAAAAACCACCCATTATCATATGTATTTCCTATCCTCTATGTACTAAAGATGGATTCTTGCTAAGGCTATTGAAAGGAAAAATTCCCCTTAGATCATGGATCTAGCTCAAGGGTGACTACTATAAGTAATTATGGCTACAATAGGTCTATGGTTGGGTGGAAAATTGAAGTCCCACCTTTAGTTTTCCCTATTTATGAATTATAAATGAAATTCTCTAAGTTGAGAGTTGTGGAATTAAGGAAATTCTCTGTGAATGCAGCTGTGAATAATGTTGCATGGTAGTATGATGTTGGTGCATGAATGTTATTGACTAAAACTTTTAAAGCTTTTATGGTTATGTTATTAAATTTTGTCATGCAAGTGTAGGTTAAATCTCATTATATAGTATGTGGAAATAAATCTGTGTTTTCTTTCTTGATAAATGGCTTGATTATCAACAAGGGATGCTCTCTTTCCTATGTGGAAGTGAGAGGTTGAATCCCTGGATAAACCTTCCCAAAATTGGGTGGTTTTTATGTTCTCTTTGAGCATGCAACTAGTCTGGATGACCTGAGTATGAAGGAGACAAATAGATCTCTATTAAATGCATTTGTATGCTAAGCCTGTATGTCTTTAGTTTTCCCTTCAGGCCCTATTTTATAAATTGCAAGTTCATGAGGGATAGCCCTATTTTCCTATATAGATATGTAATTTATATTTGATGTAGGTCATAGGCCAAGATGGGTCGAGACCACTAAAAGCTAAGGAGGGATAGCTAATCGGGCCACACACACCTTTGTATGTGTTGTGGTCTTAGAGGTTGGGCATGAGATCTCTATCATACATAAATAGGTGTATATTTGGCATTGTGTAGGAGTTGAAACCCTATTCCCCGAAGGAAATAGGCCTCAAACCTTATACACCCATGTGGTTGGGTGCATGACCAAAGGCGAGCAACAAGCGATGTCATGGGCATTGATCTCATCAAGATATTTTTGTCATTGGATGTCCCCAGAGGTATGTTACCCAAAATTTTTCAAAGGGATTTTCTACTAGGAACTTCCAGGATTATAATCCTGAGATGACATGGCTTGTGGGGCCACTTACAAGAGGTGTTGGTGAAGGACCTGAAACCATAAGTCTAAGTTTATATGAAATGCAAAGAGGGAAAGCCTATATAATTGGTTGTTACCTTATTGTTGTGGTGCTGATGGAACCCACAAAAGCATTGAGTGCCTAATACTTGTCATACAACCATTTAGCAAAGCGATGATGATGTAAACGACATCACCCTGGAGGTTTCCAAAGGAGGCAAGTTATTAAACTTCTAGGGACTCTATGTCCCGAGGCAGAGAAATTTGATAGCAAAGGGAGGACTGTTAATCGACAGAAAGAGATCTCTGTCCTATTCCCCGCACCCCCGACACTCTTATTTCGAGAACACAGGGAAAACCTCAGGGATTAAACTCTCGAGATGATGTGGCTTTAGAGGAGGAGGGAACCATGTTGCGTCAATATAATTCTATGGGAGAAAGATATGGTGAGATCGTCCACGAAACCGTGTAAGTGTTAGGAGGGGATAACTCCATATTTTTTTTGGATGCGTGCAATGGGAAACCTCCAGGATTAAACTCTTTGGGTGAGGTGAAATTAGATGGTGAGTCTACTCCATGTTGCGTGAAGATGATAGGAGGGAGATTGTAGTGGAACCATCCATGTAATGTCGATAGTGTTAGGAGGGGATACCCAAGACTATTTTGATCATGTAGAGAAAAATATCTAGGGATTTTCTTCTGGGGTGAGGTGGAAGCAGAGGGGCCCTCATGCTCTATGTTATATATTTATATATATAAGAAGGGGAGGAACGCAATGCAGTTATATAGATGTGCACGGGGCCATAAACCTTTGGGACCCATTCATAATGTATTATTACCATGAGTGGGTTGACAACTGATAATGTTATGACTTTGAGGGCCATGCAAACATCCCGTGGGGACCACATGGGAGCCACATGGCTAGTCCTGATGACATGGCATGTAGCTATTGGTTGAGACTTGAAGGCTCCTATATTTTGACCCAAGGGTTGGATCGGGATAAAATTTATACCATTGGAAAGGCCTCGATGAGACAAACACAACAATGTTTTCCATTTTAAGTTTTGATGTGTTTGAAAAAGGTCAAAAATTTAGACCCCATCTCCACAATTGGGACTTTAGGGGTTGGGTCAGCTTAGTAACTACCCTCTATCTTCCTTTAAGGCGTTAGAGATATTGGGGGGGGGGGGGGTACATTACAACCATGATGACCTATTTGAAGTAGCAAAACCTTAAGTTCATGAGATTTGATACCAAATATTATGAACCTTGCATCTTATAAATGATAAGAAATAAATAACGACGATCCTCTTTGAAGGGGAAACCTCGTTTTACAATGACTAAAATGTATAATACAATATTTCATGATCCTAATACTAGGTTACTTAGTATATATATAGGATACATAGGGTACAATTATAATAAAATGGGACCATGAGAGGGTTCTAGACTACATAACATTATAACAATAGAAACATAATCACTCAATATCCCGGGCTTAATAATGAGATTTAGGGTGAACATAGGGCTTATATAGGTCTCAACACGTAATAAAATGGTTTTCTTGAATCTTATCTTAAGCCTTAACATCTTCATTGGCCTAATTACCCACTTCTTGCTTTTCTCTTGGCTTGAACATGTTCCTAAGTTTTCTTCCCATATTTTGGATCAACCTTGGATTTTTTTTCTACTTTTATTTTTTTAGCTGATTCATTTTTCTTATTTTCTTTTATATGTGCCTCTTCTCTTATTCTAGCTTTAGCCTCTTCTTTGGCTTTTGTTGTGTTTCTTTTCTTCCTGTTTTATACTAGTTTATATTCTCTTGAAGAGCTTATCTTTTAGTAGCATGATTTTCAACTTTTTCTTTATTTTTCCTTTTCTTTTCCTTAGTGATAACTTGTAAATAAATTAGGATCTCTTCATAATTTAATGGTATTATCGTAGGCCTTCCAAATTCATTTTCTTCATGCTTATAAGGGAAGGAAATTCTCATCTTAGTTCTATTATTTACAAAAAGTTTTGAGAGATCATGCACCTAATTCCTTCCCAAATTAAAATGGTATTCTTCAATATTATCTTCTTCCATCCCAACCCAAGTAGAACTTGTTAGTCCAAACATGCCTATATATAATTGATAGGTTCTTCACAACTTATTTTGATGATTGGTCAAGAAAGAATCAAAACCATGCAAAGTAGTCTGATATATAATTTCTTGAATACGTAATTTGTTTGGCACATATCATTGGGTAATATGCTATGCCTTTATAGCACCATATATTCCAATCTAGGTGGAATAATCATATAAATACCAATACCCAATATTCTCCAATAATTTTATAGCCTTTAGGGATATCCTTGTGTAAGGTTTGCATAAAATGATATCATACATTGATGCTAAGAAACCAAAGGAGTTAAGGACAAATTTCTATTTATATGAATCCTTGAAATAAACATGGGCATAGGGATGCTCTAGAGTACCACCCTAGTCCTAAGAATGCATTGGAGGCACATATCACATTTAATAGGTAAGAATACACAAAAAATTAAATACAACTTATGATCACCTTTTGATCCCTCTATACAACCTCTTCTAATGTGTTGGACAAGATTGATGCATAGTTTAAAATTTTATCAATTTTTACTATCTCATGTATCACTGGGACCAAAACTGTCTTTACATGGGATGAATTATTCTCACCATACATCCAAATTATTGGTTGGGTTGTCCCTGTGCATCCTGATTTAAGGTGTAAGGTGGGGAATGGATTACTGCTTAGGGCCTTGAAGGTTCTACCCTATTTATACCAGTCAACAGGAATGTCATAATAATTATCATCATGAATAAAAATTCCCACCCACTCAATGGTAAAGTAAATCTCAACCTTTAACATCTTGTAATAAGATTCAAAATCTATTGATGAAAACGAGCCAATGCATTTTCCTTGACCATTCAAGATTTGTTTGACATTGACCAAGTTATGTTGTATTAGATATATGAACATTTCTACATAGGGAATCACATGGAATCTAGTAGTTAAATTATGGACAAAGGACTCCTTAACTTGTAGGTTATCACAAGCTCTTGTTTTCCCTCGTCCTTTAAATCATCACCATCTAGTAGCTCCTTCCCTTGTTTAACCAAATGGAAGAGTTCATTATAGGCATGATCACCATCATATCTAGTATTGTGAGTGATATCTAAGTTTATGGGAAATTTTATATCTTTAGGAGATTCCATGATAGGTTTCTTGTCCTTGGAATTTTTTTCTCCTTCTTGAATAATAGTTCTACTGTTGTGGTTGTCTACTTAATTTCTACCATGTTTTCTTAAAAATATCTTATTATTTCAATTGAATATTTTAGATAGACTACTATTGATGTCTCCTCCATCCCTTTCTTCCTTATTTCATACCCTTGGAATCCATGTAAAAATTATATTATGTTAGTGAAAAAAAATTGGGTACATGGGGGATAAACTTCAAACGCATTTATTAAACCCGATTTTGGAATTAGGAGGTAGGAAAATTTTGAACAAAGAAATCTCTCAAACATCTACAAAGGGATAAAAAATATAAGGAACTTGGTTTAATTTGAAAACCCTTAATATTTTTAAACTTCAACAACAAGGATTGACTTGGAACAATTTTTTTTATGAATGTTTTTGGAGACTCAACAAAGTGACGATAACTTGAACGACAAATGCTTGAGGATGGGCTTTCACTAGTTCTCATCCTCATCACTCTAATTACAAAAGTGAGAGAAAGTGAGAGTGTTTCCTCTCCTCCCAAAAAATACGAAAGTATGTGAAAGGGTTTGTGCTCCTTCTCTTTCTCCCAAATATTAATGGTGTATTGAATTATGAAAATTTCCATCTTTTCAAACCCTTTTACCATATTTTCACAACATTTTCCTTTATTTTAATCCTTTATTGCTTCCCTATAACCTCGTATTAAGTCCATTTTAATGCTTGATGTGGGATTAGGTTCAAGAAATTTTCCAATGCATTTATTTTATTATTTTAATGAAGGCATATCTTGTACTTGTGAATATATATAAATTATGTGATGAAAAATGTAATAAGGTAGACCAAGCACAACAACCTATATAAGTATAAGAGATTAAGATAAATGAGTGATGTTAATGTTGAAAATAGCAACAAGAAATGCTAAAAATAGAAGTGCTAAAAATAACACTGCTATAAATAGTAGTTTGGGTACCAGTGCTGGATTGAGCAACTGGGAATGAAAAATGAAAGTGCTAAAAATAACATCGCTATTTTTCGCAGTTCGGGATGGATTCCAATTTTAGTCAGTCCCTGGACTAAAATAGAAAGTAAAATTCGAATTTTAACTTAATAGCTATTTGAAAATAAATTAATTAATTCACCATGAGTTAATTAGTTGTGAAAAATCAAACATGAAGTCTATGTGAGGACATGCAACAGTTTCTCCATTAATTGAGTAATTTATCCATCAGTTAAAGAGATAAGGATGAGTTGTAATATTGAGTTGTAATTAGTTGAATTAGTTAACTGAGTCAAGTCCAATTAGATCAATTCAAACAGTTTGTTGAATTAATTATGAGTTCAGTTAGTTAATGCTTGCATGCATGTAACTGATGCACTTCAGATAACTGAATATTTTCTCATAAATAACTCATGCATGTCAGTTCAGAAAGAGACCCAGTTGAGATAAGAGGAGGGACAATGTACTATCAGTTGGATAGATTTTTCCTATAAAGGAAACTCATCCATGGAGAAGGATTCATCTCCTTCAGGATTGCGCAGTTGGATCAGAGGTTAGTGAGTGTGTGAAGAGGCCAATTCACACAAGTGGCTACACTGGACCCCAAGGAAAATTGCGCAAAGAAATAGGAAGCTTGGAGGGCAGGGGATAAGGTTTGAGAGAGGCCCTTGATTGTCTATGAGCAGCAGAGGGGTTGCAGAGAGAGTAGGATAGCTTGTGAGTTGATTCTTTTTGTAATCCAGACAATATTTCCACTTGTATGATAATACAGAGTTGGGGTTTTAGGCTGAGGCTTTCCCCTGGTTATTTCTTCTGTGTTATGTGTGATTGATTTCTTCTTGTCAGTTATATGTGTTCAATTGATCTTGCTCAATTCGATTAAGCTTCCGCAAAGTGTTGTAGAAGTAGATCTTGTATTGTGTTTTAGCATATTGCATAATCTATTAATCTCTAGTGGGAATTTCTACATGGTATCAGATCTAGCTAATTTGTAGAAAAATTCTACATGGTATTAGAGCGAGGTTTTGTAGAAAAATTTCTACAGTTAAGGATGAATATTGCTTAAGATATTTAAGGAGAGATTCATGGAGATATTTTGGAGGAAGTTGAGGAATTGGTTTGAACCAAAAATCTAATTATGACACCTTTTTTTGTGGTCACATATCATTTATGTAGCGACCATTTGTACAAGACAATGTACACACAATAATGTTTATTTAATATAGTTTCCCGTAGGGGGTTTATTTCATATTATTATCTATGTCTCTTGATTTATTAATTGGTTGTCATAGTTAACAAATGGTATCATAGCTTAAGGAGTTTTTTATAATGCTAAGCATATTTTAGGAGTTTGAAAAAGGTATTAAATGTGAGAGGTGTTGACTTGGGGCAGTGGTGGTAGAACAAAAGTTGGAACAATAAGAAACAAAGGCTACAACTATGTGCTAAATATGAGAAAATAAGTGAGTTGTTGTATCAAGTTAGTAGATTGAAGCAATTAGCTTTTGGTCAGAAAAAAGTGACAATAGTAAGGAATGACTCTTTGTAGGACAACTCTTTTAGTTATTATTAGGGATGAAATTTTCCTTTCACAAAAATATATGGAAAATTTATATTTTTTTGTTGCATTCTTTGTTTTTAGCATGGTTGATCATTCACCTATTTTTACATGTAGGATTTTATATGATCAAGTTAACAATTAATTCTCATAGAAGATTGTATGTTAGTTGGTGTTGATGTTTGGCATGTTAATTTTTTGCATGTATTAGTGCTTTTTAAACATGAGAAGGATTATGTACTTATCCTATTGGTATTGTGAAAATAGAGTGGATAGAAATTTTAAAAGTATCTCATATTTAATGTAAACCAAAACATAGTGACTTGCCTATATCAGAAACTGTGAAAAAAAGTAGTGGCATGGGTGCTGCTAAGGTTTCAAACCTAGAATCAGTAGAGAAAAGTAACAACGTTAATCATGAGCATGAAAAACACAATCATAATAGAGTTAAAAAAATATAGAAGGTTTGTGTCTAGAGATGATCAACAAAGTACCAAACCTATGATAACTTTATAAGGATATTGATGGGATGCAAAATGGAAAACCAACCTACCTAATCACCTTTGAGCTTCAGAGGCATGTCAAGCTATCAAAATTTCATTTCATTTGCTCATCAAATTGTCATTTTATATGGATGAAAGTTTTCTTTCTACTTAAGATACTATTGAGATACCTTCATACTTAAGAGACTATCTAGATACCTTCATAGTGACAAACTCTTTATTTTTTGAAGATTTCCTCCAACAATTTCTCCTTTTTTAAAAAAGCCCATTTAAATAACTTTGTGTTGATTTAAAGTACAAGTGATTTTAGAGGGATTTTGTTTTTATTCTTTATAGTAAGATTGATAATGCCCGTGGGGTTGGGATTTCGCGTTGTAATGAAGAATCCATGAAATCGCTCATGGTGGTAAATTCCAAAATGTTTTTGTTAATAATTTTTATTATATTCCATTGAATGTGCTTCTACCCCATTTATATAAGTATTGTGAAGAATGAGATAAAGGATCAAAGAGGTAAAAAACTAAATTCTTTTCAAATACAAAAGATGAATTTTAAATCGCTAAATTTTAGTTTGAACATGGAGTCATTATTTATTTTCAAAGTGGATTCAAGCATCAAAAGTAAAATATCCACTTCAAAATGAAGTTATTTATTAATGCAAGTATAGTGAAATATTTTGTTTATGTAAAGAAGTGAGAGAAATCAAGTATGAATAAAAATGGAGTCAAGTAAAAGCATGAAAAAGTCATTAATATGTAAGAAGGGTGCATGATAAGTGTTACTTAACACCGAATGTTTTAATATAGGGTCAAGTCATTATGTGAGAGTTTTTGAGATTCTTGAGTCAAAGTAAAGTGAAATTGACGTCATGATAATGGTGCGTCAATTAATTTTGCTAAGCCAAGGTCATAGTTTTCTTACTGGTTTTGCACAACCCAACAAGAAACATATTTGTATGAAAGTAATTTTAGGTGAATGTATGAAGGTTAAAAATTGCAGGTGTTTTATTGGATGGAGACATTCTCCTACAATAATTTTTTTTATGCAAGAATATTCAAAGAAAAACGATGATCAAGTATACTTTGAGAAAGATGAAGCAAAAAGATGGAGATGAAGAGAGAAGCAGAAGAAGATGACTCCAAGAACGAAGTGGATAGATGAAGAGATAAAGTAGCCTTCATGATAGAAGAAGATGATAGAGAAAAGTGCAAGAAAGATAAAAAAGTAATATGATGTAGATGAATGACTGTGATGAGAAAGAGAATGGACCCCCAGATTTGAGAAGAAAAAAAATGAAGAAACATAAGAGAATCAACCAAAAAAGAAGGTGAGGGAAGGGTGAAAGAAGAAGGAAAAGGAAGATGAAGGACATGAAGCAACATAAATAATAGTACCATGTGTTAAAAAATGATAGAAAATGCAATGAATCCATGAAAAAAACATTCCTAAAAGGTTTAATGGTCCCTGCTGTATTCAATATATGGAAAGGAAATGCTTGTATTGATATGGAAAGGAAAGGGCTAGAAATTCCTTAATGGAAATTAAATGTACCCGAGTCAATGTGATTCTTGATGAGGCAAGTATATCCCATTGAAGAGGTAGTGGTGCTAAATGATGACTTGTCATGAAGGAATAAGTGGTGCTTAATAACCACTTGATGGTTAAGGGTAATCTAAGAAAACCCAGGGTATGCCCTGGGTATGCTAGAAATACCTAGGTTGATAAGTGTTGATAATGTAAAAGGAGTTGAATGTATAGATATGAAGATATGTTCTTGAACCATGTGCGAGAAAATGTTTCCTAGAGAACTGACAGATACATTGGTTGACGACCCATGTATTATGGTGGATGTTACATTTTTATATGTATTTCAACAAACACATTGTTTATTTTTTGCAATTACAAGATGAAATTTGAATACAAATGAAGATGAAAGAAGAATTCCAAAGAATAAAAGTGCAAAATGTTGAAGATGAAGATGGGACCAAGTTAAATTATAGTTGAAGATAGAGAATTAACGAGTATTTATTAAGGGGGAATATGAAGGCATAACTCCTATTTGTGAATAATATTTAACATCTAAATTATGTGATGAAAAATTTAATGAGGTAGACCAAACATAGAAGTCTAAGAAAGCAAAAATATTAGGAGAAATGAGCAATGTTAGGGATGATAATTACCTAAGATATTTACAGAGAGATTTGTGGATATATCATAGAGGAAGTTGAGGAATCGGTTTGAACCAAAAAACTAATTATGACATCTTTTGTTATGGTCACATATAATTTATACGACGAACATTTGTACAAAATACTCATCAGAATGTTTATTTAATATATTTTCCTCTTAGGGGTTTTATTCCATATGATTCTATATGTTCCTTACTTTCTAAATGGCTATTATAACCACCAATTAAGTGAATTTATAAATAATTAATAGAAAAATAACACACTTTAACTTTCCTTTCAAAACTGGGTTAATTTTTTTGGTGATTACAGGAACAAGTGGATCTTGTAATAATGCTGATTATTATCAATTTCTCCAAATTTGGTTTTCCTCTTTAATTATTGAAGATTTTCTATGTATTTGGAATTAGTAATTAATCATCTAAGTTATGAAAACATTCTTGGATATTTTGAAGAGATTAGTTATGAGTTGCTAGCAAAAATATTGGAGTTATCTTGACTTTCTAATTTTAGAAAATGGTTGTATCCATGTGAAAAACTTGTGCATATGCATTTAATATTTGTTATTTGAATTTCAAAGAAATTTTATGTATAAATAAAGGTTCCTTTCTCATTATAAAAATGGAACCTTGGAGCATATGCCCATCTTATGATGGAATAGAATAAAACTTCTTAAGATTTTATTTCACATAGATTTTAATGATTTTCTATTTTTATATGTAGCATGTTTTGATTTAGCGTTAAGATGTTATAGTAGAATTTTCTAGCTTTCTTATTTGGAGATTTATCTCACTTCATGAGATCTTGGTGGTCTTTACTTTAGTTTAGTTTATGAAATTTTATTTTATGGAAGTATTCTTCCTTTTACAATGATTCTTTTAAGTTCATAGATTAGTTTTCTTTTCATAACAATAATTCATGGATGTTGGCATTATGACACAGATTTGGCACTATGACATAGGTATTGTCCTTGATGGCAACTCACTCCGATGACAGATCACAGCTCAGACACACAGGATAAAGAAAGAGAGGTATACATAGGTTCCCCATTGACCAAGCCATGTGTACACGTGGGTTCGCAGACCAAAAGGCGTGTATAGTGTACACACGCACTTTCATGGAATGAAAGGCACGTACATGTTGGAAAACTTAGTTTTGGTCCATGGTATTGGTCCAAGATATCCTGTCCGAAGTGTTGACCCGAGGCATTTGGTGCAAGATATTGGTTCTAAATGGTTTTGGTCCATGGTATTTAGTAAGGCCTAAGACTATAAAAGGAGGAGAAAATCATTAGGAAAAGGCACTCATGCATTAAATATCTAATGAAGAGAAAGATCTAGAATATAGGTTATTGGGTTATGGTGCACAACTGGATCTGAATCAAGGATGAACCTTAGCGCTTGATGAAGGATAATATCTAATGATGGGTCAAGATCTTAAAGCTTGAAGTGAAGTATCTTTGTGTGTTTTTATCTTTTATCTGAATAACTAGTGCATGTTGTAGACTATAAATATGATGATCTGGGTATAACTGAAGTCTGGAATTGTTGTAAAGATTAAATCATCATTTATAGATCTATACGCAGGTTCACCTTAGAAAAGGTGCGTATACACGCTGGTTCTGCATATCAAAACAACATATACATCTTAAATTTGATTTGCAGATCTGTACGTAGGTTCACCTTGAGAAAAGTGTGTATGCACACAGGTTTGACACATTGAAGTAGCGTATACCTCATAAAATATGCTTTAGCTACTTCTAGTTGCTGTTACAATGTTCTGGGTTCTGGTTATTGTTTCTGGTTATTGTATTATGGTTACAACATTATGAAAAGTGATTGATTGATTCAGTTGTGGTTGGTGCAAAGGAGATTGATTGATGCAGATGTATTTGATGTTTGAATGATGTTATTGATGGATCCAGTCTGAAAATTTATGAAACGTGGTCCTTGGAAGAAAAGAGAAGGTTGTAGCCTTCTGTAGGCTGGCACCTACATACTAGTAAACATATCATCTAGTACAAGAGCTAGGGGGTTGTAGCTCCCTTCCAGGAGAATCTAGAGAATAAGAGAAGGTTGTAGCCTTCTGCATGTAGAAGCCTGTGTACTAGTATAAGACTGCACCAGTACAAAAATTGTAAAAAGAAGCTTCTAATTAAAAAGAAGATAGAGACGATTGCAGCCGGTGGTTTTCACCCACATTGGGTTTACACCTTATATCTTGTGTTCATGTGTGTGTGATTGTCTGTTCTGTTTTATTGCACCTGGTAACTGTTTATATGGTTCTAATGTACTGATTAAATATCAACATATGATAAATTAACTGAATCATAAGTTTGCAGGATATACACTATTTGCCTTAAATACAATTGCATATACACGCAAGTTCCATTAACTGAAGTAGCGTATATGAATCTGATTATGGAAATGAAATATTATTGACTTGCTGATACTGATTCACACCCCCCCCTCTCAGTATTATTTCCAACAATTGGAATCAGAGCAAGTCCTTCGGAAGAAGCTTGATTGCTTGAAGGAAGATCTATCATCATGAGTAACTACGAAAGAGAGGGATCCATTAGACCACCAATCTTTGATGGGAGCAAATTCATTTTTTGGAAGGTAAGAACCACAACGTATCTTCAATCTCTTGGAATAGATGTATGGGAAATCATGGAAGGAGGATATACATTTCCATCAGCAATTCCTACAGATACAACATGTAAAAAGCAATATGAAACCAATGCCAAGGCTGTTAATACATTATTGGGGAGTCTTTCACAATCAGAATTTGCCAAAGTTATGTAGCTGAAAATCGCCAAAGAAATATGGGACAAGATCGTTCTAAGCTATGAAGGAGACAATCAGGTAAAATGTGCAAAACTGCAATCTCTCATAATTCAATATGAAACTCTCAAAATGCACAATGATGAAAGTATCACTAGTTAATTCTTATGTATAGATGAGATTGTTAATTTCATGACGAACTTGGGTGAAGAGATAAAAGAAGTTACTTTAGTTGAAAAGGTTTTAAGATCCTTATCTACTAAGTTTGAATCAAAAGTATCTGCCATAGAAGAAAAGCAGGATCTTCAGACTATTACTATGACACAGCTGCACGAAATCTTAACTGCTTTCGAAATGAGAAAAGGAGGTCCATCATATATAAGGGAAGCTGCATTAAAAGCTTCAGGAAGAGAAGAAATCAATGAATCAGGACATATTTTAGAAGGATAGGAAGAAGCAAACATTGTCAAGAACCTTCAACGGGGTTCCGGGAGATTAAGATGTAAACTACCTTTCAAATGTTTTGCTTGTGGAAGAGTCGGTCATTATGTTGCCAAATGTCCTCATAAAGATAAGCTTGATAAAGGTAAGGAATCAACAAAATGGAATAGAAAACAAAGTGTAAGTAAGAAGAGCTACTATACTCATGAAGATAGTGATGGTTTATCAAATAGTGATGAAGATGAAAATAGTAATGACTGTAGAATTCTAATGGCTTTTGAAGATGATGATTTCTTGGATGCTTTAGATGAAGATGACCTTTATGAAGAAATCTCTAAACTCAAAATCTGTTTAGAAGAAAAGAATATGATTATAGATACTCTGACATTCCAACTTGCTGAAAGAGAAAAACACAATGAAAAACTAGAATGTGAAATTGTGGGTCTAAGAAAGGATATTGAGAAAACAAAAGCTCTCAACCTTAGATTTACTAAAGGATCATAAACCTTAAATTAAATTATCAAAGTGCAGCGTTCTCCTCTAATAAAGACAGGTCTTGAATATACTAAAGAAGCATCCCAAGCATAGAAGTCGTCAACCTCCACTAAAAGCTATCTTGATGCAGCAAAGAGCAGTGAACAGTTTGACAATCAACAACAAAGGCATAAAGCAGATCACCAGGTAAATCAAGCTCAATTTACTTCAAGGATGAATAGAAGCTACAAACCTCAGGTAAATCATACTCAATCTACTTCAAGAATGAATATCAATAGCAACTATAATCACCAAGTCAGTAGATTCGATAATCATAGGAACTTCTTTAATGGCAAATGTTTTTCATGTCATAACTTTGGACACAAAGTTTCTTAATGTGTTGCTTACAAGACCATCATGACTAGAGAAGCACAAAATCAAAGGAATGTGATGAGGATCATGAAACGGACCTACAATGACTTTTCTCTTCTTAAAAATGAAATAGAATGCCCTATCTACAACAACTTTGGTCACGAAGAATCTGAATGCAGGAGTAAATTTCAACAAACATCTCACAAGGAGAAAACTTCATTAAATCCCAAAATATAGAGAAAGAAAGAACCACAAAAAGAAAGATGTGGTATAGCCTTGTATTCATAAGGACAAGAAAATCAGTGGTACATTGACAGTGGATGCTCGAAACACATGACAGGTGATAAAGAAAAACTTCAGTCATATAATGCCCTAGAAAAAGAAAAGAAGGTCTCATTTGGAGATGACACTCTTGCTGTCATAAAAGGTAAAGGTTTGGTTTTTTTAAAAGAAAAAGTTAAAGCTAGGAATGTTATATATGTTGATGGTCTAAAGCATAACCTGTTGAGTGTCAGTCAAATGTGTGATCAAGGAAATGAAGTAGTATTTCGATCAAATGGATGTGTTGTTCGTGAGCTTGATACATGAGAAACCGTGATCAAAGGTATAATAACTCCAAACAACTTATATATACTCAAGGGAGGACAACAACAGTGCTATCAAGCAAAAATGATGAACACTGGCTATGGAACAGAAGATTGGGGGATCTAAGCTTCTCTAAAATAAGAAAAGAAACCAAATTCCAGGCTGTTCATGATCTTCCTGATACGAGATTCCAGAAAATACAATATGCAAATCATGTCAATTTGGTAGTATAACTAGGTCGCAATTGCCTGAAAAGGAAGGATCAGCTAGTAAGCCTCTTGAAGTTGTTCATACTGATTTATGTGGTCCATCAAGGAAAAAGTCACCTCGTGGAGAGGAATACTTTATATTGTTCATTGATGATTTTTCCAGAATGTGTTATATAGGGCTTCTAAAGCATAAAGATGAAGCATTTGAAAAATTCAAAGCCTTCAAAGTCCTTGTTGAAAATGAATCAGATCGCAAAATCAAATGTCTCAGATATAATCGAGGAGGGGAATTTACCTCGGATGAATTCTTCGACTTTTGTGAAGAACATGGAATAAAAAGGCAATTCTCCACTGCAAGGACTCCTCAGCAAAATGGAGTGGTAAAAGGATGAACATAACTATTCAACAAATGGATCGTGCTATGCTAGATGAGTCTGGAACTCCTGCAACCTTCTGGGGTGAAGATGCATTTGTTGCCATCACTATTCTCAACAAAGCAAATGTTCAGGTGAACAACACTCAAATTCCACATGAACTTTGGTATGGTAAGACTCCTATTGTAAAATACTTCAAAGTTTTTGGAAGCAAATGTTACATCAAAAGGACCGATGAAAAACTTGGCAAGTTTGAACCCAAAGTAGATGAAGGCATTCTCCTTGGTTACTCTTCCCGAAGTAAAGGATATAAGTGTTATAATAAAAGACTTGGGAAAATTATTGAAAGTATTGATGTTGTGGTTGATGAAGCATGCAAAAATCCAAAGCAGGTAAAAACTGAAGATTGTGGAGATGCTGAGGATTATCCTTCCATATCAAATCGGACTAATTCTGAAGAAGAAACCAATGAAGCACCAGAAGAACAGATAATGGCAGAATAAAAGACTTCATCCAAGTATGTTCAGAAAAATCATCCAGAGACTCAAATTTTGGGACAGAAAGAGGCAGGTGTGCAGACAAGAAGAACTATTATATAAGCTTCAAGCTATCTAGCATTTCTTTCCTCCATCGAACCTCAAAATGTAAATGAAGCATGCAAAGATGAATGTTGGGTCAAGTCCATGAATGAAGAGCTTGAGCAGATTGAAAAGAATAATACTTGGGAATTAGTTCCTAGACCTCATGATAAGAATATCATAGGAACTAAATGGATATTCAAAAACAAGCTGAATGAAAATGGAGAAGTTATTAGAAACAAGGCCATACTTGTTTGTAAAGGGTATGCTCAACAAGAAGGTATAGATTTTGAAGAAAATTTTTCACCTGTTGCTAGACTTGAAACCATAAGAATGTTCCTTGTTCTTTCTAGTTTTCAAAAATTCAAAGTATACCAAATGGATGTAAAACCTGCCTTTCTTAATGGGGACTTAGAAGAAGAAGTATATATTGAGCAACCAAATGGATTCATCCTTGGAAATGATCCAAAACTTGTATGCAGACTCAGAAAGGCTCTCTATGGTCTAAAACAATCTCCAAGGGCCTGGTATTACCGTCTTGACAAATATCTCCATCAACAAGGTTTTTCAAAAGGATCAACTGATAACAATCTACATACAAAGATTGACAATAATAAATTGCTAATACTTGTTGTGTATGTTGATGATATCACTTTTGGTAGCAATGAAGAAGCCATGAGTCAAAACTTTGCTTTGGTAATGCAGCAAGAATTTGAAATGTCCCTGCTTGGTGAGCTCACATATTTTCTTGGTCTACAACTTCAACAAAAGAAAGATGGTATTTTTCTGTCACAAACCAAGTATCTCAAGCAGATCTTGAAAAAATATGGCATGGAAGATTCTAAACCAATATGTAACCCTATGGTAACAGGATGCAATCTTAGCTCAAATGATGAATCAACAACAATACATCAACCAACCTACAGATCGATGATTTGCAGTCTGCTTTATCTAACAGGGACCTAACCAGACATCATGCATGCAGTGGGAATAGTTGGAAGATTCCAAGCCAATCCAAAGGAATCACACCTTCAGGCAGTCAAAAGGATTTTCAAATATCTTCAAGGAACACAAAATTTTGGTTTATGGTATCCTAGAGATACAGATCTTACACTTCATGCATATACAGATGTAGATTGGGTAGGAAGTGTTGATGACAGAAAAAGCACTAGTGGTGGTGCATTCTATATGGGTTCCAGATTAGTATCTTGGTTCAACAAGAAGCAAAGTTCAATTGAATTATCTATAGTTGAAGCAGAATATGTGGCTGTTGCATCTTGCTGCACACAACTCCTTTGGATGATGCAAACATTGCAAGACATTTTGATCACATGAACTCCACCCATCTCCATTCTATGTGATAATACAAGTGCAATCAGTATTTCAAAGAATCCAGTCATGCATTCCAAGACCAAGCACATACCCATCAAATATCATTTTCTACATGAACAAGTGCTTGAAAAAAAGGTCAAATTGGAGTATGTTCCCTTCAAAGAACAAGTTGCTGATATATTCACCAAACCATTGCCCAGAGAGACATTTGAATATCTCAGACAGAAGCTAGGAGTAGTTGATGCATCATCTTGCAGTTAAAAATTATCTGTTTAAGAGAAAAGTGGTTATACGCGAGTTCCATGAAGCGCATCCGCGTACATACACCAGTTTTTGTTGATACAGTCGTGTATATGTTGGTTTGAAGAAAGACAGTGGGCCAGACTCAGGATGAAAGGAGTATGATATGGATCTGACAGTGATCATCTAGCACAGGGGGGGCATATACTTCTAATAATGCATTGTTGGCATTATCTTAGAAGATATTGGTACAAATTCACAGTTGTTTTTGATTTAGGTAGAACATGTTCAAGGGGAGATCATGGTTGCTGGTCTAGATGGTGATTGACAGATGCTGCTGATGATAGTTTCTGATAACTATCATGGTCATGTTTCGAATATTTGGTCTCTATGTCATGTATATCTTTTAATTTTAAGGTCATGAAATGACCTATTTTGTTTCCCCACTATGCATGGGATGGATGATATGTTCTTATTTTGACATGTATAAACATTTGGTATATCCCCACTTGGTTGGGTGGATGAGTCAAACTTGGTATATCCCCACTTGGTTCAGAGATGGATGTATGTATGAGTCATTGGTGATAGGAAGGTCATTTATGATGTATAGAGTCATGTTCTTCTTTTAGAACATATTTTTGTAGACCTTGCTTATATTCAGGGGGAGCATGGACTCGAGCATGGCGCTCAATCAACACTCTTCAGCATATCAGAGCATTCAGCATGTACTTAGGGGGAGCATAACCCTTTTCCCTTGATGACAAAGGGGGAGAGTGACTTGGGGTTGCCATCAAGTCCAAAGGGGGAGATTGTTGGCATTATGACACAGATTTGGCACTATGACACAGGTATTGTCCTTGATGGAAACTCACTCAGATGACAGATCACAGTTCAGTCTCACAGAATGAAGAAAGAGAGGTATATGCAGGTTCCCCATTGACCAAGCCGCATGTACACGTGGGTTCGCAGACCAAAAGGCGCGTATAGCATACACACACACTTTCACGGAAGGAAAGGAACGTACATGTTGGAAAACTTAGTTTTGGTCCGTGGTATTTGGTCCATGGTATTTTGATCCATGGTATTGGTCCAAGGTATCCTGTCCGAAGTGTTGAGTTGTTGACTCCAAGTATTTGGTCCAAGGTATTGGTTCTAAGTAGTTTTGGTCCATGATATTGAGTAAGGCCTAAGACTATAAAAGGAGGAGAAGATCATTAGGCAAAGGCACTCATGCATTGAATATCTAATGAAGAGAAAGATCTAGAATACAGGTTATTGGGTTATCGTTCATAGCTGGATTTGAATCAAGGATGAACCTTAACACTTGATGAAGGATAAGATCTAATGATGGGTCAAGATCTTAAAGCTTGAAGTGAAGTATCTTTGTGTGTTTTGATCTTTTATCTGAATAACTAGCGCATGTTGTAGAATATAAATATGATGATCTAGGTATAACTGAAGTCTGGAATTTTTGTAAAGATTAAATCATCATTTATAGATTTGTACGTAGGTTCACCTTAGAAAAGGCACGTATACACGTTGGTTCTGCATATCAAAACAATGTATACATCTTAAATTTGATTTGCAGATCTGTACACAGGTTCGCCTTGAGAAAAGTGTGTATGCACGCAGGTTCGACACATTGAAGTAGCATATACCTCATAAAATATGCTTTAGCTACTTCTGGTTGCTGTTACAGTGTTATGGGTTTTGGTTACTGTTTCTAGTTAATGTATTTTGGTTACAACATTATGAAAAGTGATTGATTGATTTAGTTGTGGTTGGTGCAAAGGAGATTGATTGATGCAGATGTATTTGATGTTTGAATGATGTTATTGATGGATCCAGTCTGAAAATTTATGAAACGTGGTCCCTGGAAGAAAAGAGAAGGTTGTAGCCTTTTGTAGGCTAGCACCTATGTACTAGTAAACATATCAGCTAGTACAAGAGCTAGGGGGTTGTAGCTCCCTTCTAGGAGAAGCTAGAGAATGAGAGAAGGTTGTAGCCTTCTGCAGGTACAAGCCTGTGTACTGCTATAAGACTGCACCAGTACAAAAATTGTAAAAAGAAGCTTCTTATTAAAAAGAAGATAGAGACGATTGTAGCAGGTGGTTTTCACCCACATTGGGTTTCCACCTTATATCTTGCGTTCGTGTGTGTGTGATTGTCTGTTCTATTTTACTGCACCGGGTTACTGTTTATATGGTTCTGATGCATTGATTAAAGATCAAAATATGATAAATTAACTGAATCATAAGTTTGCAGGATATACACTAGTTGCCTTAAATTCAATTGCGTATACATGCAAGTTCCATTAACTGAAGTAGCATATATGAATCTGATTATGGAAATGAAATATTATTGACTTGCTAATACTGATTCACCCCCGCCCTCTCAGTATTATTTCCAACAATGGAATCATGTAAAAATATAACTTGGTGATAGAAAGGTCCCAATAGCATGATTAGTCTTCAAATACATGATTTTTTCCATGAAGAATGAATTTTTATTTTGATTAATGAAGTGTCAATGTTTCATTTTCATAGTTAATGTCTATCATTGAATTATACTATGAAATATACCAAATGGAGTATTGTTGTAGAAAGTTAATATCTTGAAGATTGAATACTTTACTACAACCCGATGTACAACAGTTACAGTATAACTCAATGATGGATTTTTCTTTTTTTTTCAAGAAATTGATTTTATAAGCTTAAAAATTAGTAGAATAAGCATTAAGAATTTTTGGTAGATCATACTACAAATAATATAATTTTGTGCACACAATGTTTGCATTTCACAATTTTTTTGTACTCCAAATTGATAATAAAATGTTACACAAATTATGCAACTAAATTACTTGATAGTGTGACAAAAGGCCCATGCTCCATCTATAAATTAAAAATCAACCTTCAAGGATTGAGAATATCAAACCTAACTTATGTTTCTTGATATTGTAATGAAAGAAAAACTCAAATTTTGGAGTTCATATTGATGGTTTGTACATGGATCTCCTCAATGGATACTAAAATTCAAGTTCAATATTAAGTAGCGAAAAATAATGTAGCCTTAAGAACAATTTTAAAATAAATTTGCAAGGAAATGAAAATGAAATAGGATCTGCATGCATACAACCCACATATATGTGAAATTTTTATCGAGGAGTGGGGGGTGGGGGGGCGGTTTAAGGGGTAAAGAAGAAAATATATGAAGGTGTAAGTGTTCTTGCAACTAAGTGTTAGATGTAGCAACATTACTCCAAGAATGAATGAGAAATGTAGTCTTAAAACTTAAAATATGTAACCATACAAAAATAACATTGTAAGAGAGTATCCAAGAGCTGTAAATAAATTCCAAAATGAAAAGTACACTTGTAAGTAATCAAAAAATGTTAAACAATGCTCAAAGAAAACATTGGTGTCAATGAATCATGGACATATTTTGATCCTTAGAGAAAATAACCAACAATATTATCACCAATTGAAACCATGAAAGAGTATTACATTCCAATGATCAATAATATGAATGATATAACAACATGAACAAAGTGTTTTAGTTATTAATATGCGGGTCAATTCCTTTAGATTGTTGATATGTAAGTTGTTATATGAGTACTCAATGAATCCACAAAGTAGTACACGAATGAATCTTCTAAGATTTATGTAATGTTACTTGTAAGATAATATTCCAAATTAACATTAATGTGGAACCATTTACTGCAACATTACATCATCCACATGTGGTTAGAATGTGGATTATATATTTTCCTTGACCAAATTGCTTGTGGATTAGGCCATGTACATCATTGAAATCACTATAATATCCATTTCTAGAAAGTAAAATGTGACATGTGCTATGAGACCAAGCTAAAATTGAAATAATAAAGCCACAACATTCTCTCAGAAGGACCAAATCTATCTAGGAAAGTAATGAAAATCATTTTTTAGGTTAATTTTTGAACCCTTTAATTGCAAAAATAAACCAACTAATAAGATTGTTAGAGAAAGAGCATAAGTTGTTGAATCATTTGGGCTAGTGATGCATTGGTTTAGCTCTTTAGGTGTGATTAACCATATATCTACCTTATATTTGATTTAAATGCATTAGATATACTATAATTCCATAAAATAGTGATAAATTCCAACAAATGAGAAATCATAAAAGAGACCAAACCCTCAAATTGTTATAACACTTCTTGCATTGATTCAATCACCTATGAAGTATGATTATTATATCCAATCATATTATGCAAGATAAATCTAGTAGATCTAGTTAATTTAATCTTTAATGATGTTTTTTGTTTAATGAAACAATTATGGGACTACCCAGTAGAACTCGTTTGTACTATTTTTTCATAATTTTCACCAAGTAGGTCATGTCTCTGGAGATTTGAACCCGCCACAACCAGAACCACAATATGTGCCTCTACTACTTGAGCTAAACTCCTTTGAATTTAATGATGTTATTGATGTTAAAATAAGAGAAATATATCCAATCACACTCACACTTATGTGTTGAAATCACACGCACTAAGAAATATTGTTCTATGAGGATCCACCCAAGTGCTACAATATCAATTCTATGATAGTCCTAAAGTAAAAAGTTAGAGTCCTTTGATGTCCAAATTTAACGCTCTAAATTCTAAGCAAAAATGATCAAAGAGGGTGAGACAAATCTACTTATATATTAGAGTATTTGTCCAACATGCCATAGTGTCCTTCTATGGTCTTGTAGCAGCACCTTCCTAAAAGATACTTGAAACTCAAAAAAGAAAAAACTTCCAATATATAACCCTTGAATAAACCCTTAAGATACAAACACTACACAATGACTTATGTAAGGAAATACTAGCTTCTTCTCATTATTATTCAATATATGAAAATAGGGAGGCTCCCTCCTTATATAGAGAAAGATCATTCTCAATACAATGTTCTAGGTCAAACCATGAACTCAAGTAAAATCCATAAGCTAAAACAAGAGGCAAACTCAATACCATAATCTAAAACCATATCATGGAATAACCACAACGACCAACTCAAACATGTGAGTGAACTAGTTAAAGAGATGAGGGGTGTTCCACAAAATGCTTTAACAACCCACATGTGTGGATGTCGAATGGTCAAAATGTGTAATAGTTTTTGCATGAAAATACCTACAACATCATAACTAGTTCAATTTTTACCCAATTTTCTAGTATAATCCCATTTGCAAATCTTATGTCCATTCTACATTTAATGATGTTGATTTTGTTGAATTTTGTTCACTTTTTCAAAGATAATTTCCCATGAATTGATCAACATAAAAAATGTTCTCTAGCCACCTCTAACCACCCACACATGTGAGAATATTCATCCAATGAAGTAAGTTTATATTTTAGGAAAGGTCCATGTGGCACATGATGATGATGTGGCAATGTTGTCATCACCCAATGCATTTTTATAGATTCCATTGTTGTGACACATATCCCAGTGAAGTATATAGGTTCTAGAGAAATGGCATATATCCTAATGTTGATGTTATGGAAAAATATAGTTACGCATATCCCAAGGAAACATCTGATTTATCCTAATGCAATGTCACAAATGTTGAGGCATGATATATGGCTCCCAATGCAAGGAACCACTTATAGTGGTAGGTCCATATTCTTCTAAGTGAGCCATTATGTCATACATGATTATTGATTTATTCAAACACAAGATAATAAAGCTTAATTTTATCATTTTTATAAATTTTACATTGAGGGAACATCATTAACTCTTTATATTTGTTGAGTCCTAGGAAAAAGTGTATTACTCAAATTTCCAAGTAAAATCTATATGATGTGATGAATAAATATATAAATGGAAAGGGGAAAACTTCATGTGTTGACCCTCAAAGTCATATGATATTAATTGTAAGTCATGTAATTTTGATCAACTAGCTTTCAAGTGCAAGGAATTGATGTATACAAGAGGGAGCTTATCATTGAGTTTCTTTTCCTTGGAAGTGATTCTTATCACCCTTTTTTGTGTTTTTATTTAAGCTTTCATTTCATTAAACAACACCATTCTAATTAGATATTCATAAAGAAGCATGGGAACAGGAGCCTTTGCCTCGTTGTGAGGTGGAATTTATTAAGCTTTACATTTTTAGTTTTTAACTTGAATGGCTCTCCACTTCTAACACTTTTGGCTTTAATAACTTAGGATTTATTCATTTATATATTTTTGGTGATATTTTAAAAGTCAAACATGAACAAGAGAATATTTTTAATGGATGGGATTTAGTGAAATGGGAAAATGGAAAGCGTTGGGTATGGTTAGGATGGTGAAAACATTACCTTAACTAGTTTCCTAGTAGTACAAACTAACCATAGAAAAGATGACACTTCTAGAATAAGACGATGCCCCTCATGCTATGATTAGGAAAATAATAAAACTAGAATGTTATAAAGTGTCATCAAATTTCCTTTAAACTTTACGACTATCATGGAAAAACCTAGAAGTTATAGTACCACATCTAAGTAAGAACATCAACGACATGGAATATCATAATAGAACATGCAAAAACCAACTTGTACAATCTATAAATGCATATATAAATATAAGAGATGATGATGGAGCATTTGAGATACCATAACTAAGCTAACATAATCACATGTTTTAAGGAGAAACTAAGAGAACTATTTGAGTATGGAGAATACACAAGAGAGCTCATGTAAATCATCAACATAACACCCATGTGAGGGTGCATCTAAAGTAGTTACCACTTGGGGGATAACAATTCATTTAAATATTTCAATCCTTTTGAGTTTGAATTCAATTTACCTTTATTTGAATTTCAAAATTTTCCTGCCCCTTGATTAACAAGGGTCCGATTTCAAAATTGGGCTCTTTCCTTATTCAAACCTTTCCTAATTTGGCCATTAATATCAATTGTAAAATTGGCACCTCCTTTCGCTAACCAACCTATCTAATTTCTAAATTTCATAATTGGACTTGATTGCTAAATCAATACCTTCCTCCCTAAATATTTGTGTAGATGATCTCAATTTTGAGATTGGTCCTAGCCTTCGATTCAAGACTCCTACCACCCATCTCATGATCAGAACAATTTTTTTCTTACTCTCAAACTTAAGTAATGGTCAAAATACATTTATAAGACAATTTTAAGTTTGAAGTACCAAAATGAATTAGTTCAATATAATAATCAACCTTATGGATCCATTCACACAACTAATTATTGCAAGGAAATTTTCAAACATGAACACAAATTTTCAACTTCAAAATGTTACTAATGTATTATAATTATACTTCTTCATACCTGTATTTGTCGTGGTTCAATTTATTTTGTCATAAATCAATGAATCAATGAAAGAATTGTGTAGATATACATTTCACTGTATTTACTAAGACAGGTGGTTTGCTTGTTAAATTGTATATTGTTAATAATGTCTTTTTCATTTGTGGATCAAGAAGATGTACAATTATTTTGGAGAAATTAAAACATTACAAAAGGTAAAGTATACCCAACTAGAAATTATCTACATTGTAAATATATCAAATTTGAGTGCTTTGTTGTCAATGTTTTTAATGGAGAGATTCCATTTTCTTTTCTAGATAAAGAACTAAAGACATTGATAGACACTAATTATGGAATTTAGATTGTTTCTTGGACAAACATGAAAATGCGCACGCATAGTGAATACTCAATAGCTTAAGCAAATTATGGCTTGATAGGTGTGGCATACCCCCTTTTACTTTATCAAGGCTATGGGATAATCCATAACCATCAATTCCACTCCAAATTTGTTACAAACCCACTTTCCTAATTAATCCATGATCAACATTCATACATATAATTTATGGGCAATAAAAATCAATAGTAAAAAATACATCGGCCATAAAGATTTATTCCATAGCCTACAAGCACATTTTGAATTAGGAGAATTTTGAGGTAAAAAAAATGTACTACAAAATCAACTTTAAAATAACCAATAAGATTCAAGATGATGATGTCATCCCCAGGGGTAACTATTTTTAGAGAAAAAAGAAGAAAACTACTATTTATTGTATTTTTGGCTTATTTCCTTATAGGTTTATTGAAATGTAAAGTGTAGACACTCGTTGGATGAAAAATTAAATTCCACATCCAACGAGTGTCCATTTTTCATAAATTTGAGTATACCTACACTAAAAAAATTGAAAATACATGAAAAAATGTGTTTCACACATATTTTTTCATCTATTTTCATATTTTTCAATGTGGGTCTACTCAATAGTATGTAGAGTCTTGATTTATATAGCCTAGAAGGTACTCCCACACCCAAGGGTACAGGGTTTGGGAGAAGTTTGACCCACATGTGATTTGTGGGCAAGTGTACGCAAGCAATGGGTTTTGCACCCAAAGTTTTGGGTGCACAACGATGTGGAGTTTTCAATGGTTTGATCATTGAGGGAAAACCCTTAAGGAGCTAAGGGGAACCAAAGGCATCAATGTGGTGGTGTTAGAAGAATGAAAATAATTTATGTTCTATGATTTTATGGAGTTTTAACAATTTGTTAAGGTTGACTTCTTGAAATATGGTGATGCTAGGTAGCTAGTGAAACCCACTTAGACCTCTATAAAGAGAAAACAAGATTAGGTCTTTCACTCACCATCTAAGCGTGTTTCATCCAAGTGAATAGTAATCATATTTGACCACAAACCTAAAGGAGCTCATCCAACTAAAGAAGAAGGTCAAAGTGTTTGTATTTCTTATGTTTTTGGACAAATCAAGTTAGAGATCTTGCTGGCCAAGTTGGAGAGGAGATTCTGGGCACTCATTTTTTGTAGATATTCTCTATGTAGCATTCCACATAAGTTATGTTTCCAAGGAGAGGGCTGAGACCACTGTCAATTGTGTTTTAGAGGGTTGTAAGGACCATTTGTATACAAGAATGAGGGTCACATACCCTTGTGGATCAACACTACGATTGAGCATCTGAAAGAAGGGAATACCACATGTTTTTGGAGGTCTATTTGGAGGCCAAGTTTAGGGAACTCTTGTAGTTGCTTCAGGAGCCCTAAAATAGACAAAATAGATCAGATTGGTGCTTAGGACAATGAGAAAGTTTAGGGATGTTTGGACATCTTGATAGGTGTGTTTAATTGGTTTTCTAGTGGATGTTTTCTAGGGATGGTAGGCTTGGTTTTGAAAAGTTCTGAAGCAGCCTACGTAGAGAGTTTTTGAGGGTTGTTAGTGGTTTTTTGGAGTTCCCTAGTACAATTAACAAGGGAAATATTATTACTATTAAGAGGGAAACTTGTTTGGACCCTAGTCCATAGATCTCAAGGGTGGAGGATCATTGATAAGTGAGCTTCTTATTGTGCCCTAATTCAGTGAGTTGTAGAAGGACAAATTTAGTGATAATAGGGTAACCTTCAAGCCCTATGTATGCTCATCTTTAGAGGAGCAGAGAGGTGAGTAGTGGGTAGTTTTGAAGAATGTAAGAGTTGGCACTGTTGGAGGAGAAGGAGAGAAACTAGTGGGTAGAATTGTGTGGGCCAAATTTCAGTCACTCTTAGAGAAACATGAGGGTTGATAGTGGCAATTTGTTGAGCTAGAGATCAAAGCCTTTCGAGGGATAAATTTTTTTGTGATCAGTAGAAGAGAAGGCAAATGTGTCTTCAAGGTATGTGGACTAAAAGGACTATTGATGAACACCATTAGAAATTAAGTCAAGTATACTTTGTTCAAGGGCAGATTGGTCATCATAGTTGTTGATACCAAGCCCTAGTTGTTGTCTTGTATCAGGGATGATTGTAAAGGCCATTATCCCTAGTACGGGAGCCCTAAGATTGTTGTATTAAGGATTTGTAATATTCTTGTGTACTAGTTGATTCACTATTTTTTTTTATCCTATTGTGTAAAGTAGAAGTGTTGTTGCATTTGAGTGTGTTTTTTATTGCAATCTTAGACTCAAACTTCATTCTTGAGTTCCATGGAAAAATCAACATAAAGTGGGTACCCATTGCATGTGGAATTTAATTCCATAACCAAAAGGTGTCTGCATTTGACATTTGAGTAAACCTATAACAATATAAGCTGAAAATACAATAAAAAGGTATTTTTCTTTCTTTTCATTTATAAATTCATAACTCTTATTTTATTGTTTTAATTATTATTTTATTAATTTCCTCCAGGGGCCCATTTTAGACCTCAAAATTCTCCTAGTGAACCATCTTAGCACATTAAACATGTTTATTCTTATACTTTGAATATTAACCACTAGTACATGAGGAATTACATCATAATTCTTATGCATTTACAACACCATGCTCATACAATTCTTTCCCATACACATATTTACATTTTCTACATGAATATGGTCCCTTTTTTAATACCAACAAGGATTTTTCATACAAATTGATATGGCTAGAAATCAATTTACTACTAGAGGAAAAAATATGCCATATGAAATCCAATTTATGGATATAGCAGCCTCAAATATGCATAGAAATCATTTCTAGACAAGCCATCATGCACTCATGAGCCCATTGCTATTTTGTTTTGTTGATCTTTCCTAAATTAGTGAATAATATTTTAACAAAACAAAGATAAATATAATATTTAATAGTTAAACAATAGTAGCCAAATTACTTATCTGTTTTAATGAATGTACTTGGGGAAATGGATCCATGGGAGCATTTTTTCCCTCTCATCCTTAGGCAGTAGTTCTAGTAGGTGTTGCGCTCATGTCTAAAAATGAACAAAAGGGGAAAATTTTCTATCTATGGCTATGGTTTATTGCCTCATCCCAACAAATAATTATTACAATCATATAATTAACCACTCAATCCATTATTTCTACCTCAGTCTCACTCTCCACCCTCTCTTTCCCCCTCAACTCTACATAATACAAGGAATATGATCCTCTTCATTACTACCTAGTCCCTCAACAGTATCCCACTTGCCTCCATTCACCTTCTATAGGCTAGCTACGAAACCTATAATGTTAGAAGCTATGGAAAACTTAGTTCTAAATCAACTTCTCTTAATCCCGTAACTCAAGGCTACAATTTTTGCAACAAAATTTTGACAACATGCTCACCCTTGACACAATGCAATTTTTAGTATACAACCTGATGAGCCCCAAAAATGTACAATTATTTGGGCTCATTCAACCTCCTAATTTGGCTTAGTCCACCATTCTCATTTGTTTATTGCATGTTTTTGATTATTTTTATGTTAATAGAGTGAATTTGGTTAGTCATTATGCCAACAAGTCTAATGGGTGCTTTGTGTAGCCTTTTTGGTCAACTTGGAGACAAAATTGAAGGTCTTAATGAGCACTTGGCAGCCAAATTCGTGGGAGAACAAGCTAGAGGATTTGTAGGAAGGTGTCCCCCTCATTTATGGGCCCTTACCTCGAATTCTCCACCATCAGCTCGGAGTTCAAAGGCCACCAAATCAATGAGCACAAGGGCAGCCAAGCAAGTCAAGTAGGACTGCTGTTAACTACAAGTCTTGGGCAGCCAAGTCCCTAAATTTTAGGAGGACTGTTGGGTCCTCAAATTGTATGAATAAGAAGGCTTAGGGCCTCATTTTGGTTAGCTAGTGGGTAGTCATTTTGTAGCTAGTTAGTCATTTTGTTTTAGCCATTAGTTAGCTAGTTTGTAGTTTGATTTTTATGCAATAGATTAGCTTTGCTTTCAGCTCATGTTCAAGTTCTCCTTGTGGACAGTTTTGATGTACTTTTCATTTCTTGATTAATAAAGATGGATCCAGCTTTGCACCAGCTCTAAATCTTTCATGGGAGGCTGTAGCTCTTGGGGTTGGGCCCATCTCAAGCGCCCAGTACCTCCCTTGTTTCTCTTTATGTGTGTTTGCTGCGTTCTTGAGAAAAAAATCTGCTCTTTAGATTTAATTCATGCTGTGTTACTTAGGTTGCTTTTGATGGTTAAAGTAGTTTCTTATGTTTAAGATAGATTGGTAGGAGTTATTCATGCGTTTATATCTCTTTGATAATGTTTTGTTCACAGGTTGTACGTGATTATTTTCATGAATAAGGTTGCTGTCCACCGATTTCATTAACTTGTTAGATAGATCACATGATATTTCGATTGCATGCAAGATGTAGTTGGTTTGATCAAATAACCACTATGCAGGGCATCTTCATCACCTCCTCATTCATTTGAGCCTCGTTCAGATCAGCTCCTCCATCACCAAGTCTGTTCCCTCATCTCCCATCTTCTCTTTTGCCAAGTAACCTTACCTTCTTCCCCATTGTTGTCTCAACCACCTTCAAGCCAAGTCAGCTTTCCACATCACCTCACCACTCCATCCATCAGTTCCTGGGTCACTTCAGACCCCCATCCTACCTCCATAACCATCCATGCATCTTCCATCAACCATCCATCCTCAAACATCCCATTTCAGAACATCCTGTAGAAGAATTGCAGACCTTCCTGTAGAAACCCCTGTGTTTCCTGTAGAATCCCCTGTAGACATCCTGTAGGAGTTCACTCACTCGGTTGCTGAGCCTCTGAACGTGAGGAACCTCTGTGGACTGATGCTAAGGATCTTTGGGGACCTCTCCTAGCCTCCCCAACCTTTCCCAAGCTTTCCTTCCTTCCGCCTCACATCTGCACAACCAAACCCTAATAAGCACAAAATCACAATCACTCCATCCACTTAAAGAAAAAATACAAAAACATGTCTTTTAAGATGCAAGTAGATTAGATTCATGCATTTTCACTTATTAGAAGTAATGGCATCATTGGTAGAAGTTTCCTTCACATTCTTTGCATCATAGAGGTTAGACTAGTTAAATTAGGGTTTCCTAGGGTTTCCATGTTTTGATTTGCTTTCAGTTCATTTTTGCCAAGTAGATTAGTCTTCTTTGAGCTAGCTTTCGTCCATCATTTAACAAGCTTCTTCTGAGAGCCTATAGAAGTTGGCTTGAGCCCTAGCGGACTTGTGCCAGCTGACCAAGTGACAGCTGCGACAAGAGCTAGTACTTGTGCATACAGCACCGTCGCTTCCAAGTTTGTACGAACTACTGGGTTGATAAAATTAAGAGACAGGAAGCCCCAGGAGTTGTAGCATTATTGCTACAATACTGGAGCTCACCATCTTTTTGGCGCCGTTGCCGGGGAAGCGTCAGAGTATTGGTGATTGTCGCTTTTCTTCTATTTTCCACTACAATCTTCTTCTAAGTAGTTTATCTCGTTTCCATTATGCAATTTCGTTTATGCAAAAGTAGATTAGCATTTCCCGCTTTCATAGATTAGCATTTCTCACTTTCATAGATTAGCATTTCAATTCCGCAATTTCATTTCTGCAAGCGTAGATTAGCATTTCGATTCCGCAAGCGTAGACTAGCATTTCATTCCTGCAATTTCATTTGAGAAAAATAGATTAGTCTTTTCCTGCTTTCATTTCAATTCTGCATGTTCATTTTAGCGAGATAGTTAGTTGCAGTTCAATTTATTTCAGTTTTGCAAGTAGAAGTAGAAAAAAGCAAAAATCAAGCAAAAAGATTTCATTTCATGTCTTGTAGGAGTAGAGATAAGTTAGAAAAATGATTGCAAAACACCCCCACTGCTTCACACAGCCTTCTCTCTTCTTCGATGGCTGTGATTGAAGAACCCCTGGGTGGACATCAAGACATATTTGAAGAACCTCTAGGGGAGAAGAAGAAGAAAACATTCCTCTGGAGCAAATGGCTACAAGCAGAGATGTTGGGAGCAACATCTTGTCCAAAGATGAATTTGAAAATCAGATCAAAGATTTCAAGAGTGATATGAAGCAGTTTCTTGCCATGCAACTAGATACCTTGCGGATCCAAAAGAAGCAAGAAGAAGCCAAGAGGGCTTTGGTCATCTTTTGTCCTAGGTGCCTTAGAAAGCATCCTAGGAACGAATGTCCAATGCACTCCCTAGAAGTGTGTTTCATCTGTGAAGAATACCATCCTATAGATCAGTGCCCTTCCTTACCCAGAATCAAAGCTGCATACTAGAGAGCCAAAGGAGCCACTGAATCATTCTATTACACGAACCAAGGTTGGCCGCATGGACCTAGATCTTACCAGCAGGAACTGCAAGGGACACCCGAGACCTATTATGACCCTTATCAAGCCACTTTCATGCCTTCTTGGGGTCCCCCTGCTCATCCTTCCTGGTCTACACCTCCTCCTTGGTCATATTCTCCTTGTTCCTTCACAGATCCATATTATGCCCAACCAGTTTCTCATTCATTTCACTCTTATGCTCAGCCACAGCCTCAGTGGAATGCACCTTATCAGGAGTGGAGGCCCCAGTACAACTCTCATCCCGATCATTTTCCTCCACCACCTTCTCATCCACAACCATCGCCTCCTCCTCCACCAAGGCAACCCCAAATGCCTACCCAACCACAATGCCATCCACCTCCATCTCAATTACACCCCTCCACTCAGTTACCCGTAGCACCATTTCCAAAACCATGCAATGGAGCAGCTCAACCAAATTGCAAAGCTGAGGCACAACATGTGCAAATGACTCCTTTTGAGCTCAATGATGTTCACCAAAGCTCAGGAAGAGTGTTGCCAAACAAAGATTATATTGACAACATTGAAGGACCAAAGGAAAAAGAAGATTCAGAAGAGGAAATCAAAGAACCATGGGCTGCACTTGATCAAGTGAAGAGATCAGAATCAGAGATCGAGAGAGTTCCTTCATGGTTACCATCAAATCTTCCATGTATTCAAGAGAAATATCAACAAAAAGAGGAAGATCAGAAGGTCATGATAGAAGGTGACATGAATAATGATCCAGATCAGCAAAAGAACCAAGGATATCAAAGCTATATTGAGATATGGTTTCAGAAGGTCACTAAGTTGCAGCAGTACTTTCTTCCTCAACTTCGTTTGATCCCTTCAAAGCCAGATCATCTGGTCTCTGAGATCTGGATACTTGTCCAAGCATGCATTTCGAGCCTTCACATCATTTTTTCTCTAATCTCGATGTGCACATGGCTCCATTGGAAGTATTCTTATACTTGAAAATGATTTTGTTTTTCAAGTAGGGTAGGGTAGAAGAAGAAAAAAAAGAAAAAAAAGAAAAAAATGAAAATAAGAGAAAAATAAAAATCTAAGGTGAAAACCTCCTCGGAGGCGCCTTAGATTGGCTCATTGATTGAAAACCTCCATGAGGCGGTCAATGGGTTGAAAAAAAAAGAGAAAAGAGAATAAGATCTCTGGGTGAAAACCTCCCTTGGAGGCGCCCAGGGCAGGCAATTAGGGTGAAAACCTCCATGAGGCGCCCTAGTTGTTTTTCAAAAAAAAAAAAAGAGAAAAAAAGAAAAAGAAAAATAAAGCTAATCTCCATTGAATAATTTCATGTTGCAGCAATGACATTGCAGGTTGCAAGAAGGACGTTTCATGACAGGAGGAGCACTCAAATCAAGGTCAAAGGAATTTCTTGTGCCTTCTACAGGAAGCTCTGTATTTCTACAGGAAACATCATGTAGAACCTTTGGATGAGCCAAATCCAATTTCAAAAGTGAATCTAATGGTGGGAATCTATTGATTAGGCCTACAAGCACTTGTGTGTCCATCCCTTGCCTTCATCCATCACTTTTTCCACGTCCTTGTGCTTCTCATTGTGCTTCTACAGGAACTTCCTGTAGAAATTGTGGGAAACTAGGCATGCATTTCAAAAAGTGGTTTGGCAAACATGGTAGCTTCCTCAAGGGTTCAGAAGCCCTCATGCAATCCTCCAACTCCTCCTCCATCATCTCCATACCTGCATCACAGCCAAAATTCATTTTGTCATCCCATGCAAAAATTTGCAAGAAGCCTTGAAGCAAAAAGACATAGGACAAAATTTGTTTTTGCCATAACTTGAAAACCATGCATCCATTTGACAAACCGTTTTATGGGGAATTGTACAAGGTCGATGACAACATGCCTGAGCAGTTTCACGCAATTCCGGTGCATGGTTTCCAAGAAATCAGCCTCCATCACCATCAGCCATTTTTGCATTTTCTCCATATCCGTGCATCTGTTTTAAAACCTGTTTCATGGGGATATGCACATGGGTGATAGTAACCTACCCAAGTAGTTTCAGCCGATTCCGATGCACGGTTTCCGAGAAATCGACCTCTGAAATCTTCAGCCATTTTCCATTTTTCTCGAAATCCGTGCATCCATTGATCACGAATTTGCTATGGGAGATGCATAATGATGGTAGTAACATGCTCACCAAGTTTCAGATCAAACCGATCTACCGTTTGGGAGAAATAGCAAAAAGAAGTTCTGGTTGTGACCATGCAGCAGCAGCAGCTTGAACGGGCAGAGTTGAACGTGGAAATGAACGCGTGCAGCTTAGATCCGTCCAGAGGGCACCTGCACAAGAAAAAATAGCCATAAATCATCATTCAAGCCACCATACATGCAGCAAATGAAGATCAACACATGCATGCAGCAACACGCTTCACAATCAGCCGTTTAACTTTCAAGTACGTGACTTAACCTTGTTCATCTATTTGCATAGACCTAATCTAAAGCAATGCATGAATGAATGAGATGAGTGGATTCAGCCAAGAAGGGAGCCACGTTCAATTGCACTCAGCAAGGCAAAAATCACGCATGCATGGATCAGCCATTCACGTGAAGTTCAAAAACAAAACACAGTGAGTTGGGGATATTCTAAACTCTAAGTGCAACTAATGGAATTGAATACAAGCAGAGAACAAATAAATAACAACAGCAGTTCATGACATTACTGCAGTTCTAAAAAGCCACGCACGCTTGGCCACTGCACTCCTTCACCACAAATCACGCAAACATTAATCAACGCTCAGCTGAAACTCACAGATGGTTGCCAACTTGCACTTGCATCATGTTTAACTCGGAGTATACATCCTCTGCCTCCACAGTCGACTTAACCTATCGTCCTCCACTGAGTTTCCTACCTGGTTCAAATTTCACTCGTGCATCGGGCTCACTCAAAGGCAGAATCACGTTCTACAGGAAACGGGTGGGGTCTTCTACAGGAAAGTGCAGCAGAGCAGCGAAGCCTGAGTTTCTCTTCATCAAGTTTGGAGCTTGAAGAAAGGTGAAAATAGCTGAGGTGGATCATGCTATTTTATTGTTCGTTCACTTGCACGTGATATTGCAGAGGGTATGAAAGCCGTGGAATTGCTTTTAGAGCTTTCAAAGGATATGGCTGTGTGTGAACAGATTGGCAAGGTACAAGGTTGTATCCCCCTCCTTGTAACAATGTCAAATAGCGACAATCCTAAAGCTGCTAAGGATGCAAACGGAGTTCTGGAGAATCTCCCATACAGTGAGCATAATGTAGTGCAAATGGCACAGGCGAACTATTTCAAGCCCTTGATACAGAACCTGAGAGAAGGGTCTCACACAATGAAGATTGTTATAGCAAGTAAGTTGTGAGAGATAGGTTTAACAGATGAAAACAACGCTGCATTGCTCAAAGAGGGAGTTGTATTTCCACTTCTTGAAATGATTTCAAATGTTAATTTGAAGTCAAAGTTAGCAGCCATTGGGGCACTTCAAAATCTTTCAAGTTTACCTGAGAATGCGTTACAAATGATCAAAGATGGGGTGGTCTGACCCATCTTGGACCTTCTATGCACACCATTGTCAACTATATTTACTTTGAGAGAAGAAGCTGCTAATACCTATGCAAACCTTGCTATGTCTACCGCATTGCCCCAAAGAACAAATGACACAGCAGCTGCATTATTGGGATCTGATGAGATCATATACCAGCTATTATCTTTAATAAATTGGACACCACCTTCAATACATGGAAGCATTGTTCGAGCATTCCATGCCATTTGTTGTGTACCAGTAGCTGTTGAGGCAAGGACAACTTGATCTATCTTATGTTCTGTTCTGCTTCTGTTATCAATTCTTAGTAGAGTTCAATAAGAATGCCATTCGATTCAGTTAAAGGCCTGGAAACACTCTTTCCCATCCAGATTTGGCATGCACTATCTATTCTCGGGCAGCTCATTGTACTTGTGTGCTTTTATAATACATTAGACTTGCCATTCATGTTGGATTCGTCAGCTTTCAGGCAACACAGTTCAAGGAGAAGGAACCCCCGGCCAAGCAAGTAAAATCAGTGAAATTGGTTCTACAGGAAGTTAGCACACTGCTTCTACAGGAAGACAGAGACTGTTTCTACAGGAAGCCAGCGAACAGTTTCTACAGGAAAGTCTGAAAAGCGGGAAGCCAAAGGAGAAATCGGCTGAGATTCTAGCCAAGGAAGTCACCAAGGCCATCAAAGACAAGGGGAGAGATTTGGTTGCTCAGAGGATGAGCAACACTTTTAGTAGGGGGGTGATGATGAGCCCCAAAAATGTACAATTATTTGGGCTCATTCAACCTCCTAATTTGGCTTAGTCCACCATTCTCATTTGTTTATTGCATGTTTTTGATTATTTTTATGTTAATAGAGTGAATTTGGTTAGTCATTATGCCAACAAGTCTAATGGGTGCTTTGTGTAGCCTTTTTGGTCAACTTGGAGACAAAATTGAAGGTCTTAATGAGCACTTGGCAGCCAAATTCGTGGGAGAACAAGCTAGAGGATTTGTAGGAAGGTGTCCCCCTCATTTATGGGCCCTTACCTCGAATTCTCCACCATTAGCTTGGAGTTCAAAGGCCACCAAATCAATGAGCACAAGGGCAGCCAGGCAAGTCAAGTAGGACTGCTGTTAACTACAAGTCTTGGGCAGCCAAGTCCCTAAATTTTAGGAGGACTGTTGGGTCCTCAAATTGTATAAATAAGAAGGCTTAGGGCCTCATTTTGGTTAGCTAGTGGGTAGTCATTTTGTAGTTAGTTAGTCATTTTGTTTTAGCCATTAGTTAGCTAGTTTGTAGTTTGATTTTTATGCAATAGATTAGCTTTGCTTTCAGCTCATGTTCAAGTTCTCCTTGTGGACAGTTTTGATGTACTTTTCATTTCTTGATTAATAAAGATGGATCCAGCTTTGCACCAGCTCTAAATCTTTCATGGGAGGCTGTAGCTCTTGGGGTTGGGCCCATCTCAAGCGCCCAATACCTCCCTTGTTTCTCTTTATGTGTGTTTGCTGCGTTCTTGAGAAAAAAATCTGCTCTTTAGATTTAATTCATGCTGTGTTACTTAGGTTGCTTTTGATGGTTAAAGTAGTTTCTTATGTTTAAGATAGATTGGTAGGAGTTATTCATGCTTTTATATCTCTTTGATAATGTTTTGTTCACAGGTTGTACGTGATTCTTTTCATGAATAAGGTTGTTGTCCACCGATTTCATTAACTTGTTAGATAGATCACATGATATTTCGATTGCATGCAAGATGTAGTTGGTTTGATCAAATAACCACTATGCAGGGCATCTTCATCACCTCCTCGTTCATTTGAGCCTCGTTCAGATCAGCTCCTCCATCACCAAGTCTGTTCCCTCATCTCCCATCTTCTCTTTTGCCAAGTAACCTTACCTTCTTCCCCATTGTTGTCTCAACCACCTTCAAGCCATGTCAGCTTTCCACATCACCTCACCACTCCATCCATCAGTTCCTGGGTCACTTCGGACCCCCATCCTACCTCCATAACCATCCATGCATCTTCCATCAACCATCCATCCTCAAACATCCCATTTCAGAACATCCTGTAGAAGAATTACAGACCTTCCTGTAGAAACCCCTGCATTTCCTGTAGAATCCCCTGCAGACATCCTGTAGGAGGCCACTCACTCGGTTGCTGAGCCTCTGAACGTGAGGAACCTCTGTGGACTGATGCTAAGGATCTCTGGGGACCTCTCCTAGCCTCCCCAACCTTTCCCAAGCTTTCCTTCCTTCCGCCTCACATCTGCACAACCAAACCCTAATAAGCACAAAATCACAATCACTCCATCCACTTAAAGAAAAAATACAAAAACATGTCTTTTAAGATGCAAGTAGATTAGATTCATGCATTTTCACTTATTAGAAGTAATGGCATCATTGGTAGAAATTTCCTTCACATTCTTTGCATCATAGAGGTTAGACTAGTTAAATTAGGGTTTCCTAGGGTTTCCATGTTTTGATTTGCTTTCAGTTCATTTTTGCCAAGTAGATTAGTCTTCTTTGAGCTAGCTTTCGTCCATCATTTAACAAGCTTCTTCTGAGAGCCTATAGAAGTTGGCTTGAGCCCTAGCGGACTTGTGCCAGCTGACCAAGTGACAGCTTCGACAAGAGCTAGTACTTGTGCATACAGCACCGTCGCTTCCAAGTTTGTACGAACTACCGGGTTGATAAAATTAAGAGACAGGAAGCCCCAGGAGTTGTAGCATTATTGCTACAATACTGGAGCTCACCACAACCCTACTTTTCATCGATGGTTCAACCATAAGAGAGTGAATTCAATAGTAGATTTCCCAATGATTTTCCTCAACAACTTCTATGAAGTCCTCACTTGCATGTGAAATATGTGCCTCACCATAAGGTTTTGGAATGAAGACACATGGCTATTTAATAAAACAATATTTTATTGACCATCCATATTTCCTATCTTGTTGGTTCATTTCCCCCATGATACTCTTGAGTAATTATCACCCCAAGTGCACATGTTAATTAGTTTATTAATTATATTATTGATTCAAATATATTGAAATTGAAACCTTATCACATACTTACCATATACTTACACAATAAGATCATACTCATAAGGGATATTACAATCAATAACTTGATATCTAGTGATTCAAAGGAGGACAACATTTTAGATAATGATATATATTTAGGGGATGATTCTAGGTTAGAGTATGAATATGATGGGAAGAAATTTGATTCTTCAAATGTTGGTAAAAAAGGAAGGAATTACTTGTACAACACATCATACTAAAACATATTATCAAACAAAGAGGAACACAAAGCATTGGACTTTATCTCAAATGGTATTAAGGACCTATTACTAATCAAACTAGTAGAGTTTCTAAGGTCCTTAGAACTTAATAAGATTAGAACATATAACACAAGGGCCCACTATCACCTCATCCCAAGTCCCCACTAAGTTAAGCCAAAATTCCTCTTAAAAGGCTATGGTAGAATTCTCTTAAGATGACGTCACCCAACCAAAGAATGATTAGTGAATTGCATGGGGTTCTGGGTGAAGAGAGGAGTTAATTGTTTATTGTTGTACTAATCTAAAAATATAAAATATAAAAAAAATAAATGTGGATGAGTAATGTTAATAACTCATTAATGAAGATAAATAGAAAGGAATAGTCCAAGTGAGTGTAAATTTAATATACTAACTAATTCTATAAGTTATTCTTAATGTATACATTTAGTTAGAGGCATTACTATGTTAATTTACTTTCTCTCTTGTGACTGTACATTGGAAAATGTGTAGAAAAACATAGAAAACAACAACAAAACACCCTTAAAAATGACACCCAATAGTGCCTGAGCACTTTATAATGAATATCTAGGGGTGAGGAAGTTAGGATATTGAATGTAGATGTTCTTAAATCACTCCTAAGCCTCAAACCTACAACATAAATGAATTTATAGCAAGCTATAAATTCAATTGTAGAGGTCTTGGGGTCAAGTCACAATGGGTGAAAATCTAATAATAAGTTTTAGCAAAGAGAAAAGGTTTTAATGCCTAGAATTGATTAATTTTATCCCAAAATAAAAAATATTAACTAAGGAAATCAAATTTGGAACTAACTACAAAGTTCCTATGATAAAAATTTCTTGAAAGGAGCAATGTACCTTGAATTTTCTACAAAATTTGAATATGATGTTGTGTCATTTACTGTAGATTTGAAAGATGTAACTAAATATACCCTTGAAGATAATGTGTATGAAAGCTCAAATCAAAGTATATTGATCCCTTGGTTTGGATCTAATTGTATTACTAAGAATTCAAAGGGGTACACGCTAAATTATAATAGAACATTAAAAGCAATCTATTAAAAAACTAACTAAAACAAAAAATTAAAAGTTTTGGATTTTAGAATAAAGTTTCATTGTTGAGAAATGGTGTACCTTAGCCACAATATGCCTTCTAGATTATTGGGTTTTGAATCAAAATCAAATTTAAGTTGACCATGCACTTTTAATATTGAGGTGGGCTTGGACTGCAGAAGAGTGCATGTACCCATCTGTGTTTAAAACTCTCCACAATGTTTTAGATCCAAATAGGAGTGGTCTCTAGCAAGGCATCTTCAATATTTAGGTTGACTATGTGGTGGAAAGAACTTCACTTGGTTGAAGATATCCCCTATAAGGATTAATCCAAAACCTGGTTCCAACTCACTCCATTTACAACAAGAGAAATGAAGAATACTAATGCTTTGTTCACCCTCTCCACATGGCTATGTGGCCTCTAAATGGATCATCCCTTCAAAATTTGTGTAATCCTTACTAGTTATGAATTATTTTATTAAAAGGCCCATTATAACAGTTAGGTCCTTATACAATTAGTGTAGCCCCTTATTGTTATTAGTGAAACCCTCATATTGTATTGTTGTGCCCATGTAGTCCCCATATTGTTATTATTGTGCCCCATAGAAGCCCACTATTATTATTTTTGTGCCCTTACAATATTATTGTTATGTAGGATCTGATTATATTGTGACCCCTTAGACTCCTATATATAGAAAGGAGGGCTTGTCATTTGTATCATCCAAGAGTTGTTCATTTGTGTAATTTAAAGGAGGTTCCCCATATAAGAGGCTTATTTTAAATTCGTTGATCTATATCTTCTTCTATTTTGTGAGCTGGTTGCATAACATTTGGTATTAGAGCTTTGGATTCTAGGGTTTCGCTGCTTCAAACATGTCATCGTGGCATTTTTGCTATAATTTTTTTTCTACGAAGCTTTAGAAGTTGAAATTAAAACTAATTTGATCTGAAATCTTGGTGAACCTCGTGTACGAATTTCATATCTTGTCTCACTACATTTCCGAGATATGCTCCGAGGAAGTTAGGGTTTTTGTAGGCTTCAAAATTCGATCTCAAATAGGCGACCTTGGGAAAATTGTCATAACTTTCTCTATGAGCATCAGATCCTAATTTAGTAAAAAGTGAAAGAAATAGGACGAAATGCAGTTTGTTGGGTACCGTTTTCAAGGCTAGGGGTCGAAACAGTGACATGTGGAACTTCGTACAAGTTCACTTTACTTAACCAGTCTATAATTAGGCCATCATGGGAGAATCCAATATTGATCATACTTATGGGTTTGGAAAGAGGACTCATAGGTCTACCATAGGACTCCATTTTAGACCTTGGAGATACAAAATTACAGAGATACATCAGATTCAATATCAAGCTCCTATAAAGCGAAAAAAAAGGTGGGTAGTTTTTTTTTTTAAATTTACATAGGTTTTGTTTGAGAAAGTAGTTTGAAGTGATTCAAAGGGAATTGTGAAGCATAATTATCATTAACTGATGACCCTAATAAATAAAATGGAAACACCTAGTAAGAAACCCAAAATATCTACTATGATACATGAAGAAGAAGAAAAAATGGAACATGATATATCAAAATTACGAGACCAAGTGCAACAAATTTTGCTCTCACAAAAAGTAAAGGAAGCTAAGATGGATGGTTTGAAGAATAGAATCAAAGCTTGATGAAAGCAGATTTTGGGGTAAGGCCAATTTCCCCTTTCATTTATAAACTTCGATCCCGAGGCCTGTGGATTATGGCCCACAAATCCTATCGGAAGCATTTATCGCTTTAAACTCTAGGACCACACTTCATATTGGATTTTCATTTAAAAACTCGGGACCATTCATTTAATCAGAATACACAGGAATACACACAGAAACATGGAAATCTGACCCGAAACACATAATTCCGGACTTCAAATATTTTACACCCGCGTTCATAATTATTAGCGGGTCCGCTCTCTCGGTCCATCGCCTTTCCGCTGCACTCTTCGATCACCGATCTCCGATCGGATGATCTCCACCGTCCATTACTTTCCTAGATCCAACGGTTAACATTCACTCCGAATATTCAAATTAGCACGTCAATCCTTCATCGTCGATCTGCACTTAGTGGATCTGACGGTCCACAGCGATTTCGGGTGGACAAGTAACACGAGGATAAACCACCTGAAAAGCAGTTTCCTCTCTCCTAGGCACTGCTATGTGTCCTCTGTTGTATGGAATTGGGTGACTACCCCTTTTTACCACTTATGGTTTTGTGGCTACCCGAAAATCCATTTACCACCTTTGAAAACTGCTTTCGCTGCGTAAAGCCCTCGCGTCTATGCCATGCAATGACCATCGATCTAAATGATTGATGGTTCTCGTTCTTAGTCGCCTATGCCATTGATCTTCTCTATTTGATGGATCTCCGAACTTAACATGATTTCTACCATACTTTGTTTTAAACACACGACACCCATCTAATGATCTTTCGTTAATTAATGAATCGCCATCGATCCTCCAGTGATTCATGGTCGATCAAACCTGCATCACTTAACATTCTGATTATCTATATGATAACACACAAGCGCACACAATATCAACACAAAGCACACTTTTATATTAACATGATATAGTTACAGATCTAAGGCATTTCAGCCTTAGGAACAAGTTCCCTATCGATTACATTGTATCTATCTCTGTTACACAATTTCTATTCTACACTCTCTGTCTCTCTGTCTTGAACACGCAGGTTCATCATATATATATATATAAGGAAACATTGGATCGGATCACTATGAAGGATCGAATCATATAATTTCCTCAAATCTCTCAACTAAATGCATACATATGGCAGATTACATTTAATTAAGTCTTCTATAGACTTATCCATTCCATCATTTCAGCTCTGTTTTAATAGAAATGCCCCCTGTTTAGCTCCGATGGTCCACATCCTCTCGTTCTCCGCTTTGGATTCCTCTTTTGATTAAGGAGGTTCAGATGCTCCTGCATCAAAGCTAAGATGAATGGTTTGAAGAAAGACATGGAAGGTTTGACAAAGTTTCTACAAGAAAGAATTCCTAATGGTGAAAATGTAGTAGAGGAAACTCATGATGAGAACAAAAGAAATGTTAGTCATGATTTCATAGACTCTAACATTTGATTGAAGACCCACCATGTCCCAAAGATTGATATGAGGAAGTTTGATGGAAAGGATCTTGTAACATGGATAATATAGATGAAGCAATATTTCAATCTCCATAATGTTCAAAACACACAAAAGGTACGCATTGCAACTTTATATTTGGAACCCAATCAGTTTGTATGGTATCGATGGCTTTTATCTCATAAAAAAATTGTCACTTGGTCAATTTTTATGGAGGAAATGATAGAATATTATGAAGATACAAAGAGAAACACCTTCTTTATCCAATTGATAAATCTCAAACAAAATGGTTCAATGGTGGATCACATTGAGGACTTCCAAAATTGAATATAAGGGTAAATGATATTCTAGAGGAGCATAGGATTGATGTGTTCATAGGTACTTTAAAGGATAACATACAACATGAGGTTCACCTTTGGGAACCTAATTCATTGGAGAAGGCATTCATGTTGGCAAGAAAAATTGAAAGCAAAATTATGGAAACAAGGAAGCCTACCACTCATAACTATAAAGATGGAAGTGTTGTTGCTCCTAGCCTTCCACAACTTACAAGGTTGGCACCACAAAATGTCGTAAGTGTGCTGAGAAGAAATTAATTTACATATATGGGGAAGAGGAGGAAGAAAAGGAATAAGAAATTTCAAAAGAATAGGATATACACCAAGAACCAATCGCAGAGAAAGAAGAAATGAATTTGACCATATCTTTGAATGCATTGATAGGAATCACTACTCCTCAAACTCTAAAGATAGAAGGACATATCAAGAAGAAAAAGGTAATAGTGTTGATTGATTCAGGTAGTACCCATAATTTTATTCATTGTAAGATAGCCAAGGAATTGAAATTCTTCTTATATCCATCACTAGAGTGTCAAGTGATGGTTGCAAATGGAGGAACCATAAATTCCTCTAGAAAGTTCCATAATATCAAGCTATCCATGGGAGAATATGTCTTGAATATTCTAATGCATTCCATTATAATGGGTGGTGCTGATGTTGTACTAGGATTCCAATGGTTACAATCTTTGGGGACGATAGCTTTCAATTTTCAAGAACTTTTCTTGAATTTATTTTGGGAAGGAAAGGAAGTTGAATTAAGGGCTATCACAAGGAAACTAGGAAAGATAATCATCTCTAATGGCATGAAAAATCTTCTAAAGAAAGAGCAATAGGGCGTAATTGCACAATTATGTTCACTAGAGGTTCAAACAATGAAATAATTTATTTCTTATGATCTCCAAAAAGTATTGGAAAATCATTATAAGGTTCAAGTAGTGGAAGATCACATTGAGCATCAATAAAAAGTTCTCAAACTCATAAAGGATAACCTCACTTTGGCGCAGAATCGAATGAAACAATAGGCATATCAACATCGCAGTGAAAGAAGTTTTGATGTAGGTGACTAGGTATTTTTATGGCTACAACCATACAAAAAAATGCCCCTCAAGCAAGCTAAGAAGGATAATAAATTATCACACAAGTAATATGGTCCTTGAAAGGTGTTGCAAAAGATTGGTACTATGGCATACAAATTGGAGCTTCCTGCATCTTCCTAAGTGCACCTCATTCTCCATGTTTCATGCTTAAGGAAGGTTATAGGTGACAAGCTTCCAGTTCAAACCATATTGCTGGAACTTGATGAGGAAGGAAAAAACGTATTGGAACATAAAGAAATCACCGAAACAACTGGGAAATCGATCAATTTTAGAGTATCTCATCAAGTGGAAGAATTTATCCGCTAAAGATTCCACATGGGAGGATAAGAATTTTATACAGAAGCATCTAGAACTTCTCAACCGTTGAAGACAACACTTTTTTGTAAGAAGAGGCACATGTTAGGTCCCTATACTACTAGGGTAGCCCCTTATTGTTATTAGTGCAACACCCTTATTGTATTGTTGCGCCCTTACAATATTATTGCTATGTAGGCTCTGATTATATTGTGACCCCTTAGACTCCTATATGTAGAAAGGAGGCCTTGTCATTTGTATCATCCAAGAATTGTTCATTTGTGTAATGTAAAGGAGTTTTCCCCCTTGAAGAGGCTTATTTTAAAGTCGTTGCTCTATCTCTTCTTTTGTTTTGTGAGCTGGTTGCATAACATAACACATATCAAGAAAACATGAAATAGAAAGAAATAACCCACACAATAGAGAAAATTGTTTGCAAAAATGGAAGTTCCAAATTATGGGATATATTGACCTCACAATTAAACGACAACTTCAAATAAAATAGAGGCTTTTCTTTTATAAGTTTTCTTGTAACGACTAGTTTAACCTCTCTCTCAATTTTTTTTTACTAGTCATACACATGTTGGAGATTAGATAAAATAAAATAAAATATTTTATTACATTTTTGTTTTCCCACTTAGAGAGTTTGATTCAGTTCACATGGATGTTAAAAGTCCAACATTTAACTTGCATTGACATTAGGAGATGAAGAAATGAATAACTTTGGTCTTTATATGCTTAAATGTTCAACCTAATGACTTGTCTGAGGTTCAATTTACTTGGATGGAGGCATGATTTGGTCCATACACTATTCAAGTTGGTCTCTAGAGGGTCGATTTGGTCCTTTTAGTGCTTTCTTGACTTTGCAACAACTATTTTTTTGTCCACAAACCATCCAAAAATCCTATTCACCCTCAATGTTCTTTTCTTTGACATTCAAAAACTATCATTTTCACTATAACAATAAGTAGAAAGTCAACTTATCTGCCTTTGTTGGATCTCCAATGCTCTTGGATGTCTTTATTTGATCTTTCACAAATAGTTGATTTTTTTGCCTTGATTTAATATGCCACTAGTCCAATTGAATAGATAAAGCCATGTGCTACCACAATCTTCGCACATGCCACAACGATGACATCATCATGCCACAAAGAGATATGTCTAATGCCTAGAGAATTTGAAACATCTACCACTTGGTATTTGTATGATTAATTTTATAAAACACTTTTGATCTATTGCGTGAAAAAATTTGTTTAGTCTTGCCCTTGTTTTGCTCCCTATAACCTCAACATTCCACTGGACCAACTTTGATTACTTGTTTTTGATCAAGTGCTTCACATTTTGCAAAATATTCAATGTGGCATGTCATCTTCTCTTAATTTTGAGAATTTTGAAACCAATTTTACTTTTTTACTTTTGAGAACACATGCATTGGGAAATTTGTACTACCTCGAGACATGAGAACTATTGAAATTGTGACATTGCCATGTTGAGAAATATTTGAGTAATACTACACCAAGGCCAAGGACACATATAGAGTCCATGATACAACCATGTGGGAATGATATAGGTACATATGACATGGGATAAACTAACCCTTACATTGGTGATTGCCCCTACAAAATGATGGCTCCTCTAAACTATGAGTCCCCCTAAGATCAATCCAAAACCTCTCAATCCTATAGAAAACAAAGGGACCAAGGACTTAGCCTAGAAGGACAAAATATCACCAATTAAACTAGTCATAGGATGCCATAATGTAGGGTCTTCACATGGGGTACATGGATTTGACTTGTATAGTTTGGTTTATAGTGATGACAATTTAAAGAAAAAAATGTATGTACCCTAATGGAATGAGGGGTAACAATTGGATCCAATTTTTGGACACATGCATTAGGGTAATTTTGCGATCTAAAATGGGCCTCCTAAGGAAAATAATAAAATAATAGTTACGAGTTTTTAAAGAAAAAGGGGAAACTACCTTTTTTTATTATTGTATTTTTGGTTTATATCCATATAGAATCAATTAAATTTCAAGTGTACACACTTATTATATTCAGAAATTAAATTCCACATCCAATGAGTACCCACTCTGCATACTTGTGAGTAGACCTACATAATGTTTTTTTTAAAATACATGAAAAAATTGTGTTTCAACACATGTTTTTCATGTATTTTCATCCTTTTTCTGATGTGAGTCTACTTAGAAGTATGTAGAGTGGGGACTCGTTAGATGTGGAATTTAATTACTCATCCAATGGGTGCCTCCTCTTGAAATTTGAGTAAACCTATAATTAGATAAACCAAAAATACAATTAAAAAAAGTAGTTTTCTTCTTTTCCCTCCAAAATATTTTCCCTTAGGGATGACATCATCAATTTTTTTTTTGGTAAGTCGAAATTTATATTAATCAGAAGGCATATAAAAGGATGTAAAAATGCATGTGGTCTCACCTTGATCAAGTTTTTTGACCAATGGGATAACCATACAACATAATAAAAGCAAAAGTTCCAGTTGGGAGGTCTAGAGCATGAGAGGTTTAACATTCTAGAAAACTAATAGAACAAGAAACACACCAATGAACATAATCAGTCATCAGAGGTAATTGAGGCAGCTTGTTTGGCCCAGTATCTAGGGGAGGTGGAGGGTGATACATGCAGTTGACATGGTTTCAAAGTGAGAAAGCCAAGTTTCTAGTTTTTCAACCTTTTTCGTTAACAGATTTTGACCACACACGACCATGACCACCCTCTCATGAACATGGCAATAAAAGTATAGGAGCTGCTCAAATTTAGCCATGATGGCCTCATGCGCCTCCCTACGATATTGATCAGGGGCATCTAGATGAGCAGAGATAGATTGGAGTAGTTCAAGGATTGCCGAGGAGGGACCTGTCCTCCTGGATGACGCCCAACCTGTGAACCCAGAACGTCCTTGGCTAGAGTAGCTCTGAGTTGCCAAACCACAAATATTTCCTTTCTGGTGGCCACCCACACTTGCGCCATGAACGAATTGTATTACCATTTGATGGTGGCATCTCACCCTAGAAGCACCCAATGAGCTACGACCCTCATGGGTGCAATGACCCCCATTATTAGAGCCTCTCGTTCCCCGCTTCGAGCTTCCACCCCAAATAGAAACAACATCACCCCAAGACCCTGTGGGGGGGGGGTGAGTAGAACCTTCCAGCTTCGCCATAACAATTATGCACGAGGAGCAAGGTCTGGGTTTCATAATGGAACTCAAAGGGAATTTGCAGAGCCGGAGAAGAGGGACACCCAAAGAGATATCGCGTGCCACACAAAAATAATCAAGACTAGCTGCAGACCAGAGAGAATAGGGAAACCAACACTAAAGGCCCCACCACCCAAACTCTAGTATAACCAAACCAGGGCAGAGAGGAAGAAGGAAAACCAAGGGGAGAAAGCCAAGTAGAAAGAAACGAGCATCCAAGATGGAATTGAAAGGAAATATGGACCCAACACCCGAGTCAAAGAAGAATAATGAGGGGCGAATTAAGACCAGGAACCCCAGAAAGCAAGAGCTAATATGTGAGAAGACCTAGAGACCAGTGCCACCCTTGACCCAAAATCACCACCCTGAGAGCTGCAACACCACCGGTGGACCTAGAATTGTGAAGGAAAAATTTAAAGATCCAACACTAAACACTCCATAAGCATCCCCCAAGTGTCGAAGGCAAAGAATCTCGTGGGAATAAGGAAATGAAGTCTAGAGCTAGCCAGGACCAATGAAGAAGCATCCTCTAGAGAAGCCCGAGGAAGGAAATTTTCTCAGATAACTGAGCAAGTGAGAGGATGATGCTTAGGGTGTGCTTGAAGCAGAAAATACATACCACCACCTTGGAGTAAAACCCTGAAAGGATACGATAAGGGAGAGAGGTGCATAACACAAAGAATCATTAGACAACTGGAGAGAATTTCCATCTATCTAATATATCTAGAGGTGGAGAGACACTATCACATCGAAACAAATGCAGACATGAGAGAATGAACGGTTCACACATGAGAGCTCAGATGAATTACCTCTAGCATGGTGGAGGGGTTGCTGCCTAGCCCTCCCCCACCTTAAAAAATGTACAACTGGCATCTGTCACGTGACTGGTGGCTATCCCATTTCGACACCCCCATCGGGGAAGCCTCTTCTCTATCGATGATGTGGCTGAGCTCATCCAATGTTGATGGGTGATAAAGAGGTGGCCAATCAGAGAGGAGCTCCTGGTTGTCATGGTCACTACCCTAGTTGGCTAACTTGTCAGCAACTTGATTTCCTTGTCCTCTGACATGTTCTATAATTATATAGTCAAAGGAGGGCAAGCAAGCTTGAATCCGTTCACATATGTGCTCCAGTCGCCAACTCTTTACCACTTTCTCCAGAGGGGAGCCATTGCTAAATTTATATATAAAAGAGATGGCCAAATGCGAATCCCCTAAGACTTGGAGGTTTGAGATGTCCATTTCTAATGCAATATGGAGTCCCTTCTCTAAATCCAGGAAATCTGTGAATTTGGTGGTGATGCCACAAGCCATTGCAAAAAATTTGAGAGTTTTCTCCTTCGTATCCTAAAGTAGACCCCCTAAACTAGCAAGGTCAGGATTACCTTTATATGCACCATCAAAATTTAGTTTGATGAAGGCTTGAGGAGGATAGAGGAAGTTGTATGCCAAGGGTCTTGTCCTCACTTGCTGTCTGTATGGGGCTAGGGAGGAAGTAGTGGTTCAAAGGTCAAGGTCCCGAAGGATTTGAGCCTCCCTTCCATTCACCTTCCAATCATCATCTTCCCAACATTCCATGAGGATGGTCTCTTTTATGTTACGCTTAGTCATTGTCCAAATGTGGTTGATTTGTATAGGATCTGAGTGGAACACTGCTTTATTCTTGGCTTTCCATAGGTTCCATAGATTAAATCCTTGGGATAAGCACCAAGCTCTATTGACTATTCAGTTTTTTAATAGGTTCCATCACCATAGCCCTAAATACTCTTTTAGAGTGTTGGCCAAATGATCCTAAGCACCAAAAATATTTTCAACAAGCTTCCAGAGTTCTACCGCCACTGAGCATGAGTTCAAGAGATGATTTGTTGTCTCTTCTTCCATCATACAAAGGGGGCAATGAGATGGACCTTCGAAGCCTTTCTTTCTGATCTTATCCCAAGTTAGAAGCTTGCCATGTCTGATCAGCCAGAGGAAGAAGGCAACTTTGGGCCAAAACCATGAGTACCAAATTGGTTTCCAAAGGGGATCATGTTTAGGCATATCATTGGTGGAGAGAACTGTATAAGACATTAGGGGAATTTTGAGGTCTAAAATGGGCCTCCCAGAAAAATGTAAACCAAAATAAGCTTTATAATAACCAATAAGATTCAATATGATGATGTCAACCATGGGGGGTGATTTACCATTTTTGGAGTAAAAAAGTAAAAAAGATTAAAAGATAATAAAATAATAAAACTACTTTTTAAAGTCATATTTTCAAATTATATCCTTAAGGTTTTACTCAACTTTCGAGCATGAGTACTCATTGTATGCAAAATTTAATTCTTCATCCAAGGAATACCCATGCTGCATACTTTTGATGCACCCTACTACATGAAAAATGAGAAATACATGAAAAAATGTGATTGCAATAATGTTTTTCATGTATTTCTCATTTTTTATGCAGTAGGGTCCATCAAAGAATGAAACATGGCTACTCCTTGGATGAGGAATTAAATTTTTCATCCAACGAGTGTTTCTTCTCAAAATTTGAGCAAACCCATCAGGAGATAAGTTGAAAATACGAGTTGAAAAAATAGTTTTTTCTTTTTTCCCTCTAAACTTTGATGATGTAATCTAATCTTATTTTATTATTTGCACTATTATTTTATTATTTCCTTAGGAGGCCCACTTTAGACGTCAGTATTCCTCTAATGTTCCATTATTGAGAACATGCCACTGTATTGGCAGCCCAAGTGAAGTTTGTCTAGGTCATCACTTGACAAAATGCGACATTGTTGAAGATGGTGGAGTTGTTCATCCAAGGGGAGGGGTCGATCATGGTTGGGCCAATGAGCTTGCATTTTCCATTCCCTCCATTTAGAGGGAGGGTTGGAAGAAATCCAAAAGTCTCTGACATATATCGCCCCTATATTGGTAGAAAAGGCTTGAATTTCCCTGAGATTTTCCTGAAGCACCAACTTAGGATATTGCATCCATGCTTCCTCCAAAAATTTTGCTCTGCCTCTGTTCCAAACCTCCCAAAATCCATGCTTTTGGATTAAATGCATGTTTTCCTTGGCCAGGGTCCAAATAGAAGATCCAGTTGGTAAGGATTGAGGATCTAACTGGTTATATCGAATACATTGTTGACCATATTTGTGAGCCCACAACGTTTTCCATGTTTCGTGTCCTCCTTGGAGCCATCTCCACCAGATCTTGGCGCCAAGCACCTGCGATAAAGTCTCAGGGTCTTTCAAGCCTAGACCTCCATGAATTTTGGGCCTTCATAGATTGTTCCATACAACCAGAGACCATTTCCTTCCTATCTGAGTGACTAAACATAGGAACTTGCGAAAAGTTGCAACTAAGTCCTTGTAATTTCTCTACCTTCCATGAATCATGTTTGCTTTGGGATGATGATGTGTTTCATTAGAGTTTTAAGTCGACATACCATAATGTATGATATAACCTTGTAAATAACATTGTAGAGGGCTATGGGTCTAAATCCATTGGGATCCACCGCCGCTCCTTTTCTTGGGATAAGCATAAAAAAGGTGGCATTTAGATCTGACTAGATTCTACGAGATTGTCGAGCTTCTTCAAATAGTGCATGGATATCATATCCCTAAAAGGGCCAACAAGCTTTGAAGAATTCTAAATTATAGCCATCTGATCCTAGAGACTTGTTGGGTGGGAGGTCGTGTATCACTTCTTTAACCTCCATCAATGAAAGTTCTCACATTAAGGCTTCGTTTTGCTTCTTTGTAACCACTTGGGGGATACATTGATAGATCTTTGAGATGGCTTCCCTCCTATCCTCCTGTGGCTCCTGGAGAATTTCCTAAAAATGGTTGATTAGTTCTTCTTTGATGTCTTCATGCTAGACTATCCTTTGGCCGTTTTGACCATTGAGGGAAAATATTATGTTCACCTGCCTGTGTTTGAGCATTGTGCGATGGAAGAACTTTGTGTTCTGCTCCCCTTCCTTGAGCCATTGGACTCTAGATTTATGCTTCCAGAGAATTTCTTCCTGCTTCCTTCATTGTTCAAGGGCCTCCAAAACCCACCCCTCCTGGGAATCAAGGTCCTCTGTCTTGTTGTCAAGAATGATTTTTTGTTGGATATCCTTCATTTCTTCCTCTAGTGCCCTTTTATCCTTATGGATGTTGCCAAAGTCAGAAATGTTCCAGGCTTTAATACATTTCTTTAGCTCTTTTAGCTTGAGATGGAAGGTTTCCATAAGGTTGTGCCTAGAGATGGAGATCTCCTTCCACCATCCTTCAAGTTTTTGGATGAAGTCAAATCTTTCAAGCCAGAAGGATTCAAAATGGAAGGGCATATTCTTTAGAGCCATTCTTAGATCGATTTCTAGCCGAATGGGCCAGTGATCAGAGCCAAGGTAGGGAAGGATATATGCTTGAAGATACAAATCTTGTTGAAGAAGATTATCAAATAGAAGGAAATGATCAATCTTTGAGGCCTTTTGATGCTTACCTCCCCGACGGTTGTTCCAAGTGAAGGTGTCATTGTTGAACTCGATATCTAATGTGTCGAGATCTTGAATTTCTTCTTGAAAGAATATGGAGATGGGATCAAGTCTTATGACACCTCCTTTATTTTTTTCTTAGGTCCCAATCATATTGCAATCCCTAATGAGTATCCAGAATACCTTTCGGTTTCAACAGATTAGAAAGGAAGCTGGCCTTTTCTCAAGGGGTTCCTAGGTCGTAGACGCCTATTAGCCAAACTTGAGTTGTGGATCCGATGCATTCAAATTGGCCAGAGAGGATATGAGGAAAGGTGATCTAGGACCTGAATTGAATGGATCTAGTGTCCCAAAGAAAGCCTATCCAGCGAGCCATGCCCTTTGCATCAAGCGCCATGTTTTCTGCTCCTGGCCAGCAATGACACCCTATTTCTTCGAGCTTCTCTTGTGACACCTTCGTTTCCTGCAGAACTATGATATATGGTTTCTCTTGATGTATCTTGTCTTTAAGGTGCCTCAATTTACCTTTGGAATTGAGGCCCCATATGTTCCATGAGATAAATTTCATTGAGAATGAGGAAGAGATCTTTGGTAGTACTCCGTGAGGACATTTGTTTGTCCTAAGTTAACTAGGATCACTCCAGCTTCCTTGATGACCTCCCTTGTGGTTTTTCTATCCTTTTCTCTTTTTCTCCAGGCCTGAACTAGACTCTGTGGGCTAAGTAGAGGCATCCTCCTCACGGATAACTAAATTAGAGTGAGGGGAAGGGTTTGGGGGATCCTGCCACTTCTCCCATTATTTGAAGATTTGGTCAAGATTATCTCGAGGAATGTCTTCAAAGCCATCTTTGGACAAGTTCCTTAGGAATGGCACCATTATTTTCTCATTTGAGTTGAGTTGATCCATCTTAATTTCTGTTTCTAGGGTTTGCTAGACTTGTGTGAGAACCATTTTGATCTCTTTGCTATTAGTTTGAGACTCTAGGGATTTTCACTTATTTGTGTGCTTGTTATTAGGGTTTTTAGGGATGACTTCAACTTCCATCACCTGTTTCTATTGAGGAACCTTAGGCGGGGGAGTTTGATCTTCTTTTTCTGTAGGTGCTTCTAGGAGGGCGAGGCGATTCTTGGATTGCCAGTGTGAGGAAATTTGCGGAGGAGGTGGTGGCGAGGAGGAAATGAGCGGGCAGAGCTATGTTTGTTAGATGCATGTCATCTAGAGACTTCCTAGAAGTCATCTGAGGAGGAAGGGGCTAAGGGTGTTAGGTTCTCCTTGGGCTACTAATGATAATCTTGGAAGAGGTGTCTGTATTCATGGAAGATGTGGCATTTGAATGAGACGTTGTCATAGTCCAAGGGCTAAGACCAAACATCGTATTGGTATTCAATATCCACTGATTCCAGGAGTGGTTGGGAGATGTTCATGTATAAAAATATCCAGGTGTAGGAAGCGAAACGATAATGTTTGGTGATTTCTGAGATTTGCGCAAAGTTGCTAATGGAGTTTCTGATTGATTCTAGGATGTCATCTTCCCAGAAGTATTTTGGTAGGGAGTAGAGCTTGACCTAGATTGGAGCCACCAATAACTGTTCTTTTTATGGGTTATAGTAAGGCTCCCAATGCCGCATTAAAATCCCAACATTGTTCATGAAATAGTGGCCATTGTTTAGAGCTCTTCTCTTGTCGTCCAGATCATCAAAAGTCATAGTGAAGAAGCCTTTGTCTCTCAGTCGAAGCTCAATTGGGGCTTTTGGTTGCCGTTTCAGCTAAATCCAACAGAGAATGTCCATTTCCCTTGGGAAGATGCCCATAAATTTGCAAATGATTTCATGATCTTGCATAAACTGCAGAGATTGAACCAGACGATTGTTGGGGATAACTACCCGAGGGTTTTTTGTTGCCTTTGAGAGGCAACCGCCCTTTAGATTGGACTGCCATTTCACCCCCAGAGTGGGAGAGGTGGGTTTCTTGTTCTTCTATTGCCATGTAGAGTCGGAAGGGCTAAGAGAAGAGAACTGGTTTCCATGAAGGGTAGATTTGAAGGAGGGGAGGGCTCTCACTCCCCAGGGGGACTAACATGGATCCGATCAGTCAATTAGAAATGGTGATTTAGAGTTGAGATAAAGATGCGTGCAAGAAGAATATTAGCTGGTCAGGATTCAGAAATCTACAAAACCCTAGCATGGCATAAACCCATAAATTATCTCACTTCATCATCTTGAATCCTATTGGTTCTTTTAAATTTATTTTTTTCTAGTACATTTTTTATTTTATTTTAAGGCACATTTTTTACCTTAAAACTACCCTATTTATCCACCCTAGAAGATGATAATATACCATAATGTTTTACTTATAACAAGTCTTGAAAAAATCTCACAAATTAGGTGTAAAATAATGGGAGAGAGTAAGCCATCAAGTTTAATCCAATCCTGGAGATGGGAAAAAATAAATAATATAAATAAAAAAAACTAGAACAAAATGTAATCTAAATAATAAAATAAAGGAAACAACATTAACGAAATGAAATCACATGAGAAAAATTTGAACTATGGTTAGAAAAGAAAGTACAATAAATGGAAACATATAAAACAAAAAAATGCTTGTGATAAAGATCTTATTCATCATATGATATTCTAATCTAAGAGAAAAAAAGTATGTTAGGTAAAATCATATAACCAATGAAGCCAACAAATAAACTTATCATTACCTTGGATTTTACATATGTGCTTGGTTGCTAAGCAAAATAATGAAACATTAAACTTGATATAAGTATACTTTGGAATTTCCTTCATGGCTTAGATCCCATTTGTAAGGAAATACTCATTATGTTTGAAGAAGATTCAAGGTTTCTTTGTGATGTTGCAGGATTCTTTGTTTCGTAGATCAGTAAGGCTAATATAACTGTGTTTCCCATTATAGGCATAATACCACTTATCATTGTTGTTTTTTTAATATTGGTAAGAAAGGAATATTTTGATGGTGACTCCAATTGGAAATTGCACAAAGATTGTTGTCTTTCTTAGCTATCCCCAATCACATGCACACAATTACAATGAGAAAATATATGAGAACTTAAAATATATTGGAATTCACAATGTACAATTAGTTATTTTGGAAAGGGAGCTTTATAACTTATGAAATATGTTTAGAAGTAAAAATTCTTCAACATATCCATTACTAAAACATTGAGATAGTTTCTATCAAATGGGTCTTCATACACATGAGAGTCACACATCAAGGGTATCCATTTCCTAAAAAAATTCTATCGTATCTCGAATGTCAAAGTCCTCTTTCTACACCTATACATATGCTTACTCATGTATGAGTTGATACGACCTGTAAAACCCCTTCCACATTTACTCAGTTTCACCGGTTTGCTAGCATAAACATGAGGCCAGAGTTATTATGACATGGACCAACCTCCTAGAACTGCATAAGGAAGTGGAGTTGACAAACTGACCACATACTGACATCCTATAGGGGCTACAAGTCACTCAGAGGCTGAACAGCCACCCTAGGTGGCCAAATCCTGAGTTGGGACCCTTTTTCTCTACCTTGGTTCCACAACGACACCCACAACAAGGCATGCATGTGGTTATAGGCCTCAAACCAGATGCACAACACTGATTCCATGCGTTTATAGTCCAATTTCTCTAGTTTTGAGCATGCGGTCGTACGATTAGTGGCACATTTTCAAGCCTGCCTCCATACCACTGCCTAAATTTTATTAAGAATTTCCATAATCATATTTAACATGACAAAAAAAATAAACATTTAATTTCAACTTGAAAACTTGACCTAGACTACCTAGAACATAACAAACATTTCATCAAACACATAGAAAACATGTAAGCTACAAGTCATGAATGCATATCCGATCATAGAAGTCTAAGATTTATCTGAGAATCACTGAGAAGAACCTATTCCATTTCCACATAGCTGCAACAACACTTATTAGTCCATACTTTCATGAAATGATTAATAGTTAAACAATTCATAACTAGAGCCATAAAAGATACACATCATATGAACAACATATAACTAGAAAATAAACAACATATAAACCATGGCATCCTAGCCATAATATCACCAACACATTGTCAAAAAAATAAACATGAATCACAATAGAGGAATAACTCTTATTAACATATGATATTACGAACCAAGTCAGGGACTTCCACTTACCACCTGACCATAGATTGGGTTGCACCAAATCTCTCTATAACCCAATCACCGATGCACCATATTCCAAGCATGAATGAGGGATATCATGGAATAAACCAAACAAAACCAAATCGGGGCTTCTAGAGGCCAAACCACCTCAAACCTCAACCAATGATTCCACCTCGCGATCATACATCATTAACACAAACTAGATTGGTCTCTACCCAAGTTGTCCAAGGCTCCAAGAACTAGTAAGTTAACCCAAAACCTTCGAAGGCTCCAGAGAATTTGTCCAACTCGGCTTCAGGGACTAGTAACTCAACCCACCAAAGGCTCCAGATAATTTGTCCCAACCTAGGCTCTAGGACTAGTAACTCAACCCAAGTTGTTCCAGGGCTTCTAGAGTGTTTTTCCAACCCACAAACATAAGGAATTATGAGCACCAACCAAAAAAAAATCAAGTGGCAAAACCCACAACACCATGGCTATCTAGGAAATGGTAAGGCAAGGCTAAAAACCACTTTCAATCTAGGTAATCTTCCATGCGAATGAAAACTCATAACCAAATTATCACATGCATATACCATGCATCCATAAATCAACAAGGAGATCATACATGAAACCTATTACCTACAAGCAATTCGGCTGTAGCTGCTGATCTTGTTGTCCCTTATGCTTTCCTTATTTCCTTTGTTGTCTTTCTCCAAATCCAATGCATGCTAAAGTCATCCAAGCATGCTCCAATATTTCTTTAAGTGTGCAAGAGTATGAGAGAATGAGAGAGCCAAAGACTAAACTGAAAAAAGCTGTGAACTGATCCTCATAAGCCTTTTAATCATTGAGGCCTCTATTTTCTTCATTTTTCTCTATTTTTCCTTCAATTTCCCTCTCATACAAATTTGGGACCTTTCATCTCCCTTTTCTCCTATTTTCCTTTATTTCACAAATAAAATGCCAATAAATGCTAGTTTTCCTTTGCTAATGTGTTTTCCAATTTCTATAGCCATAAATTAATCATTAGTGATACCCATCACTATGTTTTTCCCAAAATTTAGCTTGGAATATGTGTCCCGTGACCTTGATATTATTTTTATTTACATAGAAAATCGACTAGGGTCTCTTACAAACCCATCCCCCTTGGGAGAACGCCATCCTCAGTGTTCAATGACACCAATAAACTAGCAAACCACATGCTCCCATGGAGCTTTATAACATAGCTCGATGGAACATTTACATCATATCATACTGCCAATACCATGACCATCATAACATGAACATCATATTTCTTTTTGGAGCTTTATAACACAACTTGATGCAGTATTTACATACAATATACATATACAGACATAACCAAAACACAACATGAAAACATATATCAAGGCACATCTGCTCAACCAATGAATAGAGAAGAATACATAGCCCTAATCTGATCATCCATCTCCGATATATCTTCATTTGGCCGAAAGTGCTTCCACTACACTTTAACTTGCTCGATTCACGGTTTCCGAGCATGAGCATATTTCATTGCAAAATACACTGAGGTTTCAGATGTAATTCTTCTTCTGGTTCCACCTGCAATACAGACCAATCAATCACGTGATCAACATATTTCACATACTTCTTAAGAAATGACATGTGGAAAACATCATGGACTTTCACTGTTGGAGGCAGTGCAAGTTGGTAGGCCACTGGTCCAATTCTCTCAAGGATCTTGAAAGGCCCAAAATACTGAGGTGCCATATTAGCACATGATCCAATCCTCAAGGATCTCTTATTGGGCTTTATGTGCAAGTACACATGTTCCCCAACCTGAAACTCCTTAAATACCTTGTATTGATTTGCATAAATCTTCTACATGTCCTGTGTTACCTTTATGTTCTTCTTGATAACCTACATTTTCTGTTCGATCTCTACCAACATATCTGGTCCAATCAATACCCTGTTTACTCGATCACTCCACCTAATAAGATTATTACAAATCCACCCATAAAGTGCCTCAAATGGACTCATCTTCAGATATTCCTGATGCCCATTGTTATAAGAAAAGTCCAATGGAATATACTCTTCCCACTTCCTCTATTGATGCATGCCATTCATTCTCGACATGTACTCAAGAATAATGCTGACCCTCTCGATATGTCCATCTTTTTGCGGATGATAAGTTGTACTAAATTCCAACTCTATCCCCAAACTTACAAACAATTCCTTCCAAAACCTAGAAGTGAACTTGGCATCTTTGTCTAACACAATCTTCTTAGGAACACCATGCAGTCTCTCTATATCCTTAATGAAAATCTAAGCTACCTCACTAGCTAAATTAGTAGATTTCAATGGAATGAAGTGAAATGCCTTTGTCAACATGTCAACCATAACCATTATGGAATCATGTTGTCTAGACGTCCTCGACAAACCTATAATGAAATCCATGGAAATGAACTCCCATTTCCACTTTGGAATCATAATCAATTGTAATAAACCACCTGGATTCTGTTGGGTACCTATAATACTAGTGATTACCCCATTACTATTGTAGTTGTACCCCTTATTAATATTGTTGTGCCCCTATTATCCCCATATTGTTATTACTGTGCCCCATAGAATCCCTCTATTGTTATTTTTGTGGCTTTATATTATTATTGTTAGGTCGGCTGGGTTATATTGTGACTCCTTACACTCCTATATATAGAAAGGAGGTTTTTTCATTTGAATCATCCAAGAATTGTTCATTTATGTAATGTAAAGGAGGTTTCCTCCTCGAAGAGGCTGAATTCTAAGGCGTTGATCTATCTTTTCTATCTTTTTCTTGAGCTGGTTTCATAACATTTGGTATCAGAGCTTTGGATTCTAGGGTTTCGTTGCTCCAAACAGGTCATCGTGGAATTTTAGCTATAACTTTTTTTCTGCGATGTTTCAGAAGTTGCAAAAAAAACCCATTTGAGAATAAATCATGCTAAACCTCGGGTCCAAATTTCAAATTTGTTCGCGCTATATTTGCGGAGATATGATCTGAGGAAGTTGGTCTTTTGCAGACTCCTGAATTACATTCCAAACAGGTGACCTGGGGAAAAGTGTCATAACTTTCTCTCTGGGGATCAAATTGAAATTTCATAAGAAGGTACAGAAAGAGGACATACTGTAGTTTCTTTTATGCATTTTTCAGATCCAAAGGTCGAAACAGTGACTCGTGGCACGTCATACAAGTTCGCTCTACTGAACTAGTCTATAATCGAGTCACTGTGGGAGATTTTGCATAACTCTTCCTTGGAGAATCCAATTTGGGTAAGACTTGTGGCATTGGAAAGAGGACACAGAGGGCTACTGCAGGTCAAAAATTCAGATCTAGATGATTGGAAAGTACAGAGATACATCAGAGGCAATATCGAGCTCCTACAAAGTGAAAAAAGGTGTGTAGATTTTCTTAAATTTTTGCTTAAGCTTGGTTTGAAAATTTATTTTGAAGGAATTCAAAGGGCATAGTAGAGCATTATTATCGGTAATTGATGCCCCGAGGAAAGAAAATGCAAACACCTAGTAAGGAACCTGAAAGCTCTAGCATGACTCATGAAGAAGAGGAAGAAATGCAACATGATATATCAAAATTACAAGACCAAGTGCAACAACTGTCCCTTGCACAAAAAATAACAGAATATAAGATGGATGGTTTAAAGAAAGGCGTAGAAGCTAAGATGGATTGTTTAAAGAAAGGTGTAGAAGCTAAGATGAATAACGTGGAAGCTAATATGGATGATTTGAAGATAGATTTGAAGACAAACATGGAAGAATTGAAGATAAATATGAATAAGTTGCTACAAGAAAGGGTCACTAATGGTGAAAGGGTAGTAAAGGAAACTCATGATGAGAACAAAAGAAATGTTAATCATGATTCCATAGACTCTAATGTTGGATCAAAGACCCACCATATTCCAAAAATCGATATGAGGAAGTTTGATGGCAAGGATTCCGCAACATGGATATTACAGATGGAGCAATTTTTCGATCTCAATAATGTGCAAAACACACAAAAGGTACGTATTGCAACTTTATATTTGGAACCAAATCAGTTTGTATGGTATCAATGGCTTTGCTCTCGTAAACAATTTATCACTTGGGCAATTTTTACGGAAGAATTGATAGCACATTATGAGGATACAAAAAGCAACACTTTTTTTAGCCAATTGATAAGTCTCAAACAAAAGGGTTCAATAATGGAGCACATTGAGGAGTTCAAAAATTGAACATAAGGGTAAAAGATATTCCAGAGGAGCATAGGATTGATGTGTTCATAGGGTCTTTAAAGGATAATATCCAACATGATGTTCGCCTTTGGGAACCTGATTCATTAGAGAAGGCATTCAGGTTAGCAAGAAAAATGGAAAGCAAAATTATGGCAACCAGGAAGCATACCACTCACAACTATAAAGACGGAAGTGTTGTTGCCGCTAGTCTTCCACAACCTATAAGGTTGACACCACAACAATTGGAAGAAAAAAGAGCAAAAGGGCTTTGTTACAGTTGTGATAGCAAATACACTAAAGGTCATAAGTGTGCTGAGAAGAAATTATTCTACATAGATTGTGAAGAGGAAGAAGAAAAGGAGCAAGAAAGGTCAAAAGAAGAGGATATACTCCAGGAACAAAGCCTAGATAAATAAGAAATGAATCTGACCATCATTGGCAGGAATTACCACTCGTCAAACCATCAAGATAGAAGGACAAATCAAGAAGAAAAAGGTAATAGTGTTGATTGATTCAGGAAGTACCCACAATTTTATTCATTGTAAGGTAGCAAAAGAATTGAATTGCTTCTTATATCCAGCACCAGAGTGTCAAGTGATGGTTGCAAATGGAGGAACAATAAATTGCTCTGGAAAGTGCCATAATATCAAGCTATCCATGGGAGAATATGTATTGACTAGCCCAATGCTTTCCATTCCAATGGGAGGTGCTGATGTTGTACTAGGAGTCCAATGGCTACAATCCTTGGGTACAATAGCTTTTAATTTTCAAGAACTTTTCATGAAATTTTCTGTGGAAGGAAAGGAAGTTGAATTAAGGGGTATTGCAGGGAAACCAGGAAAGATAATCAGCTCTAACGGTATGACAAAGCTTCTAAAAAAGGAACAAAGAGGTGTAATTGCACAATTATGTTCGCTAGATGTTTCCACATTGGAATCATCTATTTCTCCAGATCTCCAAAAAGTCTTGGACAATCATTCCAAGGTATTTGAGACTCCCAAAGGTCTCCCACCTATTCGTGATCATGATCATGCTATTCATCTGATTCCAGGAAGTGTTCCTCCAAACATCAGGCCGTACAGATATCCCTATGCCCAAAAGAGTGAAATTGAACGTATGGTTGCAGAAATGCTAGAGGCTGGTATAATTCAACCAAGTCAAAGTTCTTTCTCTGCTCCAGTAGTATTGGTGCACAAGAAGGATGGATCATGGCGCATGTGTCCAGATTATAGGGAGCTCAACAAGCTCACTATTAAAGATAAGTTTCCCATTCCTGTCATTGATGAATTACTGGATGAATTGCATGGATCAATTTACTTCACCAAGTTGGATCTTCGTTCAGGATATCATCAAATCAGAATGAAGATTGAAGACATTCCGAAAACAGCATTTAGAACTCATGAGGGTCATTATGAATTTTTGGTCATGCCTTTTGGCCTTACCAATGCACCTTCAACATTTCAAGGTTTGATGAATTCAATTTTCAAACCATTCCTTAGAAAATTTGTGTTAGTATTTTTTGATGATATACTAATCTACAACAAGTCTTGGAAGGATCATGTTGAACATGTTGACAAGGTGCTACAACTATTGGAGGAGAAACAATTATATGCAAAAAGATCCAAATGTTTCTTTGGAGTACAAGAGGTGGAATATCTGGGTCATATTGTATCTCATGAAGGAGTTAAGGTAGACCCTAGCAAAATTAAAGCCATTAAGGAATGGAAAATTCCCACATCCATAAAGCATCTGCGAGGATTTCTCGGGTTGACAGGGTATTATCGCAAGTTTGTTAAGAATTATGGGAGAATAGCAGCACCTCTAACAACATTATTGAAGAAAGATGCATTTTCATGGACTCCAGAAGCAACAAAGGCCTTTGAACATCTTAAAGAGGCAATGTGCCAAGCACCGGTCTTAGCTACACCGGACTTCACAAAAACCTTTATTGTGGAATGTGATGCTTCAGGAAATGGAATTGGTGCTGTTTTAATGCAAGATGAAAGACCCATTGCTTTTGAAAGTCGTCCAATCAAGGGAAAGTTTTTACACAAAGCTATTTATGAGAAGGAAATGTTGGCAATACTCCATGCACTTAAGAAATGGCGACCCTACCTAATGGGAAGACACTTCAAGGTAAAAACGGATCATGATAGCCTTAAATACTTTTTAGAACAAAGATTATCCTCTGAAGAGCAACAAAAGTGGGTCACAAAGATGTTGGGTTATGACTTTGAAATCATCTACAAAAAAGGGAAGCAAAATGTGGTGGCAGATGCACTCTCAAGAAAGGATGAGGATGTGGAAGCATTGTTGTGCGCCATTTCTATTATCCAACCAGATTGGATAAACGAAGCAAGGGAGGAATGGAAGAATGACGAAGAAGTGTGGGCACTTATTCGAAAGTTACAACAAGATTCCAGTATGTCTGATACATTTAGCTGGCAAAATGATTCGTTATGGTACAAAGATCGCTTATACCTCTGTAAGAATTCCCAGCTAAAACAAAAGATTCTTATGGAATTGCACACTTCTCCCTTAGGAGGGCACTCAGGATTTTTAAAAACTTACCACAGGGTTAAGAAGGAATTTTTTTGGGATGGCCTTAAATCAGATATTCAAAAGTTTGTGGTGGAATGTTTGGTTTGCCAACAAAATAAAGTTGAAACAATTAAGACACCGGGTCTATTACAACCTTTATCCATTCCAAGCCAACGTTGGGAGGAGGTTTCAATGGATTTTATCACAGGTTTACCCAAGTCTGAGGGAAAGAGTGTCATCATGGTGGTAGTTGACAGACTTACCAAGTATGCACACTTTTGTGCATTATCACATCCATTTAAAGCCAGTACAGTTTCTACTGCATTTATGGAAACAATTCAAAAGCTACATGGAAACCCAAAGATTATTGTAAGTGACAGAGATCCCATTTTCACTGGAAATTTTTGGACAGAATTATTTTCTTGTCTTGGTACTCAGTTAGCTCATAGCTCATCTTATCATCCTCAATCTGATGGGCAAACTGAGATAGTAAACAAATGTTTGGAAGGATATCTTCGTTGCTTTGTATCTGATAAACAGACACAATGGGTCAAATGGTTGCCTCTGGCTGAATGGTGGTATAACACTTCCTTCCATACAGCAACAAAAATGACCCCATTTATGGCACTTTATGGGTATCAACCACCATCCATCACATCATATTTTAGAGAAAATTCTAAGGTTCAAGCAGTGGAACATCACATCGAACATCAAAAACAAGTCCTCCAACTCTTAAAGGATAACCTCGTGTTGGCACAGAATAGAATGAAACAACAGGCAGATCAACATCGCAGTGAAAGAAGTTTTGATGTAGGTGATTGGGTATTCCTACGGCTACAACCATATAAGCAAATGTCCCTCAAGCAAGCTAAGAAGGATAATAAATTATCACCAAAGTATTATGGTCCATACAAGGTGTTGCAAAAGATTGGTACTATGGCATACAAATTGGAGCTTCCTGCAGCTTCTCGATTGCACCCAGTTTTCCATGTTTCATGTTTAAAGAAGGTTATAGGTGACAAGCTCCCAGTTCAAACAATATTTCCAGAACTTGATGAGGAAGGAAAAATTATATTGGAACCGGAAGCAGTCACAGAAACAAGAACTCGACAGCTACAAAATCGATCAATTTCGGAGTATCTTATCAAGTGGAAGAACTTATCCGCTGAAGATTCCACATGGGAGGATGAGAATTTTATACAGAAGCATCCAGAACTTCTCAAGCATTGAGGACAACAATTTTTTGAAGGAGAGGGGCATGTTGGGTCCCTATAATACTAGTGATTACCCCATTACTATTGTAGTTGTACCCCTTATTAATATTGTTGTGCCCCTATTATCCCCATATTGTTATTACTGTGCCCCATAAAATCCCTCTATTGTTATTTTTGTGGCTTTATATTATTATTGTTAAGTCGGCTGGGTTATATTGTGACTCCTTAGACTCCTATATATAGAAAGGAGGTTTTGTCATTTGAATCATCCAAGAATTGTTCATTTATGTAATGTAAAGGAGGTTGCCCCCTCGAAGAGGCTGAATTTCAAGGCATTGATCTATCTTTTCTATCTTTTTCTTGAGCTGGTTTCATAACAGATTCTTACACTTTTCTTTTACTCATTGACAATGCAAACACCTTGCGACGAACTCAACCACCTATTTCTTCAAATTCGGCCAATAGTAGAACTTCTTCACAACTGTCAAAGTCTTTTGATATCTTGGATGACGTGAATATAACTTAACATAAAATTCAATCAATATAACTTCTTGAGTTCACTGTTGTCTCGCCTGCAAGATTCATTCTTGTACATTTGTCCCATATGAAATCATAGTTACAAAGTGATTCACCTAAACTCTTCTACTAATAGCATTTGCAACCATGTTCTCCTTTCCCTTGATGTACCTGATCTCGAACTAAAACTCATTGAGCATAACTAACCACCTAGCGTGCCTGACATTTAGATTAGGTTGGTCAAAAAAGTACTTCAACCCACTATGATCACTCATCATGATGAACCTCCTACCAAGAAGATAATGTATCCACATCTTCAATGTATGAATGATCGTTGCAACTCAAGATCATGATTCACACAGTTCTGCTCGTGCTCATTCAATTTCCTTGACTCATAATATACTACTTTTCACTCGTGCATGATGACTCCACCAAGTCCTCTCTTGAAATCATCTGTACATACCACAAAACCTTTGTCTAGATCTACAATATTTAGAAATGGAACATTTGTAAGCAGCTGCTTCAACTTCTCAAAACTAGTTGCACATTCCTTTATCCATTCAAACTTATTCCCTTTTTGCTGCAAGGATGTAATAGGATAGGCAATCTGTGAGAAGTTCCTGATGAACTTCCTGTAATAACCTAACAGTCCCATCAATGATCTAACCTCATCCACATTCCTAGGAGTTTCCCATTCCATGATATCTCTGATCTTTTTCGGGTCCACTGTTATACCTTCCTTGGAATCTACATGCCCCAAATAATGATTTTTTGTCTAAAAGATACTACACTTACTAAGTTTGGCATACAATCGATTCTCTCTTGTCAAAATAGCTCACACCAACAAAGTTAAATCTAGACTGCATGGAATAGGCCACAACTAATCGGATCATGGACATGCAGATCAATAACACTTGCCAGCAAAAGCTCCAACTGTATCAGGTTGTCAAAGCTAGCCAACTTCTGCACCAAGGCAAGTGGCTCACCTGGGACCAAGTTCAATAGAATTTTCCCCATCTCATGGAGGTACTCAACACAATGGGGGCATTTCTTCCTAGGGGGGGGGACTGATCCACATAGATATTGGTGGCCACCTGCCTATTCAACTTGGACCTCCATTGTTGTTTCTTTTAGGTTTCCTTAATTGTAGCACAACTTACTATTTATGGTATTTTTTTTTGGGTCCTAAACTTTTGGAGCCACTTTAAGGGACTAAAAGACGTTTTTAGGGAAAATAGAGAGACTAGAAAAGTCCCAACATAGTCTAGTATTCTTATTTTTGCATCCTCTTTGAGGTCTTCGAAACGAGGTATTATGACAACCAAATAGAGGTCATATTCTAAAGATACAACCCCGCAAAATTGATGTGCCATTTTCCCAAACAGGGCCCACAATTTTAGCGCTTCATCTTGTAGGGTTAGGTTTTTGGATGTTTAGTGTTTTCCATTGTTTGTCAATAATAAATAGGCCTTTAAGCCTCATTGTAACACAGTTCAGAGGCATGTAGCTGTCACATCTCTTCTTAGAGATAAGCTACCATCACTCGAGCTAGTTTATTTCCATTTCTCTATGTAAGCATGTTTTAGTTCTTTGATATTAATGAAATGATGTTTTATTTATGCTACATCTCTATGTTTATGTGTATATCTATATTTTGTTGCATTCCTACATAAGAGAAGATCAGTGATATCAAAGAGGTCACCTCTTCCTCTGTTTTTCTTTGCATGTCCCCAATGAGGTTAGGGTATAAGTAGTTAGGGCTTGATCTAGTTAAACCTTTGCAAGACCAACCTCACAAACCTTGATTGTCTCCCATGGTGTAAGAAAATAAAGATGAGGGGGCAGGCAATCCTTTCAAAATATTACTCGAGGAAGCCCTCAAGGGATAAAGGAATGTGATGATGGATAAATTTGACCAGATCCTTCAGCAGCTACCCGCAAACAACACATATTGATCCAATAGCCAATCTAGAGGTGCCACTCCTTTTAAGGTACACTTTAACTTTGACATTCCCATGTTTTAAAGAAAGATAGATGTAGATGCCATAGATAGAAGGGTTAAATATAGTGGAAGGGTAGTTTTCAGATCATGACTTTTCCAATTGGGAAAAGATTACTTTTTCACTAATCTGTCACCCCACATGTCAAGGATTGGGGGAAAACCTACTCTGAAGAAAAGATCAAGAGAGAATCCTCATTGTTTCCAGCCGCATCCACTTGGAATTCTTTCCAAGATGCTGTCAAGGAAAAATAATACCTGTTGGGAGCTATGAATATAAATACATAAAGTTGACCATGCTACGACAAGGAAGGGAGAAAGATGTGTCAGAGATCACAAATGTTTTCCATACCCTTCGTACGAAGCTGGGTATCAAGGATTCTGAGTGGAATTTGGTACTCAAGTACCACGGTTGTTTACACAAGTACATCCATGACAAGATGGAGTTCCTGGACATCTCCTCTCTTGGCGCAGCCTATCGATAGGCTGTCAAGATCAAGCATAATTTTAAACAAAATAAGTGAGACTTTGGATCTGCGAATATGAAGCAAGGGAAAGATGTCCCCAAACTGCAGAAGAAAGGAAAATTCCAAGGCAAGGCAACCCAAGACAACTCGTCAAAGCCACAGGAAAAGAACAACACCATGAAGACAAATAAGGACACAGGGAAATGTTGTGAGTTCCATAAGAGCCCCACTCACAACACGAGTGAGTTCTTATTAAAGTAGTCACTGGTCGCTGAGATAAAGGCTTCTAAATCAAATGCATGTTCCAACTCTAAGTTAGAAACCGACAAGGGGAATTACAAAGGGAAGAAAATTATCGATGCGGAGCCTAGTGCCACCGTTTCCACCAACAAGATCCAACAGGATGAGCCCGAATATCTAGAGGAGGGGGAGTAGCTCTTCCACTCGCAGATGTGGTTGAAGGGTTCTTTGCTACAACTCATTATTGATAATGAGGGCCAAAAAAACCTCATTTTAGCCGAGATCATGAAGCAGTTGGGCCTACCGACCACACCACACCCACAACCATACACCATGGGTTGGCTTCACCAAGGGCGAGATCTCTGCGTCATCCAACACTATCGCCTTCCCTAGCATCAAGCCCTTCACAGATGAGGTATTGTGTGATGTTGCCCCTCTTGAAGTTTGTGATGTTTTACTAGGCCAACAATACTTGTGGAAACGGTATGTTGTGTATGAGTCTAGGCCTCACACTGTTATTATTACTTTGGGCAACAAGTTGTACAGGATACCGGAGGTAGCACCACCAACCATCGTTTCTTTGATCATTGTGAAGTAATGAAGTAAGATCATTTCCCAAACCAAGAAATTGTATTTCCTTATGATTCACCCTAGGGAAAGAAGATAATTATGGCCACAACCTCCAAACAGGGCTCCTTTGCATGGAAATAATAGATGGACAAGGTTGTAGAGGAGTACAGGGACATCTTCACCTCACCTATAGGGGTACATCTACATTGTCAGGTCAAGCATTCCATCGATTTGACCCTGGGCGCGTTGCTACCAAATTGTTAAATCTATCGATGCTCTGTTTTGGAGAACGATGAAATCAAGATGCAGATTCAAGAGATGTTGCAGAAAGGGCACATCAAGCCAAGTTCATCACCCTGTGGGAGCCCGATTGTGTTGGTACAGAAGAAGGACGGGACCTGCAGACTCTGTATTGACTATCGAGCGCTGAACAAGGTCACTGTCCAAAATAGGTATCCAATCCAATAGATTGATGACCTTCTCGACCAGCTAAAGGGGGCCAAATATTTCAGCAAGATTGACTTGAAGTCCAGTTATCACCAGGTACTAATTGAACCCTCCAATGTGGGGAAGACAGCCTTCAAATCTAAGGAGGGCCTTTTTGAATTGCTGGTCATGCCTATCGGGTTGATGAATTCCCCCTCAAACTTCGTGAGGCTAGTGGATGGCATATTGCGACCCTTCACCAACTCATTCATGATGTTTTATTTGGATGAAATTCTGATATTCAGCCAGAGTAGGGAAGAACACCTCCACCATATTCTACAAGTCCTCCAAACCCTAAGGCAACACAAGCTGTGTGCCAATTTTGAGAAATGGATTTTTGGTATGACCCAAGTTGGATATTTGGGGTACATCATTGATGAAAGGGGTTTGCATGAATTCCCAACCAAGATACAAGCCATTCAAGATTGGCTAGCCACAACTACTCTAACAAAACTTTGTAGCTTCTTGGGTCTTGCCAACTTCTATTGCAGGTTTGTGGTTGGGTTCTCTCATATAACTTGGCCTTTGAGTCAAGTCACCAAGGGAGGAGCGAAAACAAATTTATTTTTGTTTGAATCCCAACAAAAGACCTTTTTTGAGCTAAATCATCGCCTCTTCTCTACACCAGTGCTCACAATACCAGACCTACAACAACCATTTGAGATCAAGACAGATACCTCTAACTATTCTATTGTTGCAGTTCTTACCCAGCAAGGGCATCCAAAGGCATATCACAGTGAGACACTTTCATACATAGTCCGAAAGTATCCAACCTATGAAAAAGATATGTGTTCCATTGTGTATTACAATAGAAGCATTACATTCTAAAGAAGGAAAAGGTCATCCACACATACCACTAACCCCCGCAGTTCATATAGACGCAAGGGAAGTTGCAAAAGGACCGCCATCATAAATGGTCCACATGCCTACAACAATTCCATTTGAACATTAAGTGCAAGAAGGGAAGCACCAACAATGTTGCAAACTACCTCAACTGACCACCAGTGATGGCGCTGACCACTGTGCTTGACTCTTGTTGGCACAAGACTGCGAGGTGACCACATATTTACAAGAGAGATCCAAAATTTGACAACAAATACCAAACACTCTTGGAAGGAAAGAAAGTTCCAAATTTTCACCTCTAGGATACATTGATATGCCACGTGGGACACCTATGTGTTCCTTCGAGCGAGCATCCCAAGATGATTTGGGAGTGTTGCAAAAGTATTTTTATTGGCCGAACCTTCAAACAGATGTTTGGAAGTACATCAGATCTTGCACTACTTGTGCCATTTCCAAACCGAACATCAAGAAGAAAGGCCTATATACTCCTTTGTCTACTCCTAGTAGACCTTGAGAATCCAACTCCATGGATTACATGTCAAGCCTTCCTTCTACTAATCATGGAAAAGATTTTGTTTTCATCGTCGTCGACAAACTCTCTAAGATGACCATTATGGAAGCCTCCAAGAAGAGTATCACAACAGAAGCCACTACTAAGATATTTTTTTTTTGTAAGCTGGGGTGGGACTCTCCGATTTACATGTCCATTATGTACCCCTCTACGGGGGAAGGGTAGCCCAAGATTTGAACCCAAGACTTCCGGTTCGGTGAGACTTCATTTCCACGGCCCTTGCCGCTTGAGCTACCCCATGTGGACCAGCCACTACTAAGATCTTATTTGAATGAGTGTTGGTACATTTTGGGATCCCATAGTCCCGTATCTCAGACCAGGTCAAAAAGTTCCTAAGTATAGTTTGGTCAAGTCTCTGCTCGATGTTGGATACCAAGCTCACTAAGTCCACGACTTTCCACCCCAAAAATTATGGCCAATCAAAGGTCGTCAATAGTGTTAGCGCTTGAATTTGGCCTCAGGCTGAAAAAGACAAAATCCAAGGCAACATCAAACCACTTAGCCTCGTAGCTAGCCATACGGGGCAGGAGAGGGCTCTCTCCGAGTCTATCTCGGCAAAAGGTCTTCAAAGGGCGGAGATGACCAATAAAGAACACTGATTTTAGGCTAGTAAACTGATTGAGAAGGTTTGATTTCAAATTTTTAGGGTTTTGGTGGAAAACAGGGGGAAAGCAATTTTGGGTGCGGGGATGGGACACAGCTTTTGCAGAGGTCTTTTTGGGGCAAGGTAGGAGATTGTCTTGATGCCTTTGATTTAGGTGAATGGATAGGAATGACCGGTGAGGAGCTAAAGAGAGAAAGAAACCATCGAGAGTTCTCTTTAGACAGAGGAAAACATAGATATTAAGCAAACTTAAAGGCAGAGCATATAAATTATGAATTCTACCTTAACACTTCATTTACTTAATGTGCAGAAAAGAAAAGTGGGAAAATGATACACATAACACACTTACAAGTACATGCGAGAAACACACCATCAACACAAATAACCACAGGAATCCCAAATAGTGCTGCAAAACCCTGGTCTTTCCTTTGCCAAAATTGCAGATATACAAAGAGTAATACAGTCTAAGCTTATCCTTCAAGAGTCCAACCTCTCCAACCATGAAAATGATTTAGAGAATACATAATATAGGCCATGCCAACCCATTCCCTAGCCTCTAGGGGTCGAGCTCATCATCCTAGGAGTTGTTTCAACCAATTCTAAACTGAGCACTACAATCTAGGCAGTCAAAACAACTTGCCTCTATAAGCTAGGAAACCAATTCATTCATTAAATGTTTGCTATTTTATGAATGAATCTTCTAGAAGAGATAAATAAGTGCCATGACATCATAAAATTACATCAATTACATCAAGGAGGATGAAAAATCACTCCAAAAAGTCAAAACTAGTCAAATTTGCGTTTTGTTGAGCTGTAGGTGAAAATCTGGCAAATTTCCCTGATGCGTAGCGCCCCAATTCTCAACGCGTAGCGCGCCTTTGAGCCAACTTTTGAGGCACTTCCCGGCATCCAATTGAGGCAAAAGTAGGCTTGTTGGAACGTTCTGGATGTATACTTTCTAGCCCAAGTGGAATTTCTCAATTTGGTGGTCATTTGCCCCTCCAAAATTGCAATCTCCCAAGACTGCTCCCTGTGTGTCCAAAAAGTGGCAGAAAGTCATTTTTTGCATGTTTTTTGACCTTCTAAGGGCTCAAAACCTGATGAAATGTCTTGGTAATTGCTGAGCAAGTGTAATTTTTCATGAAAAATCCAAAAATGCTAAGTTTTTGAGAAATGGACTTGCCCATCTTCAGGGTAGCGCGCGGCGCGCTATGCGTTGAGGGCAAAAACCTGTGTGTGGCACAAAAAAGTCAAAATTGACCAAAATTGCTCAAAATTTCCTGAAATTTGAGCTGGAAGTGCATCATTGAGCACCATTCTCCTTCAAGGTAGCTTCAGCCAAAATTTGAAGCGGAACGGACCGTTTCCTCCGTTTTAGTGCCTTGGCCAAGCGTGCTTTAAGTACCTTCATTTTTGCTTTGCATACATGCATGCGGGCCCAATAATGGTTCTTCATGTGGCGGAGCATGTCTTTGTCCCTGTTTGCCTTTGCTATCAACCTCTCTAGATGTGCGTTCACCTGAATGAGCATAGAGCTTTGCTCCTTAGGTGTCAAATCACCGGGTCTCTTGCAAGCCAAGTTCCAGTCTTCTCGGATCCTCCGCAACTCATCAAGAGAGTGTTCATCCTCCAGCTGTTTGTTGCGCTGCTCCAAATAGTTGATTGTCCAATTGGCCATTTCAAATTTCTGTCGCAACAAGTGATTCTCGGCCTGTTGTTGTTGAATGATCTCCTTTAGCTCTGAGCTAGGAGAGCTAGTATCAAGGTCAATGATATCTATATCCGAATCTCCTGAAGGACCCTCATTAAACATAGGTTGCTTACCCCTATCCTGGACCTGTACCTGTGTTGAAGAAGGCGAGACCCTTTCCACCTGATGTGGAGATAATACTCGCTGTGCCGATGAAGTCAACGAGACCCCTGAAGCACATTACCCTCTGTTGTGGAGTCACTGTCATAACCCTGCTCATAAGATGAATCTGTGTCCGACATAGCTCTGAAAACACAATGTCTGCAAAATGTATGCTATCTGCAATAGTAGTTTTTAGGTGTGATGAAAGTACTATTTCACTACATGCTCAAAAACCAACCTAAACATCACAAGATTTATGCCATAATGGACACTCTGTTTTAGTGTTTTGGGCAGCACCGAACAGTGATTAGGACAGTTTGAAAAAGGACCAAAATATGAATTGTTGTTTGGCTCAAGCTTAAAAATGGTTATGAGCTGTTGCTGCACCAAGAGAAAGCAGTAAAATCTTCATCAATCATTAATAACACCCTTAAGGCAGATTTTGGTGAGGCCTAGGGTTTCATTTGTTTGATATATCAAACACACACCTCCTCTCTTCAACATACTATAAACAATATAAAATCGATTAATTTCAGTGGTAGAACACCTACTTGCAGCTTTGGAGGCGATTTGACACAATCTGGGTGCATGAACATAACCGAAATCTGTACTGAACTGAGTGCGTAGCGCACCTTCCCAGTGCGTAGTGCACTACATAGTGCATTTTTCAGGAGGCTTTTGGAGACCTTCCTGGTGTCGAATTTGGGCGCAGGATAGCTCGTTGGAAAGTTCTTTAAGTCTACTTTCCAACACAAGTAGAATTTTTTAATTTGGAATTCATTTACCTTGTAAAAAAGCAAATCTCCCAACACTACTTATTTGTGTTTTTGGCCCAATGCGTAGCGCACACGTTCTATGCGTAGCGCATTTGCAGGAGGATTTTTGAGGCCTTCTTGGTGTCCAAATTGGGTGCAGGATAGCTCGTTGGAAATTTATTTGAGTATAATTTCCAACCCAAGTAAAACTTTTCAATTTGGAGTTCATTTTCCCTATCAAAAATCAAATCTCCCAAGACTGGTCAAAATGTGCCAAATGAGGCTGCCTCAAGGCAGAGTGCTGTTGCAGTCAACATTTGAATGCCTTCCTAAACTCCAGATTGAGCTCATGATAGCTCATTGGAAATATATTTGTGTCTAGTTATCATTTGACTCATCAAGCAAGTCATTTGGCCAACCAAGCTAAGACAAGACGTGATTTTCCCAAGGTCACTTCAGAGGTGCATTCAATTCTCCCGAGGCAACGATATTTTTGACATTTCTCCAAAAAAATTATACCTGTGTAAAAAGTGAAGGAGGCTTTTCTTCCTTGGCATGTTGTGGACAAAATCCTCTCTCAGTGTTCCAAAATTCATCTTTTATTTCTCTAAAACACCTTTTGAGTGAAACTTATCCCGATGTGTGGAACAAGGGATTTTGTCGAAATGAAGCGAAATGAAGGGGATAAGGGGCTTCTAAATTCTTGGGGAAATTTTTGGAAGTAGGGAGGGATGTTAGGAAGTAGGGAAAAGTTCAATCTCAGAGATCGAGTGAGGGGAAGGGATCCAAATGGGAAAAACACAGGCCTAGCCTAGAAAATTGCCAAGTTGTGGCAAGAAACTAGGGTTTGTGCAAAAATGAGGAATTTGGGGGATCTCAGTGATGGGAAGCATTTGATAAGGTACATGAAGGATAGGGGAAGCTGTATGAACATCTGGATACAAGTTTTGCTGATGATTTGACCATCCAAGAGAGATTGCCTTCAAAACCCTAGGAGAGGGAAATGAACTTACCTAGGCGCAACTGAAGCATGAACAAGGTGTAAAATGGCCCAATGGAACCTGACATGATAATGAAAACCCTATGAATGATGATAGACTCAGCTGAATAGTAACATAGACTGTCATTTGGGCAACTTTGAAAAGAGTGAAAAAAAACCCTAGACCTAATGCCTAGTGACCAAATTTTGCTTGAAGACTCTTTGAAATGACAAAATTTGACCTGGACACTCTGAGACCACTTTGTAAGAGCATATTTGATCACTGGAGGAAGGCTGGAAAGACTGACACTAAAAAATTGGATGATCATACACATTATGTCTATGTATAATTCAAAGCATCCATGCACATGAGATGAAAGCCTCCCCTATGTCCAACACAATCACAACAGAGCTCTCCATAGCTCAACCGTCCACAACCCCTTTCAAGTGGGGTTGGGATTCCAACCACTATGTCCCATTAGTGTGGCCATACCATTAGCAGCTACTCATGCAGATTTGGCTCATGTCCAGTCCGAAGCTAAAAGGGTTGGCGACTTCATTGAGTGCATTCAAAACATCCACCAGCAGGTCCATGACATATTGGACAAAGCCAATGCTAAATACAAGCAATTTCATGATCATCATCAGGTGCCACACAAGTTCCAGTTGGGCAAAAAAGTTTGGCTACATTTGCGGAAGGAGTGCCTTTTTTGGCCCCACCGAAAGCTTTGCCCACTCCTATATGGGCCTTACACCATCATTAAGGCTATAGGGGACAATGATTTCGAGCTCAACATTGCACCATTCCTTGGCCTGCACCCATTGTTCAATGTGGACCACCTTCGACCATACTTTCCACCATTACTGGAGATATCAGACATTGCAGAACAAATCACACCAACAGAGTTAAACCCAAATTGCATGGAACATGCCATCACTGATCGAATACCTCGTTTGGCTATCACGATATTTTCAAAACTATTCAAGAGATCACAAAGCCCAAACAAGCTTCGATGCCTTAGAGTTTCTTCACCACTACCTTGAGGAATTTTCCTGTCTCCACCCACCTATCTAGGGCTTCCCAAATATTAAACCACCTCCACCCCCAACCCTTGGGAAGTTTCCTAAGACCACCTCACCCGGTTTCAAAAACCTTTTGGAAATCCAAAGCTCAACCAAGAAATAAATCCCATCACACCATGGTTATCTTGGAAATGGAAAGGAAAGGTTGAAACCACTATCAAACCAAGCAAAACCCATGCCAATGAAAGGTTTCCTACTGAAGCTAATTGATCCAAACTTCCTTACTTGTCCTTTCCTTCCTTTAATTTCCTTGTCCTTCATTTTATTTCTTTATTCTCTTAGTGATTTTCTCCTATCTAAAGCAAGCTATGAAACCAAACTGACAAAAAACTAACCAACAAAAATTTGTGGACTTACCCTCAGAATCCTTTTTATCATTGAGGCCTCTATTTTCTTCATTTTCCTTCATTTTTTCTTCAATTTCCCTCTCATGAAAATTTCTAACCCTTCATCTCCCTTTTCTCGTATTTTCCTTTATTTTCATAAATAAATGCAAATTAATTCCTCTTTTCCTTTTCCAATTTCCTTAGCCATAATAAACCAAAAGTGACACCCATTAGGATGTTTTTCCCAAAATTCAACTTGGAATACATGTCCTATGACGTTGGTCCTATTTTTCCTTTATTATCCTTTATTTCATGAACTTTTAACTTGGGTTTGTTACAACATCTATCACCAAGATATGAATGTCATTTTCCACTAAGGAATACATCTATCACCAAGGCAAGAATATCATTTTACGCCAAGGAAGGCATCCATCACCAAGACAGGAACATCATCTGTAGACATCTGTTAACAAGACAGGGATATCATTTTCCACCAAGGCAAGCATCTATTGCCAAGACAAGAATATCATTTTCCACTAAGGCAGGCATCTATCACTAATATAGGAACATCATATATCTATCAAAAAGACAAGGATATCCTCTGCCACCAAGGTAGGAATCTATTACCCAAATAAGAATATCATTTGCCACTAAGAAAAGTATTAATCACCGAGATAGGTACATCATTTGTCGACAAGGCAGGCATCCATCACTAAGACAGGAATATATTCTACCACAAAAATAAGAATTTGACATCAAGAAAGGAATATCATCTGCCACCAAGTAAGGAGTCTGTCACATAGACATGAAAATTATCTACAGGAATATGTTAACAAGACAGGGATACCATGTACCACCAATGCATGCATCTGTCACCAAGATAGGAATATAATTGGTCATCAAGTTAGGCATCCATGGTTGACATATAATTCATAATTTCCTCCTTATAATTTTTTCATCATGAATCTAAGGCATATGAAATAATGGAATTAAGAGATTGAGATGTCCCCATACCATCACATCATAATGGCACTCCATCCTTTTTAGAGATGTATTAACATAACAAATGAATTCACATGATATAATTTTCATAGGTTAGTATTGATATTAGGAGCATGAGGGGACCACCTCATGTTATCTCATTAGACATAAACACTTTTCACATTGAAAGAACATAACTTATACACTAGTGTTGAGATTCAGGTCATGAGAGGACCACCTCATGTTATCACATCCCTTCATTAGTCTCTCGACCTATGGGGACCTGAACTGCACATAAACACATATCTTACAGAAAGAACAAACCCATAATTCTCAAAATATTTCTCGTCATGATTCATCAATTTACTACATACCATCCATCATCAAATAATTTACTTCCACGAGTTCATTGAATAAATTAGCTCTCTTTCAATCAATGAAATTATTTCATCAATTTATTCAAGAAAATAAATCCACGTTGTTGTTACCCTTCCTCATGTGCTTCAAGAAAGTGATAAATCAGAGCCAGAGTTTAGATTCAAATTCCTTTTAAAGCACCTCAGGGGCCTTTTAAATGCCTCCTAAGGTCACCAAAAAGATAAATCAACTATGGGGGCCACTATAAGAGGCTTGGAGGTGTATTGGAGAGTTTAACAATGCAAGAGACACCTATCAGACCCCTGCTTGAAATGCACTACAAGGAAGAGGAGTGATTTTGATGTAGGCACTCATTGTTGGTTAAAAGTCACACATTTTCGGGGCAGATTGTCATCCATATTCACCTGAACACCCCTCAGAACCATATCGGGGGGACTTGCTCTGACTTTAAACAAGGCCCCCCTAGAACAAATCAGTGGATCGAGATCCAACAGTACAGATTTATTTTTTTGGGGGGGGATGCAGGGTCTGCCCTCTCACTGTCTGAACCGCTGGAGGATGGATGGAGTGGGGACCACCCACCACCTAGACCAATCAGCATGTGACCTTGCAAGTGAGAGGGAATTTTGAAAAAATGGTAACTCCACCCGCCACCACTCCTATCCACCTATCCTCCCCATCACCCAACAACATCCTGCCACATGTCCCCTCCGTGACGTTGATCTAGGTGGATATTTCTGGCCACCCACCTATTCCACTTGGATCCCCACTGTTGTTTCTTTTTAGTTTTCTTAATTTTAGCACAACTTACTATTTTTGGTAGCATTTCAGGTCCTAAACTTCCGGAGCCGTTTTGAGGGACTAAAAGACGTTTTTAGGGAAAACAGAGAGAGCAGAAAAGCCCCAAACTAGTTCACTATTTTGTTTCTGGCCTCCTCTTCGAGATCTTCGAAACGAGGTTTGTTCTTGTATGTAAGCACATTTCAGTTCTTTGATATTAATGAAATGGTGTTTTATTTATGCTACATCTCTGTGTTTATTTATTGTATTTTTTTGCGTTCCTTCATAAGTTTGGATCAGGACTATCAGAGCAGTCTTCTCTTTCTCTGTTTTTCTTTTCATCTCCCCAACAAGGTTAGTGTATAAGGAGTTAGGGCTCGATCTAGTTGAACCTTTGCAAGACCAACCTCACAAGCCCTGACAGCCTCCCATGGTAGAAGAAAAGAAAGGCAAGGGGGTAGGAGATCCTTTCAAAATATTGCTCAAGGAAGCCCTTGAATGACAAAGGAATGCGATGATGGATAACTTTTCCCAGATCCTTCAACGTCTACCCACAGGCGACGCATCTTCATCCAGCAACCACTTTAGAGGTGCCACTCCTTTTAACGTACAAGTTAACTTTGAAATTCCCATATTTGAAGGACAAATAGATGCAGATGTCGTAGATAGATGGTTAAATCTGTTGGAAGGATATTTTTCAGTTGATGACTTTTCAAATAGGGAAGAGATTAATTTTTCACTCCTCAAATCTACCCCACATGTCAAGGATTGGTGGGAAACATATTGTGAACAAAAAGACGAGAGGGAATCCTAACTATTTTCAGATGAACCCGCTTAGAATTCTTTCCGAGACGCCATCAAGGAACGATATTACCATGTCGGGAGCTATGAAGATAAATACATAAAGTGGACCACGTTGTGGCTAGGAAGGGACCAAGATGTGTCCGTGTTCACAAATGTTTTCCATACCCTTTGCACGAAGCTAGGTATAAAGGATTTTGAGTGGCATTTGTTACTCAAGTACAATGAATGTATACAAAAGTACATCCAGGATGAGATGGTGTTCTTGGACATTTCCTTGCTTGGCACCACCTATCAATACATTATCAAGATCGAGCATAAATTCAAACAGAAGAAGAAATACTTTGGATCTATAGATCCAAAGCAAGGGAAAGGTGCCCCCAAACCACATAACAAAGGACAAAGCCAAGGTGGGGCAACCTAGGACAACCTGCTGAAGCCGCAAGAAAAGAACAATATCACAAAGACAAATAAGGACACAGGGAAATGGTGTTAGTTCCATAAGAGCTCCACTCAAAAAACGAGTGTTGAGCCAAGTAGTCATTGGTGGCCGAGCTGAAGGCTTCCAAATCATATGCATGTTCTGACTCTGAGTAAAAAAAAAACAAGGGGAATGACAAAGTGAAGCAAATTATCGATGTGGATCCTAGTGCCACCATTTCCACCACCAAGATATAGAAGGAGGAACCCGTAGATCCAGAGGATGGGGAGAATCTCTTCCACTCGCAGATGTGGGTGAAGGGTTCTCCTCTGTAGTTCATTATCGAAAGCGAGAGAGAAAAGAACCTCGTTTCAGCAGAGGTCGTGAAGTAGTTGGGCCTATAGACCACACCACACCTGCTGCCTCATACACCATCAGGTGGCTTCACCAAGGGTGAGATCTTTGTGTCAGCCAATAGTGTCATCTTCCCTACAACATCAATCCCTTCACAGATGAGGTACTTTGTGATGTTTCCCCTCTTGAAGTCAGTGATGTTTTATTATACCAACCATGCTTATGGAAGTGACATGTTGCGTATGACTCTAGGCCTCAAACTGTTATTATTACTTTGGAAACAAGTTATACAGGATACCAGAGGTAGCACCGCATATCGTCGTTTCTTTGATCACTGCGAAACAATGTAGTAAGATCATTTCCCATACTAGGAAATTTTCTTTCCTTATAATTCTCCCTCAGGGCAAGAAGAATATTGTGGCCATGACCTCTAGACAGGGCTCCTCTGCATGACAACAACATATGGACAAGGTTGTAGAGGAGTACAGGAACATCTTCACCTCACCCAAATGGGTACCTCTAGACTGTCAGGTCAAGCATTCCATCGATTTGACCCTGGGCGCTCCGCTACCTAATGGACTGATCTATCGATGTTGTATTCTAGAGAACGATGAAATTAAGAGGCAAATTCAAGAGATGTTATAGAAAGGGCACATCATGCCAAGTTCATCACCCTGTGGGAGCTCGTTCGCATTGGTATAGAGGAAGTACAAGACCTGGAGAATCTGTATTTACTATCAGGCATTGAACAAGATCATTATCCGGAATAGGTTATGCTCGAACCCTCCAAAGTGTGGAAGACTGCCTTCAAATCCAAGGAGGGTATTTTTGAATGGCACATGATGCCTTTAAAGTTGATGAATGCCCCCCAGCCTTCATGAGGTTGATGGATGACATCTTGTGACCCTTCACCAACTCATTTGTGGTGATGTATTTGGATGACATTCTGATCTTCAGCCAGATTTGGGAAGAACACCTCCACCATATTCGAGAGGTCCTCCAAACCCTGCGGAAACACAAGTTGAGTGGAAATTTGGAGAAATGAACTTTTGGTATGACCGAGGTTCAATATTTTGGGTACATTATTGATGAGCGGAGTGTGCATGTGGACCCAACCAAGATATAATTCATTTGGGATTGGTCAGCCCCAACCACTCTAATAGAGCTCCACAACTTTATGGGTCTTGCCAACTTCTACTGCAGGTTTATGTTGGGGTTCTCTCATATAACTTGGAATTTGAGTCAAGTCACCAAGGGAGGGGTGAAAGAAAAGTTATTTTGGTATGAATCCCAATAGAATGTGTTTTCCAAGTTGAAGCATTGTCTTTGCTCTGCACCAGTGCTCACATTACCAGACCTACAACAACCATTTGGGATCGAGATTGATGCCTCTGACTATGATATTGGTGCATTTCTTACCCATTAGAGGCATCCAGTGGCATATCACAATGAGACACTTTCAGACATAGTCCGAAAGTATCCCACCTATGACAAAGAGATGTATTCCATTGTATAGGAATGCCGATAATGGAAGAATACATTATGGGGAAGGAAAAAATCATCCACAGAGACCACTGACCCCTGCAGTTCATATAGAAACAAGGGAAGTTGCGGAATGATCGCCATAAAAAATGGTCCACATACCTGCAACAGTTCCATTTGAACATTGATTACAATAAGGGAAACACCAACAATGTTGCAGACTACTACAACCAACCACCGGTCATAGCGTTGACCACTGTGCTTGACTCTTGTACAAACGAGACCCAGAGGTGGCCACATGTTTTCAAGAGTGATATAGAATTCATAAAAACATACCAGACACTCCTATAAGGAAAGCAAGTTCTAAATTTTCACCTCCACGGTGCATTGTTATGCCACCTAGGACACCTCTTTGTTCCTTCAAGCGAGTGTGCCAAGATGATTTGGGAGGCACAGTACAGTCGGGTCGCTGGACATTTCGGGGTAGAGAAAATAGTGGTAGTGCTGCAGAAGTATTTCTATTTGCCGAACCTTCAACATGATGTTGGGAAGTACACCATATCCTGCACTACCTGCAACAATGCCAAACCGGCCATCAAGAAGAAAGGCCTATATACTCCTCTGCCTACTCCTAATCAACCTTGGGAATCCATCTCTATGGATACATGTCGGGTCTTCCTTCTACTAAGCATGGCAATGACTGTGTTTTCGTGGTCATCGATAGATTCTCTAAGATAGTCATTCTAGTGGCCTACCAAAAGAGTATCACAACATAAGCCACTGCTAAGAATTAGGGCAATTTTGAGGTCTAAAATGGGTCTCTTAAGGAAATTATAAAATAATAGTGGAAATAATAATATAAGATTAGATTACATCATCAAATTTTAGAGGGAAAAAATAAAATACTACTTTTTCAACTCATATTTTCAACTTATCTCCCTATGGATTTACTCAAATTTCGAGCGGGAACACTCATTGGATGCAGAATTTGATTCCCCATCCAAGGAGTACCCATGTTGCATACTTTCTATGGACCCTACTATATGAAAATTGAAAAATACATGGAACATGTGATTGCAATGACATTTTTTCATGTATTTCTCATTTTTCGTGTACCAGGGTCCATCGAAAGTATGCAACATGGGAACTCCTTAAATGAGGAATTAAATTTTACATCCAACGGGTACTCCTGCTCGATTTTTTAGTAAAATATTAGGGAGATAAGTTGAAAAAGTAGTTTTATTATTTTATTATTTTTTAATCTTTTTACCTTTTTACCCCAAGAATGGTGAATCATCCCCCATGGTTGACATCATCATATTGAATCCTATTGGTTATTGCAAAGTTTATTTTGGTTGTACATTTTTCTTAGGAGGCCCATTTTAGACCTCAAAAGCTCTCTAATGCTCTTCTTTGAACAAGTGTTGGTACATTATGGGATCCCACCCTCCGTTATCTCAAATCAAGACAACAAGTTCCTAAGTACATTTTGGTCAAGTCTCTGGTTGATGTTGGATACCAAGCTCACTAAGTCCACAACTTTCCACCCCCAAACTAATGGCCAAACAGAGGCCATAAATAGGATTATTGTACACATTCTACGTATGTAAAATTTGTATCATCCACGTGCATGGGATGAAAGCCTCCCCTATGTCCAACGTAGCTACAATAGAGCTCTCCATAGCTCAACTAGCCACAACCCCTTTTAGGTGGGGTTGGGATTCCAACCACTATGTCCCATTGATGTGGCCATACCATTTTTAGCTAATCAAGAAGATTTGGCTCATGTCTAATTCGAAGCTGATAGGGCTAACAACTTCATTGAGTGCATTCAACACATCCTTCAGCAAGTCCATGACATATTGGACAAAGCCAATGCTAAATACAAGTAGCGTCAAGATCAGGATTGGGTGCCTCAAAAGTTCCAGGTGGGTGACAAACTTTGGTTACATTTGCAGAAGGAGCACCTCACTGGGCCCCACCACAAGCTTCGCCCACTCCATTATGGGCCTTACACCATCCCTAAGGCTATAGGGGAAAATGATTTTGAGCTCAACATGCCACCATTCCTTGGCCTGCACCCAGTGTTCAATGTGGACCACCTTCGACCACACTTTCCACCATTACGTGACACATAAGAGATTGCAGAACAACTCACACCAATGGAGTTAAATCTAGACTGCAAGGAACAAACCACAACTAATCATATCATGGACACACTAATCAGGAATGTTTTCTAGCAAAAGATACAAGTGTATGAAGTTGTCAAAGCTGGCCAACTCCTGCAACAAGGAAAGTGGCTCACCAAGGACCAAGTTCAGAATAAGTTTACATAATGGGGACCATTTCTTCCAAAGTGGGGAGCAATGATCCACCTGGATATTGGTGGCCACCCGCCTATTCCACTTGGACCCCCACCATTGTTTCTTTTTAGTTTCGTTAATTGTAGCACAACTTACTATTTTTGGCAAATTTTTGGGTCCTAAACTTCCAGAGCCGTTTTGAGGGACTAAAAGACAATTTTAGGGAAAACTAAGATATTCTAATAGTCCTAAACTAGGTCTTCATTTCGTTTTCAGCCTCCTCTTCAAGATCTTCAAAAATAGGTATTATGATGGCCAAACGGAGATTGTATGCCAAAATTATGACCCCGGGAAGTTGATGTACCAATTTACCCAAACGGGGCCCACATTTTTGGTACTTCATCTCCTAGGGTTAGGTTTTTGGATGTTTATGGTTTCCCATTGTTTATAAATATTAAATAGGCCTTTGAGATTCATTGTAACACAGTTCAGATCCTGCCTATATACTCCTATACCTACTCCTAGACTCCATCTCCATGGATTACATGTCGGGCCTTCCTTCTACTAAGCATGGAAATGATTGAGTTTTCGTGATCTTCGATAGATTCTCTAAGATGGCCATTCTAGCGGCCTGCAAGACAAGTATCACAACAAAATCCACTGCTAATCTCTTCTTTGAATGGGTGTGGGTACATTTTGGGATCTCATTGTCAATTATCTCAGATCAGGACAACAGGTTCCTAAGTACATTTTTGTCAAGTCTCTCGTCGATGTTGGATACCAAGCTCACTATGTCCACGACTTTCCACCCCCAAATTGATGTCCAAATAGAGGCTGTCGACAGGATGATCGTACACATTATGCGTATGTACAATTCAAATCATCCATGCACATTAGATGAAAGCCTCCCCTATGTCCAACATAGCTACAACAAAGCTCTCCATAACTCAACTAGACACAACCCATTTCAAGTGGGGTTGGGATTCCAACCACTATGTCCCATTGATGTGGCTATAACATTTGCAACTACTCAGGCATATTGGGATCATGTTCAGTTTGAAGCTAACAGGGCTAACAAGTTCATTGAGCTCATGCAGCACATCCACTAGTAGGTCCATGACATATTGGACAAGGCCAATGCTAAATACAAGCAGCATCATGATCAACATTGGGTGCCACACAAGTTCCAAGTGGGTGACAAAGTTTGGTTACATTTGTAGAAGGAGCACCTCGTTGGGCCCTAGCGCAAGTTTCTCCCACTCTGATATGGGCCTTACACCATCACTAAGGTTGTAGGAGATAATGCTTTGGAGCTCAACATTCCACCATTCCTTAGAATGCACCCAGTTTGCAATGTGGACCACCTTCGACCATACTTTCCACCATTACTGGACACATCAAATATTATAGAACAACTCACACCAACAGAGTTAAACCCAAACTGCATGGAACATGCCACAATTGATCGTATTATATAGCCACAGATCAAGAACACTCACCAATAGAAAATACAACTATATCGGGTTGTAAAAGCTGGCCAACTCCTACACCAAGGCAAGTGGCTCACAAGGGACCAAGTTCAACAGAAGTTTCCCCATCTCATGGAGGCACTCAACACAATGGGGACTATTGATACTTAAGGGGGAGGACTGATCCACATGGATATCGGTGGCCACTTGCCTATTCCACTTGGCCTCCACTATTGTTTCTTTTCAGTTTCCTTAATTATAGCACAACTTACTATTTTTGGTAGTTTTTCAGGTCCTAAACTTTTAGAGTTGTTTTGACGGACTAAAATATGTTTTTAGGTAAAATGGAGAGATGATAATGGTCCCAAATAAGATTATTTATTTATTTTAAGCTTCCTCTTCGAAATCTTCGAAATGAGGTATTATGATAGCCAAACAGAGATCATATGCCAAAGTTACGACCCCGGGAAGAGTATGTACCAATTTACGCAAACAAGACCCATAGTTTTGGTGCTTCATCTCCTATGGTTAGGCTTTTGGATGTTTAGGGTTTTCCATTATTTGTCGATAATAAATAGGCCTTTGGGACTCATTGTAACACTATATAGAGGCATGTAGCCGCCACACCTCTTCTCAAAGATAAACTACCATCGTCCGAGCTAGTTTATTTCCATTTCTAAATGTAAGCATATTTCAATTCTTTGATATTAATGAAATGAAGTTTTATTTCTGCTGCATATTTGTGTTTACGTGTATATCTATATTTTTTTGTGTTCCTACATAATTCTAGATCAGTGGTATCACAACGGTCTGCTCTTTCTCTATTTTTATTTGCATGTCCCCAATGAGGTCAGGGTATAAGGAGTTAGGGTTCGATCTGGTTGAACCTTTGCAAGACCAGCCTTGTAAACCCCGATGACCTCCCATAGTGGAAGAAACGAAAGATGATGAGGCAGGAGATCCTTTCAAAATATTGCTCAAGAAATCCCTTAAGTGACAAAGGAACACAATGATTTATAACTTTTCCCACATCCTTTGGCGACTACCCATAGGTGATGCATCTTCATCCAATAACCACTCTAGATGCGCCACTCCTTTTAATGTACAAGTTAACTTTGAAATTCCTATATTTGAAGGATAGATAGATGCAGACATCATAGATAGATAGTTAAATCTGTTGGAAGGATATTTTTCAATTCATGACTTTTCCAATCAGGAAAATATTACTTTTGCACTCCTCAAAGTCATCCCACACGTCAAGGACTGGTGGGAAACTTACTGTGAACAAAAGGACAAGAGGGAATCCTCACTGTTTTCAACCGCACCCACTTGGAATTCTTTCTGAGACACCATCAAGGAACAATATTACCCTATTGGGAGCTATGAAGATAAACACATAAAGTGAACCATGTTGCAATAGGAAAGGGACCAAGATGTGCCAGAGTTCACAAATGTTTTCCATACCCTTTCCATGAAGCTGGGTATCAAAGAGTATGAGCGAAATTTTGTACTCAAGTACCATCATTGTGTACACAAGTACATCCAGGACATGATGGAGTTCCTAGACATCTCCTCGCTTGGCATCACCTATGGATACATTGTCAAGATCGAGCAAAAATTTAAATAGAAGAAGCGAGACTCTGGAACTACGAATTCGAAGCAAGGGAAATGCGCCCCCAAACCACATAACAAAGGAAAAAACTAAGGCAGGGTGACCCAGGACAACCCACCAAAGCTGTAAGAAAATAGCAACACCAAGAAGACAAAGAAGGACACAGGGAAATGGTTTGAGTTCCATAAGAGCACCACTCAAAACATAAGTGAGTGCTGAGCCAAGTAGTCACTGGTGGTTGAGCTGAAGGCTTCAAAATCAGATGCATACTCCAAATTTGAGTCAGAAACTTACAAGGGGAATTAAAAAGGCAAGCATATTATCAATATGGATCCTAGTGCCATCATTTCCACCACCAAGATCTAGATAGATGAGCCTAAAGATCTAGAGGAGGGGGAGCGTCTCTTTCACTCACAAATGTGAGTGAAGGGTTCTCCACTGTAGTTCATTATCAACAACGGGAGCCAACAAAATCTCATTTCAGCAGAGGTCATGAAGTGGTTGGTCATACAAACCACACCACACTTGTAGTCGTACACCATCGAGTGGCTTCACCAAGGGAAAGATCTTTGCGTTAGCCAATAGTGTCACCTTCCCTACATTATCAAGCCATTCACAAATGAGGTATTGTGTGATGTTTCCCCTCTTGAAGCTTGTGATTTTTTATTAGGCCAACCATACTTGCAGAAGCAACATGTTGTGTATGAGTCTAGGTCTCACACTTTTATTATTACCTTGGGCAAAAATTTGTACAGGATACCGGAGGTAGCACCGCCTACCATTGTTTCTTTGATCACTATGAAGCAATGCAGTAAGATCATTTTATAGACTACGAAATTTGTTTTCCTTATGATTTGCCCTCAGGGAAAGAAGAAGATTGTGGCCATCACCTCCAGAGAGAGCTTCTCTACACAACAACAACAGATGGACAAGTTTGTAGAGGAGTACATTGAGATCTTCACCTCACCCACAGGGATACCTCTACACTGTCAGGTCAAGAATTCCATCGATCTGACCTCGGGTGCACCACTACCTAATGGAATGATCTATCAATACTCTATTCTGGAGAATGATGGAATCAAGAGGAAGATTCAGGATATGTTGCATAAAGGGCACATCAGGCCAAGTTCATCACCCTTTGGGAGCCCGATCATGTTGGTACAAAAGAAGGATAAGACCTGGAGACACTGTATAGACTATCGGTCGCTGATAAATATCACTGTCCGGAATAGGTATCCAATCCCACGGATTGATGACCTTTTGGACCAACTCAAGGGGGGAAATTATTTCAGCAATAGTGACTTCAATTTTGGTTATCACCAGGTATTGTTCGAACACTTTGATGTGTGGAAGACTACCTTCAAATCCAAGGAGGGCATTTTCAAATGGATGGTCATGCTTTTTGGGTTGATGAATGCCCCCGCAACCTTCATGAGGTTGAAGGATGACATATTATGACCCTTCACCAACTTATTAATGGCAGTGTATTTAGATGACATTCCGATCTTCATCTAGAGTTGGGAAGAACACCTTTGCCATATTCAACAGGTCCTCCAAACCTTGCAGCAACACAAGTTGTGTGGAAATTTGGAGAAATGCACTTTTGGTATGACCTAGGTTCAATATTTTGGGTACATCATTGATGAGTTGGGTGTGCCTGTGGACCCAGTTAAGATACAATTCATTCGGGATTGGCCAAACCCAACCACTCTAATAGATCTCTGCAAGTTTTTGGGTCTTGCCAAATTCTATTGCAGGTTTGTGTTGGGGTTCTCTCATATAACTTGGAATTTGAGTCAAGTCACCAAGAGAGGGGTGAAAGCAAAGTTACTTTGGTTTGAATCCAAATACAATGAATTTACTAAGTTGAAGCATCGCCTCTGCTCTGCACCAGTGCTCACATTACTAGACCTGTAGCAGTCATTTGAGATCAAGACTGATGCCTCTCACTATGCTATTGGTGCATTTCTTACCCAAGAGGGGCATCCAATGGAATATCACATTGAGACACTTTCAAACATAGTCCAAAAGTATCCTAGCTATGACAAAGAGCCATATTCCATTGTGCAGGCATGCTGACAATGGAAGCATTACATTATGGGCCTTTATATTTTGAATTAATGGAATACCGCTTACGTAAGTACATCCTGTGAAGGGCGAATAAATGAGCTGATGTTGAGCCACTTGAAAAATTCAACGATCAAGGGACATTGATGTATTCCCATGATTTTTAGCAAGAGAGCCTGTCATTAAGGCATACAAGCCTCAAGGTACTAATGAGGACTCTAGCCTTGGACCTATATAATGTGTTGATGGTGATAGGACAAGGCTTGTTAGAAGGAAGGCCTTAAGGAAACCTCCATCATCTAACGCGAGCATGAAATAATGATTTTGAAGGACTATGAATGGAAAATTTTGCAGTGGATCAAGGTTTATTTAACGGAAACGAAAATGACAAGTGAATGGAAAGTAAAAAGAAAAATCAGAATGTAAGCAAGCTAAATGTCTTTATGAAAATAGGTTATGAGTTATTGAAAGCAAGGCAAGAAAACATAGTTTCTATGAATAAAAATGAGCAGTGAAGGAAAATGAGATGAGAATTTTATTGACTGACTAAGTGAAATGCAGTGCGACTGCAAAGGAAATGAGATGAAGGTTTTATTGACTGAAGGAGTATGGATGCAATGAAAACACTGGCATTTGAAAGACTTGTAACTGCTGGATTTGATATGCATTAGCATGTGCTCATGCATTGCTGTTTCATCTTTGTTACTGCTCTGATCATTTTCTTGTGAAATAAATCTGGTCTTTGAGAGACACTATTTTCTTATGGTCATCTGTTCTTCCTCTTGGAACCTGCAAAAACTAGTACTTATTCTCCAATGGATTGTAAGGTTATCAAAATAGAGAGGTGATCAATTTCTCTGCTAATGACATTTACATAAAAAATAAATAAGAACCGGTACTATTAAACAAGTTCATGAAATAAAACCAAAAGAGTTTATACTTGTGTCGAAAGTAGTGTCTCAAGTTACCTGTTATTTCCTTTCAGAAATTTATTCATTCTTTACTATTTCAAAAACTAATAATATCTTCCTCGTTTTGTAGATCTCGTTGAGATAGTTCCAACGACGCTTGAATCATCGAATTCGGATGTCGTATGAGAAAGTTAGACTGTTTTGAATTTTTTATGAAACAGTGAAAATTGTCATGTAAAATGTGGCATGGGAACATGATGCTATAGTGAAAGATGATGTAAGAAGATGAAATGGTTAGAATTCATTGTTTGCCAAATAAATCATTGAGTTAAGTTCATAGCTGCAGAATTGTTTTCCAGCTGAAGAATTGTCGATTAGCTGCAGAATCATTGTTCAACTGCAGAATTGTCGATTAGCTACAGAATCGTAGTTCAGCTGCAGAATTGTCGATTAGCTGTAGAATCATTGTTCTGCTACAGAATGTGCACAGTTTCTGTAGCTAAAATCCTAAAAAAACAACCCAAGTTAGTGAATAACCAAAAATGAATTCAAAGAGCAAGAAACAATGTTGTGGTTTACTGGAGCCAAAATCCAGTGATAATTGCAATGCCTCTTTTAGAAAAATTAGCAACTTTTTTTCTTTATTTTTATTTTTTTTATTTCTTGCTTCGACAGGTGTGTTTGAGTGGACCATCACAACAACTCTTTTCTCAATTTTCTCCAGTCATGAAATGAATTTTCACATCAAAATTTTTATGACAATTTTTTTAATGGCAATTTTCTTAAAAAAAACATATGAAATATTTACAAAATTAAAAAAAATGAAATAGAAAAACAAAACATTAAACATGCTGATCACAAAACATAACATATGTATTAAAAAAAAAAGAGACACACACACGTGTACAAACTTAAAATATATACACAAACGTTATATTCCATTAATTCAAAATATAACAAAACATAACAAAAATAAAACATTACAAGCATTATATGTACAAATGTTATTAAAAAAAAAAAAAAACTTAATAAAGCATTAAAACACATAAAAAATCATAACATATAACAAAACACTACAAACATATAATCATTAAAACACTACAAACATATAATCATTAAAAAAAACAACGTAATAAAAAAAACAAAATTTGCCATATATATAAAACATTTCCATATGTGAAAAATAATAACGTGGTTATTTCATACTTTTCCAGCAAAACATTAGGTTTTATCTCCATCTTCTGTTTTAACAAACTACTAATTAGCCTCAGTGTTGTTTTCTATTCACGGTGTCTATGCTCTTCTTTTCTTTAGTTCCACAGCCTTCTTAAAGATCCGAATCAAATCCAAACTATTCAACTATCGTCAAGCAGCTTCCTCAGCACAATCTCAAGGCAAATCCCCAAACCTCCTTTGTCGCTCCTTTTTACACGTTTTTCTTATGTGGTAGCAAATCCATGGATTTCAGTGACATAAAATCACAATCTTGATTTCTCAAACAACCATAGCATCCAAAATCAGATTTTTACCTTTCTGCATGGCCGCAACTTCTATCTGTGCATTAAATTCTAAATCCGTTTTTTCTCACACAGTCAGTGAAACAGTGTCCCGAAGAATCTCAGATTTCTCTCAAACGGTTGCGAAATTGAGGAAACCGTTATTGGGTTATTTAATTCGACCTATCTTGAGAAAACCCCTTGTCTCAGTTTTCCGAAATTCATTTTCATTTGGCCAGAGATCGCATTTTAATATTAACATTTTTAAGTTTTGCGTTTTCTGGCAATGGTGATCCAATATGCTGTGTGGAATGTGCAGGTTGAGACACTCTGAGCCATGGAGGTTAAGATACCGCACCCATCATATGTTGTGGAAAAAATTCATTACATCCCTTTGGCTGACCAGATCAGTATTATTCCTGCAAGTACATAGAGGTAGGAAAATTCGATGCACTGTTTTCTACGGTGACCAAAATTGGGCTTTGTACAACGTGTTGTCCATCACGCCAAAACAATAGCGCATGAGCTCTGACTGATACTCCTGACTGAATATTCAGAGCCTTGGCTTTGACACTCAGCACGAAGCTTAGCTTCTCGTCCCTCTTGGTAAATCTTAGTATTCTTGGCTTCACTGTCTATACTGAGGATAGCGTAGCCATTCTGAAGACCAATATCTCTGTAGAGATCAAAGTTTTTCAAAGATCATGGACCAAAATTTTTATGTTTTGTTTTTTTTTAAATTATATATGTTACATTTTTTTTTGAATTAAAAATATATACATATATATTTCATTTAAAACAAAACAATTTATTAATAAAGAAAATGCATTTGATTTTTTTTTTTTTTTTTTTTTTTTAAGTTTATTGAAAAATCAAATTGAATTAAATCAAATCATGAAAACAAAAATTAGCTGTAGAATTGCATTTTGTAGCTAAATAATTTTTATGATATACTAACAAAACAATTTCTTTTTCTGATCCTCCAGGTCACACGAAGTGCAGAAGGAGAGCATACTTGAGAGATTTATTTTGTTAGCATAGTCAAGATTTTATCAATCGATTCTTCTGTAAATTTTGCAAAAATAAAATGAAAAGGCTTGATCTCATACCTTAAATTATCGTTCGTGATCTTCACTTGTGCTCCTTGTTCTCAACCATTTGTTTTATTGCAAATTTTTCCTACAAAGGGTTAGTAGATGGGTGGTTCTTACTACACCATAAAACATCAAATTTATCCTAAAAACTATAAAAATATATTTTTATTTTTCCTATCTATCTAAAAACTATTTTTATTTTTTATTTTTTAAGTATATTCATGCTTCCAATGAAGCCATTTACAGATTAGAATTTTTGAAATGCTCATATCCCAACTTGAAAAATGTACCTGATTGTTTGTAAGGATATGCGAAATCGACTTGACCTTTCGATTTGCCGCAAGGATCTCTTGAAGAATTGATGAATATTGTGGCGTAACCACTTCTTGATACCATTCCTCAATGTAGTCTTTGGGCTGCATTCTAGATCCTTTGTCCATAAATGGTTAGTAAAAACAAAATCAAATAAAATACACTCTAAACTGAAAGTTAGTTCCTATGCACACTTCCCTGGCAACGACACCAAAATGTTGGGGCAAAGTGATTGCCTATCATTTAATTTTTCAACCCAGGGTTTTCGTAAACTTGTGAAGCATGAGTGCACTGTATGTGCTAGAAATTGTATTTCAGTTTAGATGAATCTAACTACAAAATAATGAAAACCAGTTCATCTAATCTATGAAATCAAATAATGAAAATGAAATTCAACTAACCTGTGAAATAAAAAACAACTAATGTATGCTTAGTTACTCCAACATTCAATTATGAAGTGTTAACTTCTTGAGATGATGTGTAAGCAACTATTTATACTTTAACTTCTAATGTCCTAGAAAAACAAGTAAAGTGTGCAGAAAATAACTCAGTAATTGCATGTATCAAATATTCAACCATTCAATCTTCAAATATGATTAAATCAATTTCTTAGAATGATCTTCAGGAATATCAGTTAATGCAATTAAATGAGGATCTTAAAAGCAAATATAAAAGCATGAAAAAGTAAAGCTCAATGATTGCATAGGTTGAACATTCAATCACCCAATTTGAAGTCACCTTCTTGGCCTGATCCTTTATTCAATTATACAATAAATTGATGGTTTGATCTAAGAAAGTAAATAACAGAACATGAAAGGAAACTAAATAACTATGAGCCCTTGCCTCAAACTTAATCCAATTAGAAAATACATAAATCTTCCCTATTGAAATGTTTTTAGAAAAGCAAAGATTACATAATCATTCTAAAACTAATACTAAGAAAGCAAATGAACTTTAATCTATAAAAGAAATTAAATCTCACAATCATTAGATGGTCATTCCAATGGTGTATGAGGATGGCAAGTGAAGAATCTCCATATGCAAGCAAAACTAAATCTTCAAATCTCCAAGTATAAGCTCCAAATTCTCTATTAAAAACATGAGCATTTCTCCAACTTTACACATGCCTTTCAAAGGAGAAGACTCTCCTATTTATACAAAAACATAAGAAGCTATCCTATTTAATGAAGATCCACTAAAATCTCATATAATTACAACCAAATAGCTCATAATGAGACACATATCCCCTAGGTGTCTCATAGAGTTCTAATCCAAATAAGAAATAGTGAGACACCTCATAGAGTTACAATCCAAGTAAGACACATATCCTTCTTTGACCTTTATCCAAATCTCCTTTGAAGGGAATTCGAATTTGAGCATTGGAGGCCACATAAGGGTGCCTTGGAAGCTTCCAAATGACCTACACATGTCATGAAACTCAAGCCACATATATAGATACATGAAACCATGTTATTTTCCTAGTTTTTAATCATAAATTCACTTTAAACACATAAAATAAATAACTTGGTAAATAAGGATCCTAACCCATATATTTATGAAAATGGTGACTAATGAAAGGTCATATGGTTATGGAGTTGCGACATGTGAGTGAAATGGTGGCGATAAAGGTGAAAGTGGATGTCATTTTGAAGACATTTTGGAGGCCCAACATGCTCCTAGAAGGAAAGAAAGTTCCAAATTTTCACCTCTAGGATGCATTGTTATGTGACCTGGGACACCTCTATGTTCCTTCAAGCGAGCATGCTAAGATGATTTGGGAGGTGCACTACAATCGGGCCGGTGGAAATTTTGGGGTAGAGAAAATAGGTCCAGTGTTGCAGAAGTAATTTTATTGGCCAAACCTTTGATAAGATGTTGTGAATTACATCAGATCCTGCATTTCCTGCACCATTACCAAACCGACCATAAAGAAAAAAGGTCGGTATACTCCTCTACCTACTCTTATTTGACATTGGGAATCCATCTCCATGGATTACATGTCATACCTTCCTTCTACTAAGCATGAGAACGAATGTGTTTTCGTGGTCATCAAGAAATTCTCTAAGATGGCCATTCTAGTGGCCTGCAAGAAGAGTATCGCAGCATAAGCCACTGCTAAGCTCTTCTTTGAACGAGTGTGGGTATATTTTGGGATCCCACAGTGCATTATCTCATATCAGGACAATAGGTTCCTAAGTACATTTTGGTCAAGTCTCTGGTTGATGTTGGATACCACGTTTACTAAGTCCAAGATTTTCCACCCCCAAACTGATGGCCAAACAGAGGTTGTCAATAGATGATCATACACATTGTGCGTATGTACAGTTTGAAGCATCCATGTAGATGGGATGAAAGCCTCCCCTATTTCTAGCACAACTACAATAGAGCTCTCCATAGCTCAACTAGCCACAACCCCTTTCATGTGGGGTTGGGATTCTAACCACTATGTCCCATTGATGTGGCCATATAATTTGCAGCTACTCAGGCAGACTTGGTTCATGTCCAGTCCAAAGATGATAGGGATAAAAACTTCATTGAGCATATTCAACACATCTGCCAGCAATTCCATGACATATTTGACAAAGCCAATGCTAAATATAAGCAACATCATGATCAACATCGAGTGCCGGACAAGTTCTAGGTGGGTGACAAAGTTTGGTTACATTTGGAGAAGGAGCCCCTCACTTAGCCCCACCGCAAGCTTCACCTACTCCGATATGGGCCTTACACCATCACTAAGGATGTAGGGCGCAATGATTTCAAGCTCAGCATTCCACCATTCCTTGGCCTGCACCTAGTGTTCAATGTGGACCACCTTCGACTATACTTTCCACCATTATTGGACACATTAGGCATTGCAGAACAACTCACACCAACAGAGTTAAACCTAGACTGCATGGAACAGGACACAACTGATCGAATCATGGACACGTAGATTAAGAACATTCACCACCATAAGATCCAACTATATCAGGTTGTCAAAGCTCGCCAACTCCTGCACCAAGGACCAAGTTCAGTAGAAGTTTCCCCATCTCATGGAGGAACTCAACACAATGGGGACCATTTCTTCCTCATGGGGAGGAGTGATCCATATGGATATTGGTGGCTGCCCACCTGTTCCACTTGGACCCCCACTATTGTTTCTTTTTAGTTTCTGTAATTGTAGCACAACTTACTATTTTTGGCAGTTTTTTGGGTCCTAAACTTTCAGAGTCATTTTGAGGGAATAAAAGACGTTTTTAGGGAAAATGAAGAGACCAAAATAGTCTCAAATTATTTTTCACATTTTCCTTTGGCTTCCTATTTGAGATCTTCAAAACAAGGTATTATGATGACTAAACAAAGATCGTATGGCAAGTTACGACCATGGGAAGTTGATGTACCAATTTACCCAAACAAGGCCCAAAGTTTTGGCACTTCATCTCCTAGGGTTAGGTTTTTGGATGTTTATAGTTTTTCATTGTTTTTCAATAATAAATAGGCCTTTGAGCATCATTGTAATAGAGTATAGAGGCATGTAGTCACCACATCTCTTCTTAGAGATAAGCTACCATCGCCCGAGCTAGTCACCCCACGTCACCTAACTGTTGCCCCCGTGCCAACTATAAAAACCTTCCCGCCTCTCCGTTTTTAAATATGTTTTATCTGTTGCTTCACTCTCCGATTTGTCACCTATCTAGAATTTCATTCCAGCTTTGTTGATTGAGTACCTCCATCTTGACATCATTTTCTGCTCAATTCAAGACAACCAAGTAAACCCAATCCCTCTTCTACACCTGTTAATTCATTCAAGGGATTAATAAGATGAAGAAAGCAACCCCTAGGCCCCAAAGGCCTAACATGCCAAAACCTCTGCCAACATGGAACCTCTCATGGACACAAAGGCCTAAATAGCTGACCTAGCTTGTACTTATCACTTAGCTGACCTCCACTTTAACTTATACGATAGCCACATCGGGGGAGGGCATTCTGGGTAATGGATTCCGATCTGTATTAGAAAATCGCACCTAATGTCCACCATTTTCCAGAGTTTGCTGCATGGCTATCCATGGTGTATAAAGAAATTCTTTATTTCTTCCTCTAGAGTAAAAATCCTCGAAGTAACCCGAGAGTTAATCCAAAGAGACTTGGTTTACCCAAGTTCTCTAGAACCCCAACAGTTCACTGATTGTCACCCTAGTGTATCACTACCCAACCCTCCCAACTGATGAACGACAATATTTCTTGTAGATGGTCTTGGCCCCTGGCGTACAAGCCCTACCTATAGCTGACAACTTTCCTATCACTATCTTTGCTGAACCTATTCAACCCATCCTATCCCTAATTTCCCATCTACTGGGGGATGATGATGCCAACATAGCCAACAAAGCCACCTTGGGGTTTTTAATACAAATGATGCAGCCTGGCCACTTATTTGATATTCCATCCTACCTAGCTGAGGCCATAAGGTTTCAGATACACCATTTTGCCACTACTTGTCATTGTAGGTACTATTCTCTATTGTTCTACATGTTTGTCTATAGCCATGTGGACGAGTTTGAGTGCATGGGCCTCAGCTTGGTGGATGGAAACAAGAAAAGGAATTTTGTTTTTGACTGGGACATTGTTGTTAGAAAGAGGCTAGATGTTGATGGCTAATCCCAATTCATATCCACCTATATTTCCATCTCATACAAGATTATTCATGGTTATGCTCCCCCTAGAGTTCTTCCCTAGCAAAGAGAGCTTCTCCAGCTCACCAAAGATACCAGGGTAGGGGACTGGTACCTTTTTGAGGATCATACTGAGATCAGGGTTTATGGTTATGAGCTTCCCCCTTACCATCTACCTATGTTCATGCCTATGAGGATATTTTCCTTAGAATTTATCAAGTAGAGTCTCAACTCAGACCAGCTCCACTTTGTCCTTGCAAAGAAGGGACATATGTTCAAATTGGGAAAGCCTGTGGGGCCTTTTGTTGTCAATTCTAGGTAGGACTTCAAGGCAACTAAATCATTATTGAAGAAAATGAATTTTGAGCTAGGAGATGTTTGACACTATGACCCTCATGGTGTCATTTCTCAAAGGAGGGAGAAGATCAAAGCTTCAACATATGAACATGAATATAGGCTTGAAATTGAATGGAAATCTAATCTTGATTCATGGCCTATGGATACAGAAATGGATACCGAGCCTTCAGTGGTCAAGGACAAAGCCCAAAAGAGGACCGTTGACTAGGATGGAGATATAGAGATGGAAGATGTACATGCAAAGAAGAAGGAAAAGACCCAAGCGATAGAAGAAGAGGAACTCGAAACCAGGCTAGTTGAGGCAAGGCCAATTTAACCAGGTTTCCAAATGACCTTGGAGGAGCCATCACAAATTGTTGCCTCATCCTCTTCTGAGGTAAGTGTTTAAGGTGCAAAAGGAAGTGCAGCTGCTACTGGATCAAGATGGCCTACTGGAAAGGCCATTAGAGAAAGAAATAATAAGGTGAGAGAGGATATGCATTGGAAAATGGCATCTCACTCAGTTTCCTACTAGACCATACTATTGGCTACTATGGATCTAGAAAGAAATCAGATGAAGTTTTCACTTCAACATCCATTGGCACAATGTTTGCCTTCAGGTTCCTAATTTAAATCCTTGGATATTTCATTGGACCTAACAAGTGTTCCCCTGCCAGACAAGATAAACTTCCATAGGCAAGTTGGAGAGATGTTGTACAACGAGCTCAACATAAATGCAATGACCATCAGAAAAGTCGAGAAACTGTTGGAGAAGGTTGCAACCAGGTTGAAGCAAGAGAGAGCCAACTCAAGGGCTCTCCACATGTAGAATGAGAGCTTCAAGGAGCTAGTCGTGAAGTTAGGAGTGAATCTTGAAGATAAATATTCTTTTGAAGCTCTCCTCCAAAGCTCCCAAATAGAAATCCAGGAGTTGAGGCATAAGTTGAAGATGCTAGGTAGTGAGCATGTCCAATCCAAGGAGCTTGCACAGGTAGAAGAAGAGAAGGAGATATTGGCCAAAGATCTCATCGACAGGAACAATGAAATAGTGGCCCTGAAGCAGCAGGAAGCAAAGATGCAAAAGAGGATAGATTCACATATATGTGTAGTGATAGTGCCTGAAGACCCTTAAAACCCAAACAAATAGCTCACTAAGACCCTCACTAAGCTCCAACTTTTAGAGGGGGAACTTAAAAGGGTGCAAAAGGATCTAGATGTTGCCGAGAAAATATTGACAGAAAAAGAGAAGCATCTGGATACTGCCAATACAAATGCATAAATTATTGGCAAGAATCTACAAATAACAAACTAGTAGATCTCTGATCTCAAGGAAAAACTAAAAGGAAACATGTCCCTGTTGCAAGCCAAGAAACTAGTCTGGGATGAGATCATTGAAGAGATGAAGAACCACTGGGAATACATAACCTTAATGGATGAGAAGAGGATCGTTATCAAGGATTATGAAGGATTTATCCTATCAACCAAAAAAAAGGGAGAAAAGAACTCCGAGATTGCCAAAAGATTCATTCAGTTTTTGAATGAGAGCCCACTCAGTGAACTGAGGCCCATAGATGTGGTGGACATAGTAACAACTATCATGGATACCTCCAAGGTTTCCCAGAAGGAGGAAGCCAAGGTAAAAGTTGAGGAGTACCTAGAGGTGGTAGCAAAGAATGTGGATGCCTTCAACACCGAGTTTGCCAGGATTTTTAGAGCGGGTTTTCCTAGCTGCTGGGATTTTATGGGAGTGTTAATTCAATGGGGAAAATACAATCAGAGACTGGTGGAGGTCAAAAAAAGATAGACACTTCTCATGAGAATACTTCTACTCTAAGAGGAAAGGTTGTGGTTAACTATATGAAGAGGGATTTTCAGTTGTTGGGAATGGTCAAAGCCCTGTTTCTCCCATAGACTGAACTACACAAGCTTGACCAACCTCAAGATTGTATATCAGTTGTTCTTTCGAGCTCCTTTGTCAGCACCAACACTGTGGCAAATATGTGAGCAGTTTGTCAACCCTCTTGTGCTCCATATCATCAAGCCTTCCATGCAGCCTCCAAAACCTGCCCATCATGATCACTGATACTACATATTTTTTCGATTATGACATTTTTTTTTTGTTTATATAAAATTTTATTTTCAACCAGTCAGTTAGGGTTTTGGTTAGTACAAATGTGCCACAGAGCTTGCTGAAGTTTTTGTTATGTTTGTCCATTGTAATGAAATCAAGAAAAGAATATTTTGTAATGGGTTATGTAGAAAATTTGATGGTAGGTTAACTCGATAATGCAATATAAATCAAAGTAGAATACTATAACCTACTTCTACTATCAAGTTGCGGAAGCTTAAATATCGAGCTAAACAATATAACCAGAAGAAGAAGAATCAATCGCACAATACACATGAAAATACTTTTGGGGAAAGCTTCAACTAAAAACCCCACACTATTGTATTATCATACATGGTGGAAATACATAGGAATTATACAAAGCCTTAGCACTCACAGCTAGCCAGCTCATAGGACCACCCTCACAGATGCTCATAGGAAATCTTGGCTTCTCTTTAGCCTTCCTCTCTGCCCTCCAAGCTCCTATTTCCTTGTGTTGTTCCTTGTGGATGATTTCCTATTACCAAGTGGATGATCTCCTTTCCAAAACTGTGCAATCCTCAAGGATTAAATCCTTGACTGCATGCATGAGTTTTATCCATGAGAAAACACATGCAACTAATAGTACACTGTCCTTGACTTTAATCCCAACTGGGTCTTTCTAAGAATATACATGCATGATTTTCTGATGAGGGAATCTTCAGTTAACTGGAGTAGCACTAGTTGAGTGCATGCATGCATCAACTGAATGTTAACTCTCTATTAGTTCCTCAATCAGTTTGGAACTAATTTAACTGGACTTAACTCAGTAAACTAAGTTAACTAATTACAACTCAAATATAACTCGATCTTATCTCCTTAATTTAAGGGATAACTCTTGCATGACTTCAAAAAGACTTCTAACTTGAATTTCTCCAACTAATTAATTTAAAATAAATTAATTAATTATTTCCAAGTAGCTATTAAGACCAAATTCGATTTTAATTCACAATTTAATTCAAGGACAAATTAAATTGGAATATTCTTGTTGACATATTTCAACAGGTTCTCCGTCTGAGGCCCTATAAAAACAACTTTATGAGACTGAACGAAGGGTTCAAAAGTTTGTGTTTTCCAAGAGAGAAGCTTTGTTTACTATCAAATGAAATGCATTCTCTATGGAAGATTAATACAATTTTTTGGCGATTCTGGTTCATCTAAATCTGTAGTATGTTCTCCTTCTGTGTTTGTTTCATATGTCTTCATCATTCTTCTTAGATTACATGTAATCTTAGCTACTAGAAATGTTTACATGGATTTATGGATTCATCTTAATCTTATGTTGATGAAAGGTGCATGTACTGATATGAGAACTAATCCTTGAAATGCGCTCCATGTCTCTTTGCATCCCATTCAATTCTTTATTCCATCTATTTCACTCTAAAATTTGATGCATCAAATTCTTAAGAATTAAGCCCTATGTATCAATTTCCCTTCTTGTTACAATATTCTATCAAAATACTATAACGACTAAAGAACTACAAGTTTATGTGATGTTGGCCACTACAGATCTAATATTAATTCTTCTTTGAGTAATAGTTTGCATCAGGTTTTGTACTCCTCCTCTTAAGGATGGTTTTGGATCAATTTTCTCTTTAAAGGTTAAAAAACTGAGTGTGATGTTAATTTCAACAAATATTTAAGACACTCATCAAGATTTCCTAGGCACTAGTCTCTCTTCAACCCAGGGGTTGTCTCTAGGAGCTACAACATCTTTTGGCATTGTTGTCGGGGACGAATCATAATATCTTCCCTGGTTAAGACATCTTTACACCCTTTGGTAGGGTGAGTAGAAAGGGACGTGGGTTGAACATCTCTCACCTTGGTGACTCCAGTATCTGAATCCCATTCTGACCACCCTGGGTTTCCAAAGGCCACACACCCACTCAAATACTTCACATTAGATAACTCCTCTTGTGCCTGACCCTGAAAGGAAAATCTCTCGGTAGATCTAGAAGGAAAAGACCCCTGTCACCCATGTCCTCGTGACCTCCTTTCCAGAAGTTTCCTCTTCCAGCTCCCAAAAGGCTGTAATAAACTGTTTTGATTTTCCCTCTAGAGTTTTGGAGTATCCTTAAGAAGGTGGTCTACCATTTGATACTCTCTTCTCACAAGTTAAAAACAAAGAAGCCTCTGTCATTTCACCCTCTTTCTCATTTCATCCATCCCCTGAAGCTGAAGAGGTCAAAGATATTCTTATAAACAATCCCACACAGAGTGTGAATAGCCTCCCAACCTAGATCCATTCAGCTGCCACTCAGATAACTCCTCTACAAGGACCAGTTATAAACATTCTACCACCTCCCTTGCTCAATATGGTTGTCCCAGGCTTTATCCTAAACAAGTATGCTCCATTGGACTTGCCACAACCCTTGAATGGTATGCCACAAGACTATCTCAATATTTTTCCTAGATTCAGAGGAGAAGATGACATTTCAACACAAAGGCATATAGAAATTTTCTATTCTTTTTCTAATAACTTTAATGTGGAACACTTGGATATGTTGTTAAGAATCTTTGTCCAATATCTAGACGGGGAAGCCAGAAAATGGTTTAAATCCCTACCTAATGCTTCAATCACTACCTGGGAAGAGTTGGAGAATTATTTCATGTAGAAGTGGGGGGAGAAGAGGGACCATGGGTACATCCTCACTGAATTTAATGCCATGAAGAAAAAACATAATGAAGTTGTGTTTGCGTTTATAAAGAGGTTCAACAAATTATACAATAGCCTTCTTGCTAAAATCAAACCTACACAGGTTGTTGCTAAAGTGGTCTTTGTTGGGGCTTTTGAGCCCGACTTTGGTTTCACTCTTAGAGAGAGGAAGACTCGCTCATTAGACCAAATTCAAATTGATGCTTTAGAATTTGAGGAAAAATTTACCTGTACTGGGAAGGAAGAGGTAGAACCAATCATGGAGATAGGAGAAGAGGAAAGGAGGAAGCCAGTTCCTCAAGCCAAGGAAAGGAAACTCAAGAACATAAACTTGAGGAAATGAATAAAATGATAAGAAACTTGTCTAACAAACTAGTGAAATTGGAATTGGAAAATAAGAACCCTCCTAGACAAAATAAACCAGCTCCTAACTAAAGTTTCAATCCTCAATATAGGAGACCCCCTTTGTAGCTATTGTAGAGGAAGAGGAAGGAGAAACAAAATCACATTCAACCCCAACTGTATGAAGATGATCCAAAGGAGCATGTTGAAGAAACTATGGAAGTTCAGGAAAATCAATTTTCTCCTTTTTTTTGATGAGGAATATGAGGCTGAAACACATGAGGAAGGAGGGGATGATTTGGATGCACCCCTAGATGATGGTGAGATTGACAACTATTGTAGGTATTTTTTTGACTTCATGCAAGAACAACTACGCATGAAATATGATCTTATGTCTTCTAGAAAAATATCTAGGATACAAGACCAAACTGAGGGGTCCTCTCTGTCAAATCCTCCAAAATCAGTTGAGAAAGGAAAGAAGCCTCTAGATCAAGCCTCACCCAAAAAGAAAGAGTCTCTAGAGTCCAATCTCCACAAGCCCAAGGTCTCTAAAACAGAGCAGTCGCCTTTACCACCCAAGCTAGTTTGTGAGAAAGAGAAAGAGCTTGTTGATGTTGCCATAACTGATAAGAGCACTTCTACTTTTAACCTACAAAAAGAGATGGAGAAGGTCAAGATCTTTGTCCCTTTTACTAAACTATTGAAACAACCTAATTATAAATCTCAGATGTCTTAGTTTATGTGTCCATCCACCATAGCCCCTTCACATGATACTCTGAACCTCCGGGAAGAAAGATCCATGGTTGTATTTTTACCTCATGTTGAGGAACAAGACTCTTCCACTACCCCTTTTTATGTTACTCTGGTAGTCCATGAGATTTTATTACACAATTTCATGCTTGAATCAGGAGCTTCTCCCAACTTGATGCCAGTTTCCGTTATGGAGCAATTAGGATTGCACATTACAAGGCCATATAAAGATCTATATTCTTTTTATTCCAAAAGAGTAAAATGTTTAGGGATGTTTAAAGATTTGGTTGTCAATTTAGCCCAGATCCTTGCCAAAATCATGGTAATGATATTGTAACGCCTAATATCCTTGCAAGGTTCGGTATGCTCTTGTCCAGGTCATGTGGATCTAAAATTGGCAGATCCATCAAATTGGATTTAACATACACTACCATCCTGGTGTTTGGAGGAGAAGAAAGAAGACTCTACCGAGAATCAAAATTTGTAAAGACAATTACAAGAGATGATTTTTCCAATAATGCCCCTATGTATGGTAAAGAGAAAGAGTTCTCTTTCTTGCTGTTAGAGGAAAATGAGCTAATTTTGGAGGAAACACAGGTGGAATCTTCAGTCCAGCTAAATCAATAATCCATGAAAACTGACAAAGTGTGGAAGTTATACTTTGATGGTGCTTATTCCAAGGAAGGAAATGGGGAAAGTGTATTGCTAATTTCCCCAGAAGGTTGCTTGATCCCTCTCCCATTCAATTTGGAGTTTGAAGACACCAACAATGTTGTTGAATATGAAGCCTTGTTGGTTGGTTTGCAAGCTACCAAAATTATTAATATTGGGTGCTTGGCTGTGTTTGGGGATTCAGATCTTGTAGTGAAACATATGAGGAGTCAATGCCATACCAAACATCCAATATTGAAGGCTTACCGAAATGAGTTATGGGATTTAATTTATAATTTTTTCTCAGCCTTCAATGTTGAAATGTGGCAACAATAACATTTGAATTTAATTTTTCCTTGAGTTAAAATCGAATTTAGTCTTAATAGCTACTTGGAAATAATTAATTAAGTTATTTTGACTTAATTAGTTGGAGAAATTCAAGTTAGAAGTCTTTTTGAAATCATGCAGCAGTTATCCCTTAAATTAACGAGATAAGCCTTAAATTAAGGAGATAAGATTGAGTTATATTTGAGTTGTAATTAGTTAACTCAGTTTACTGAGTTAAGTCCAGTTAAATTAGTTCCAAACTGTTTGAGGAAATAATAGAGAGTTAACAGTCAGTTGATGCATGCATGCACTCAACTAGTGTACTCAAGTTAATTGAAGATTCCCTCATCAGAAACTCATGCATGTCTATTATGAGGAAGACCCAATTGAGATTAAAGTCAAGGACATTTTACTGTCAGTTGCATGTGTTTTCCTATAAAGAAAACTCATGCATGCAGAAGGAATCATTCCTTGAGGATTGCACAGTTTTGACAGTGTGAAAGATCAGGAGATCATCCAACTCGTAAATCAAGAAATTTTCCACTTTGTTGAAGGAGATCATACCAGAGGAAAAACGCAAGGAAATAGGATCTTGGAGGGCAGAGAGGAAGGCTTGTGAGAATCCAGGATTGCCTGTGAGCATCTGTGAGGATTGTACTGAGAGATGGCTAGCTGTGAAAGTTAAGGCTTTGTATAATTTCTATGTATTTCCACCTTGTATGATAATACAAATAGTGGGGTTTTTAGCTGAGGCTTTCCCCAAAGTATTTTCATGTGTATTGTGCTTCTTCTGGTTATATTGTTTGTTGAAAATGGCAACAAGAAATGCTAAAAATAGCACTGCTATAAATAGCAGTTCGGGTACCAGTGTTGGACATAGAAACAAGGAATTAAAAATAGAAGTGTTATAAATAGCATTGCTAAAAATAGTAGTTCGAGATAGATTCATATTTGGTTAGTCCTTGAACTAAAATAGGAAGTAAAATTCGAATTTGAACTTAACAGCTGTTTGAAAATAAATTAATTAATTCACCATGAGTTAATTAGTTGTGAAAAATCAAACATGAAGTCTATGTGAGGACATGCAATAGTTTCTCCATTAATTGAGGAATTTATCCATCAGTTAAAGAGATAAGGATGAGTTCTAATTTGAGTTGTAATTAGTTGGCTCAGTTAACTGAGTCAAGTCCAGTTAGATTGATTTAAACATCTTGTTTAAATTAATGTGAGTTCAGTTAGTCAATGCATGCTTGCATATAACTGTTGCACTTTAGATAACTGAATATTCTCTCATGAATAACTCATGCATATCAGTTCAGACAAACACCCAATTGAGATGAGAGGAGGGACAGTGTATTATCAATTGGATGGATTTTTCCTATGAAGGAAACTCATCCATGGAGAAGGATTTATCTCCTTTGAGATTGCACAGTTGGATCAAAGGTTAGTGAGTGTTTGAAGAGGCCAATTCACACAAGTGGCTACAATAGACCCTAAGGAAAATTGCACAAAGAAATAGGAGCCTTGGAGGGCAGAGGAGAAGGTTTGAGAGAGGCCTTTGACTATCTATGAGCAGTAGAGGGATTGCAGAGAGAGCAGGATAGCTTGTGAGCTGATTCTTTTTGTAATCCAGACTATATTTCCACTTATATGATAATACAAAGTTGGGGTTTTAAGCTGAGGCTTTCCCCGGGTTATTTCTTCTGTGTTATGTGTGATTGATTTCTGCTTATTAGTTATATGTGTTCAATTGATCTTGCTCAATTCGATTAAGCTTCCGAAAAGTGTTGTAGAAGTAGATCTTGTATTTTGTTTTAGTATATTGCATAATCTGTTGATCTACAGTGGGAATTTCTACAGGGTATCAGAGCGAGGTTTTGTAGAAAAATTTCTACATGGTATCAGAGCTAAGGTGATCAAGGAAGAACATTATACAAGAAGGGAGAATTTCGAATTTTGTGATTCCTGAATATAGAAATCGAGTTCTTATCACATCTCTATTTCACCTATGGTGTTCAATGGTTTAAGACTCGAATATTCCCTTGATGGCATTTCGAATTATATAGCCTAGAAGGATCGCATGGAAGCAGTATTGGAGGATAACGGTCTAAAGGACTTCATTGATCAAGAAGTCCCCAAGCCGATTGATGCTACTGAATTGACGGAATGGAGGAAATGTGTGGCTAGAGCAAGGAGGATTCTTCGGGAGGGAGTTCGAGACCACATATTCTTGAGTCTCCATGTGAAGGAGACACCGTTTTCAATGTGGAAAACATTGAAAGATCTATATCAGAATAGCAGCGACCAAAGGAAGTTGGTGCTAAAAGACAAGCTTCAGAAGATCAAGTGCGAAAAGGGCGACATGATCTATACGTATCTGAACAAGCTCACCACATGTAGGGATGAGCTTGGAAGTGTAGGGATTGCGACAGCTGATGATGACATGGTGAGTCTTGCACTCCTCGGTCTTCCTAAGAGCATAGTGATGCAGGAGCATCGAACACCCTTAATTAATGGAGGAATCCAAAGTGGAGCGAAGAGGAAGACATGGACCAAGGGAGCAAAAAAAGGACTTTTCTATTTTAAAACAGACGAAAAAGATGGAATGGATAAAGTCTCAAGGAGACTTATTAATGTAATCTGCCATGTTTTCATATGCATGTATGTGTACCGAGAGCTTTAGGGCTTTTGTTAGAGGAAATCATGGAGAAATCTGATCGAATCCTTTTAGTGATCCGATCCAATGTTTCCTTATATATCTTGATGAATCTGTGTGTTCGATATATGTCATGAGATAGATACAATGTAGTCAGGAGGAGAGTTTGTCCTAAGGCTAAAATGCCTTAGCTTATAACCGTTATGTATATAATAATATATAAATGTGTTTAAGTGTTGAAATTGTGTGTTTATGTGTTTGTCGTGTGGATAGTCTGAATATTTCCGTGTGCAGGTTTGGTCAACCATTGATTCCTATGATATCAATTAACTGTTATATATATATATATATATATATATATATATATATATATATATATGAATGTCGCGTGTGAACTCATGTATGGCAGAGGAAATGGCTTTAAAGTGTAGATTCCATCAAACCAATGAGACCAAGTAAAAGAAGAAGCGGTGAGAATACACAGGAGCCATTTGATCACATGGATCAATGGTCTAGATGATGTCTCTAAGAGACAGAGCTTTATCGCATCGGCAAAACCCATTGGAATGATATCGAAACCGGTAGTTGGAACATTACGATTGCAATAGCATATTAAGCGACAACTGCCGGATCAACACTAGGATCGAAGGTCATGATCTAGTCGCTGATTGCAATCAGGGAAGTTAATGAGACAGTACGATAGCGCCGATGGTGGAATGGAATGCCAATGGTCGATGCGCGATATGACAATGTCACCGATAGACCAATCGACGATCGGGAAATCAGAGGTATCGGTGATCGTGGGCGATCGGAGGTCTGAATGGTGGGAGGTGTGGAGCCGACGATTTATAGACACAACTTTATAACTTTTGAAATCTGGCATGTGTTCCAGTGTGGGTTTTTCATATGTTTCCCATATTCCAAGAGTTAAATGGTTTGCGGTGTTTTAAGGCTTAAAAACCTATATAAAAGCTTCCATTAACTGTATGGTCCGTGGGTTTAAAGGCTTATGGCCTAAACAAATTAATAACGCTTCCGATAGGATTTGTGGGCCATAAACCACAGTCCTCATAATCGATTTTTTTTAGGGAAACGGATTTTTATTAACCTCCAAAATTCCTCTTCCCATCATTTGGTATAAAAGCAGACGAAGATTTTGCATGTAAAGGAAGATTAAAGAAATTCCTACGAGAAGGAAGAAGGAGTGCAAGCAGAGGAGAAGGATGTACAGTTGTTAAAATATGGAGAGTTATGGTCTTACTGTCGCACAGAGAACGACAGTAGAAGGTGAGGAGATTGCAGCAAACCTAGAGCATGGAGTGCTCATATGGTTCCAGAGGAGAGAACCTGAAGGATGCCAAAAGACTGAGTGAAGAGAGCTTGGTGAGGTGTCATGTAGCAAAAGGATACTGTTACTGCAGAGGTTTGGTTGTAGCTCACAGAAGACCATGAAAGAAATTCCACTTAAGAATTGTAGTGGGTAGAATTGCTAAGGACAAGGAGAAGCATATGACCAGGAGGTCATAAATTTTTGCGCCTCGAGAGTCTGATGCAGGAGCATCTAGCGCCCTTAATTAATGGAGGAATCCAAAAGTGGAGCAAAGAGGAAGACGTGGACCAGGGGAGCAAAACAAGGACTTTTATGTTTTAAAACAGAGGAAAAAGATGGAATGGATAAAGTCTCAAGGAGACTTATTAATGTAATATGCCATGTGTTCATATGCATGTATGCGTACCAAGAGCTTTAGGGCTTTTGTTAGAGGAAATCATGGAGAAATTTGATCGGATCCTTTTAGTGATCCAATCCAATGTTTCCTTATATATATGTTGATGAACCTGCGTGTTCGATATGTTGTGAGATAGATACAATGTAGTCAGGAGGAGAGTTTGTCCTAAGGATGAAATTCCTTAGCTTATAACCATTCTGTATATAATAATATATAAAAAATTTTAAGTGTTGAAATTGTGCATTTATGTGTTTATCATGTGGATAGTCTGAATATTTCCGTGTGCAAGTTTGGTCAACCATCGGTTCCTGTAGGATCAATGGCGACCCTATGATATCAATTATTTGTTTTATATATATACATACATATAAATGTCATGCATGAACTGGTGTATGGCGGAGGAACTAGCTTTAAAGAGTAGATTCCATCAAACCGACGAGACCAAGTAAAAGAGGAAGTGACGAGAATACATAAGAGCCGTTTGATCACATGGATCAATGGTCCAGATGATGTCTCTAAGAGACAGAGCTTTATCACATCGGCAAAACCCATTGGAACAATATCAGAACCGACAGTTGGAACATTGCGATTACAATAGCCTATTAAGCGGCAACCGTCGGATGAACACCAGGATCGACGGTCGCGATCTAGTCGTTAATCGCAATCGGGGAAGTTAATGAGACAGTGCAATAGTGCCGATGGTGCAATGGAACACCAATGGACGATGATCAATATGGCGATGTCTTCAATAGACCAATTGGTGATCGGGCAGTTGGAGGTATCGGTGATCGTGGCCGATCGAAGGTCTGAATGGTTGGAGGTGCAGAGCTGACAATTTATAGACACAGCTTTATAACTTTTGAAGTCCAACATGTGTTCAGTTCCAAGTTTTTTGTATTTCTCCCATATTCTAAGAGTTAAATGGTTTGCGGTGTTTTAAGGCTTAAACGCCTATATAAAAGCTTCCGATAGTTGTATGGTCCACGGGTTTAAAGGCTTATGGCCTAAAGAAATGAATAACGATTTCGATAGGCTTTGTGGGCCATAAACCACAGGCCTCAAAATCAATTTTTTTAGGGAAAGGGGTTTTGATTAAGTTTATGAAAGATTTTTCGGCGAAAATCACATGAGAGAATCATTTGTCGACGCATTTCGAACCAACCAGTGTGGTTCATCGTCAGGACAAGTTGAAGAACAGATCCAGCATAGCCTGTTTAAATAGCTAGAGCAGAGACACCAACGGTTACCTCCACAAAATTCCCAAAATTCCTCTTCCCATCACATAGCTACTACGACTCGGTTAATGGAAGAGAGAAACTGCCATATTGGGAATGACTTTGGTCGGATCTGATGCAAGAGGAGATAAGAAGAAGCACCAGAGATGGTTCTTCATCCATGGAGGATGAAGAAAACTGTGCCTTAGTGAGTAAGGCGAAGAAGAGGAAGGAGAAGGTTTCTCATTCTGAATCCAGTTCTTCCCATGGTGGGAAGAAGTTTAACAAATTGAAAGTGTGATGCTTTCGTTGCCATGAGGTGGGCCATTTTGCTACAAATTGTCCATTGAGGAAATCCAAGAAAGGATCGGTGGAAGGATCAGAAGGTGAGGCACTAGCCTCACAGTTCGAGTTGGATTTCACACTGTTCACATGCATGGGTTCATCCATGGTGGGAAGTGGTTGGTTTCTTGACAATGGAGCTTCTTTCCACATGACCGGCGATAAGAGTTTGTTTAGTAATTTGGAGGAGAAAGATCTCCAGATACTCATAGCAATGGGTAATGATGAAAAGTACAGTTTCTTAGGTGTAGGCACAATTGCTTTTCAGATGGAGCATGGAGCTCGCGTTACCTTGATCGATGTCAAGTATGTACCAGGACTGAAGAGAAATTTGGTGTCGATCGCGACGCTGGAAGGCAGAGGCTATGATGTAGTCTTCAATAAGGAAAAGGTTTTCCTTAGACACATCATCACTAGACATGTGAAGCAGATCTTTTCATGGTCAAGAACTTGTATGCTCTTGAGGTTCAAGATGCATGCAAAGCCTTGAGGAGCAAGGCAACTAATGGAGACTTGGCAGTTGAGAGGGAGAGTGCATTACTTCTCAACATGCAGTGCCAGAAGAAGCCTCAGACGATTGTGGAAGAACCACTATTGGTGAAGCAACTTTAGGAGGTTGTGGAGCAACCACAACTAGAGAAGCTGAGAGGAGATTGAGTAGAGACATCTACTCATGCAGAGACCTCCAGTAGGGGGAAATTTCGAGCTAGGTGGGTAGAGGGATCACATGCATCCATACCTCCAGGTAGGAGGTGGGGCGATGTGGAGTGATCATCCCAAGAAGGCTGGAATAGGGGTAGGATCCTTGAGGTACCCAACCTCTTTGATTCGACTTTGCTACAGGAGCCCCGACGAGGAGTAGTAGTATTGGCTGAGTGGGTAGAGACAGATGCAGATGGAGTGGCAAAGAGAGCTACAATGCAAGAATCCCAAGACAGTGTAGAGCTAGCAAGCTGCAACAATGCGAGAGCCACAGGAGTGTTGCACCAGTGCAGGATGGCATAGAGAGGTGTGCAATGGTGCAAAATGCATGGAGTGTTGTAGTAGCTCAGAGGTCAGAGAGGGAGCACTTGTCAACAGCAAGTAGAGCTTCAGCATCAAAGTATGTTTCTAGCCCAACAGAGAGCTTAGTTGGGAGTTTTTTTTGTTTCTAGAGTTGTTGGGGCAACCACACTTGATAGAAGTGTTGCATTCAGAACATTCCAAAGGTTCAGGATCGGGTTCGAGTTGAATGCCTTTCTTGTTGAGAGGGGGTGTTGAGAATGGCAACAAGAAATGCTAAAAATAGCACTACTATAAATAGCAGTTTGGGTACCAGTGTTGGACATAGCAACAAGGAATGAAAAATAGAAGTGCTATAAATAGCATTGCTAAAATAATAGTTCGGGATAATTCCTATTTTAGTTAGTCCCTGAACTAAAATAGGAAGTAAAATTCAAATTTGAACTTAACAGTTGTTTGAAAATAAATTAATTAATTCACCATGAGTTAATTAGTTATGAAAAATCAAACATGAAGTCTATGTGAGGACATGCAACAGTTTCTCCATTAATTGAGGAATTTATCCATCAGTTAAAGAGATAAGGATGAGTTCTAATTTGAGTTGTAATTAGTTGGCTCAGTTAACTGAGTCAAGTCCAGTTAGATTGATTTAAACAGTTTGTTTAAATTAATGTGAGTTCAGTTAGTTAATGCATGCTTGCATATAACTGCTGCACTTTAGATAACTGAATATTCTCTCATGAATAACTCATGCATGTCAATTCAGACAGAGACCCAGTTGAAATCAGAGGAGGGATAGTGTACTATCAGTTGGATGGATTTTTACTATAAAGAAAACTCATCCATGGAGAAGGCTTTATCTCCTTCAGGATTGCGCAATTGGATCAGAGGTTAGTGAGTGTGTGAAGAGGCCAATTCACACAAGTCGCTGCACTAGACCTCAAGAAAATTGCGCAAAGAAATAGGAGGCTTGGAGGGAAAAGGAGAAGGTTTGAGAGAGTCCTTTGACTATCTATCAGTAGCAGAGGGATTGTAGAGAGAGCAGGATAACTTGTGAGATGATTCTTTTTGTAATCCAGACTATATTTCCACTTGTATGATAATACAGAGTTGGGGTTTTAGGCTGAGGCTTTCCCTGGGTTATTTCTTCTGTGTTATGTGTGATTGATTTCTCCTTATCAATTATATGTGTTCAATTGATCTTGCTCAATTCGATTAAGCTTCCGCGAAGTGTTGTAGAAGTAGATCTTGTATTTTGTTTTAGTATATTGCATAATCTGTTGATCTACAGTGGGAATTTCTACATTGTTCATCTCGATCTTTTAGCTTCCGCAAATTGATAGTAGAAGTAGGTTATAGTATTTTGCTTTGATTTATATTGCATTATCAGGTTAACCTACAGTCAGATTTTCTACATGGTCTTAGAGCGATATTTGTAGAGAATTTGCAGAATTTATACATGGTATCAGAGCCAAGTTTATTAGAGCTATGAACAGTATACTGAGAAGAGAATTTGAAGATTGAAGTTCAGGGTTGCAGGTGCAAATCAAATTCATATCATACTTCAATTGAGATGGGACATTATGTGACTAATTTACCATCGAAGAAGTCCAAGAAGGGATCATCGGAAGGATCGGAAGGTGAGCCATTAGCCTCTCAGTTTGAAATGGACTTTACCCTCATCGCATGCATGGTGTCATCGATGATGGGTTGTGTCTGGTATATTGACAATGGAACCTCATTCCACATGACTAGTGATAAAATTTTATTCAATGCCTTAGAGGGGAAAGACCTCAAGATGTGCATAGAGATGGGTGACAACAGTAAGTATAGTGTTTCAGGAGTGGGCACGGTTTCTTTTCAGAGAGAGCATGGAGCTCCTATCACCTTAACTGATGTAATGTATGTGCCTAGACTGAAGAAGAACTTGGTATCGGTTGTGATTTTGAAGGACAAATGATATGATGTTGTCTTCAGTAAATGAAAGGTGTTCCTAAGACACATAGCCAAGGGTCAAACCAAGAGGATAGGGATTCAGGTGAAGAATCTCTATAAAGTAGAGGTAGATGATTGTGTAGCATTGAGTATGAAAGAAGAATTGGTGAAAATCCAAGAAATTGGCGAGTTGTGGCACAGGTGATTGGGCCATTTTCATCGTGGGGCTTTGAAGATAATGCAGCAGATATCTACAACACTTCCCAAAGGTAAACTTGAGCAAGTTGACATATGCAAAGGTTGTACCTTGGGAAAGTACACCAAGTCTTCCTTTCATGAACGAGACAGTCGAGCGAAGGCTATCTTAGAGTGAGTTCATACTGATGTGTGTGGACCATTCTCGTCGGCATCCATAGTGAAGAAAAGGTATTATTTGATTTTCATTGATGACTATTCCCATAAATTCTAGATTTATTTCATGCAGAAGAAGGACCAAACATTCACAAAGTTTTGTGAGTTCAAAGCTTTGGTCAAGAAAGAGTCAGGGAAGAAGATCAAGGCCTTGAGAAGCGACAATGGTGGAGAATATGTCTCTCAAGAGTTTAAGGACTTCTGTGCAGCGGAATGAATTAAATGGGAGTTGACGACACCTCATAACCCACAACAAAATGGGGTGGCTGAGAGGAAGAACAAAACTATTGTAGGGGCAGCACAGGCAATGCTGCATGACCAAGGCCTACAACTTCACTTGTGGGCTGAGGCATGCAACACAGTGGTCTATTTGTAGAATAGAAGCCTACATCACATACTTGGGATGAAGACACCAGAGGAAGCTTTCTCCAGTAAGAGACCAGATGTGGGTCACTTCAGGATCTTTGTCTCATTGATATATTTCCATGTGACAAAGGATGCATGGAAGAAGCTTGAGCCAATAGCAGAGTTGGGGATACTTGTGGGGTACACTGATACACCTCATAACTATCGAGTGTACTTGCCTACCAGTTGAAGGATAGTGGTTTGCAGAGATCTCAAGTTTGATGAGCAGAAGGCCATGCGAGTTTCCCTTGAGAGGGAGCTCATACTACAGGCTATGGAGGAACTATTGGTTCCTAAGGAGGAGGAGCCTCATACTGATGTGGAGCAGCCACATGCAGAGGTTCTAGGAGTGGAGACATCCACTCAAGTAGAGTCTTCCAAAGATGGACGGAAGCACACAAGAGAAGCGGACAGATTGTTGCAAGATGCAAGAGAGAATGTGGGAGCATCATCTTCTCAACACAGATAGAGGAGGTCACCTGAGAGGTACATTGGATACATGGCCCTTACTGGGGAATGTGTTCAAACCAAGCCATATTCCTTTGAGGAAGCAGTGCAGCAACCAATTTGGGTTGATGCTATGGTGGAGGAGTATGAATCCATATTTCGTAACAGTGTTTGGGACGTGGTTTAAGACCAGAGAACAAGTTAGTTGTGAGTTCCCGTTGGATTTACAAGGTAAAGAAAGATGCTGATGATGGGAGGATCATGTTGTTGCAGTATATTTCGACAGAGGAGCAAGATGCTAACATTTTGACAAAGGCATTGTCAAAGTGTAAATTGAGTTCCATAGAGACAGGATCGGGGTGGCAAATAATCCTTTTCTTCTTAAGAGGGAGTGTTGAAATGTGGCAAAAAGAATATTCCAATTTAATTTGTCCTTGAATTAAATTGTGAATTAAAATCGAATTTAGTCTTAACAGCTACTTGGAAATAATTAATTAAGTTATTTTGACTTAATTAGTTGGATAAATTCAAGTTAGAAGTATTTTTGAAGTCATGCAGTAGTTATCCCTTAAATTAAGGAGATAAGATTGAGTTATATTTGAGTTGTAATTAGTTAACTCAGTTTACTGAGTTAAGTCCAGTTAAATTAGTTCCAAACAGTTTGAGGAACTTATAGAGAGTTAACAGTGAGTTGATGCATGCATGCACTCAACTAGTGTACTCACGTTAATTGAAGATTCCCTCATCAGAAACTCATGCATGTCTATTCTGAGAAAGACCCAATTGAGATTAGAGTTAGGGACAATGTACTATCAGTTGCATGTGTTTTCCTATAAAGAAAACTCATGCATGCAGAAGGAATCATTCCTTGAGGATTGCACAGTTCTAACAATGTGTGAGATTAGGAGATCATCCACTTGGTAAATCAAGCAGTTTTCCACTTGGTTGAAGGATATCATCCCAAAGGAAAAACGCAAGGAAATAGGAGCTTGGAGGGTAGAGAGGAAGGCTTGTGAGAAGCCAGGATTGCCTGTGAGCATCTGTGAGGATTGTACAGAGAGCTGGCTAGCTGTGAGAGCTAAGGCTTTGTATAATTTCTATGTATTTCCACCTTGTATGATAATACAAATAGTGGGGTTTTTAGCTAAGGCTTTCCCCAAAGTATTTTCATGTGTATTGTTCTTCTTCTGGTTATATTGTTCAGCTCGATCCTTTAGCTTCCACAAATTGATAGTAGAAGTAGGTTATAGTATTCTGCTTTGATTTATATTGCATTATCAAGTTAATCTACAGTCAGATTTTATACATGGTCTTAGAGCGAGATTTGTAGAGAATTTGCAGAATTTCTACATTCAATATCTAGTTTCTGCCCAGAGAGAGAAATCATATGGCTAATTCTTTGGCTATAGCTGTGTATATCTTTAAACCTCCTCAAAATCCAATGCTCCAATATGAAGTTGATGTTAGATACATACCATAAGTACCAGATAACATCAGAAATTAACAGGTATTTGAGGACGAGGAGCAGATTAAACTTCATGGAAGTTATAAGAGAATTCTCAAATTCAATAATTGACCATGAGGAAGAGAGAGGGTTAGATGAACAATAGGCCAGTTGGGAAGAAACCATTGCAGGACATAGGATTTTACAATTGAAGGGTAACACTATTCTCAGGGTTTTGGTTCCTTTAGAAATATTTTTCAACTCAAATGATGTGGCTACCAAACCAACTGATCATGAAATCGAAGAATAGGTAAAAGACTGCAACATTGGTTCAGAGAAGGATCCTAGGATAATTAAATTGGCAAATGGAGTTCCTCATAAATATAAGAAAAGGTACCTATATCATTTTAGGAATTATATGGATGTGTTTTCTTGGTCTTATGATGATTTAAAGACATTTGATACTACTATTATTCAACATAATATCCTTTTCAAGGGAAAGGTGAAACCATAAAAGCAAAAAATTAGGCAGATTAACCCATTAACATTTTGTTGCTCCCATCTATTGAAAAGGAGGCCAAGAAGTTGCTTCAGACCAAAATCATTGTACCTTTGAGATATTCAGACTGGGTAGAAAACCTAGTCCCTGTCAGAAAAAAGAATGGAGAAATAAGGCTATGTGTGGACTTCAGGAATCTCAACAAAGCCTCTCTAAAGGACAATTATCCTTTGCCTAAAATTGATTACATTTTGCATAAGGTATTACGATCTACCCAGATGTCAATGATGGATGGTTTTTCTAGGTACAATCAAGTAGTTGTGCATCTTGAATATCAAAATAAAATTGTTTTTACCACCTCTTGAGGAACGTTCATGTATATTAGAATGCCTTTTGGCCTCATAATGCAGGGGCCAACTTCCAAAGATCCATGGATATAGATTTTGTGGGAGAACAAGACAATTTTGTAGTGATTTAATTGGATGATATCAATTTATTCTCAACAACAAATGAGGAACATATCGAGCATCAGCATTTGACTTTTGAGAAATGTAGAAAATATGGATTGTTCTTAAATGCTAGAAAATCGCAGTTCGCTCTAAGCGAAGGAAATTTGCTAAGGAAAATAGTGAAAAGGAGGGAGTAAAGATTAATCCCAAGAGGGTGGAAGCTATCAATAACATCCCACTACCAAGAAATAAGGAGATTCAGGTTCTTTTGGGCAAAATTAATTTTTTGAGAAGATTCATACCTAACTATGTTGAGATAGTTAAAGAGATCACATAAATGCTAAAGAAAGATAAAGAAGTGAAATGGACTGTTGAGTCTCATGAATCATTCTCTAGGATTAAAATGGATTTTACGGAATCTCCTATGTTAGTCAGTCTAGATTATCAAAATCCATTTTTCATTTTTCTTTTGCTTCTCCTCACAAAATGGTTGTTGTCTTATTGCAAAAAAATAGTGAGGGGCATGAGCAACCAATAGCATTCTTTAATCAGGTAAAATCCCTCGTAAAATCCCTCAATACTTTCATAATTTATGTCTTGCAATCAAACATAACAACTTATTTTCCTATAGTACCAATAAAAGACATTCTAGTTCAGGGTGACAGTGATGGGAAGAGAGGAAAATGGATTGCTAAAATTCAGGAGTATGACATGGATATCAAGCCTACTAAGCTCATCAAGGGACAAGGGCTAGATAAAATTATATCTGAATCAAATTTCTAAGCATTGGGCATAAATTTACTGGCAATAAGAGATGAAGAAAGTGGAAATTTGGAGAAACAAAAAGGGATTGAAACGGCAACACAGAGAATTCAGATGAAGTATGTTTTATCTCACTAGTATAAAAATATTGTTTATTATCTGATTTTTCTGAGATTCCCAGTGGATTTTGATAAGATTAAATATAGGGCTTTGAGGCTCCAAGCCTGGAAATTTTCTATTTCAAATGGCCAATTGTACTAGAAAGATCATGTGGGAATTTTTCTCTTGTGTTTGGTTGAGGGGGAAATCTAGAAAGTAATGGTTGAATTTCATAATTGTGTATGTGGAGGACATTATAGTTGGAGGGCTACAACACACAAGATCCTTAAAGTAGATTTTTACTGACCCAAACTGTTTGGTGAGGTACATACTTATTTTCAGGCCTATCAGAAGTGCCAAAAGTTTACTGGAAAACAAAAATTAGCATCCCTTACTCTAATCCATTTTTTAATTGAGGAACCTTTCAAATTGTGGGGATTAGAATTCATTGGAGAAATACACCCGCCCTCTAGTGGTCAACACAAGTGGATACTCACAGCCACTGATTACTTCACTAAGTGGTTGGAAGCTGCCCCAGCCAGGAATGCAATTGATGTGGTAGTTATTAAGTTCATGGAGGAAAACATCCTTGCCATATTTGGTTTCCCTAAGAAGGTTTTTTACTGACAATGCTCAGGTGTTCAAGTCCACCAAGTTTATAGATTTATTTCCAAAATATAAAATTGCAGTAGGCCACTCTACCACCTATTACCCATAGGGAAATGGATTGGTTGAATCCTCAAATAAAACTTTGGTGAGAATTCTAAAGAAAATAGTATCAGAAAATCAGAGGAAATGGGATTCACAACTGAAATTTTCCTTATGGGCCAACAAGGTTACCACTAAGAGAGCTACTGGAAAATCCCCTTTTGAGTTGGTTTATGGAAAGGCAACAATTTTTCCCATACAGCTAGCCATTCCAATGGCTAAAATCTTACAAGACATTGAGGAGGAGCCAAATGATTTGACTAGAAGGATAAATCAATTAGTGGAACTTCAAGAGAACAGAGAATAGGTGAATCAAAATCTAATATGTTATCAAGAAAAAATGAAGTCCTTGTTTGACAGAAAGGAAAAAGACAGATATCTACAGCTAGGAGACTTAGTACTGAGATGGGATGTCAGGAGGGAAGACAAAGGAAAACATGGAAAGTTTGATCCCCTTTAGTTTGGGACTTATAGGATTGCTAAGGAAAAAGGTAATAACACCTTCCTGCCGGAGAGTCTTTAAGGAGAAGTGCTTGGGCTTCTTGTGAATGGGAAGTTTCTAAAACTCTACTTTCAGCACTGAAAGGGTCCACTTATGTTCATTGTAAATACTGATGAGCCATTTGTAAATAACCATTACTACTCTTTGTTTTCTATTTATGTTTTTATTTTATGAAAGTTTAAATAAAATGGCTCCATGCCCAAGGAGTAAGGCACTAGTCTGCATGTTCTTAGTGCATTGTATCCTATACAGTGTCCCTAGTTGGAGCCAATGTTGTTACCCTCCCTCATGTGCTTCAAGAAAATGACAAATTAGTTCAAAATTTTATATTCAAAATTCCTTTCAAAGCACCTCAGAGGCCATTTAAATGCCTCATAAGGTCACTAAAAATCTAAATCAACTATGGGGGCCACTATCAGGGCTTGGAGGTGTGTTGGAGAGTTTAACAGTGCAGGAGCCACCTATCGGACCCCTACTGATCCGAATGGAAAATGGCATCAACCCATGGTATTCATCCACCCATATTATTCATTAACCCATGGAATTTACCCATGGTATTGTAAATGGCATCTGCCCATGGTATTGTAAAATCCACCCATGGTATTCATTCACCCATGGATTTGACCCGTGGTATTGTAACTGAAAAATACTATAAGCAACAAGTCACATTTTGTAAAAGGACAGATTGTCCGCCACAATGTAGCCTTTACAGTTCAGAGGCATGTAGCCGCCACATCTCTTCTCAGAGATAAGCTACCATCGCCCTAGCTGGTTTATTTCCATTTCTGGTTGAAAGCATATTTCAGTATTTTACAGTAATAAAATGAAGTATTATTTCCACTGCATAACTATGTTTATGGTTACCTCTGTATTTTGTTGCATTCATGTTTAAATCCAGATCAGTGGGTTTTAATAAAAAAATTCTTTTTGGTTTTGTTTATTGGGCATTCTCCTCTTTTTTTCTTCTGGCAATTCAAGTTTTCAGATCTTGGGGTCCTTTTCCCCAAGATCCATTGCAAGTTTTCAGATCTTGGGGGTCTCTCCTCCCAAGATCCATTTCAATCTTTTAGATCTTGGGGGCCTCCTCCCAAGATCCGGATCAGTGGTATCAGAGCAGGTTATGATTCCATGGGAATGAGGGTTTGATGCATATTTCAGTTTCAAATTTTGCAGCAATATTCAACAAACTTCAGGCATGTGCTACAACCTGCACAGAGCACTTTCTTGGGTCAAGCAGGAAGAATTTTTCTTTTCTCATTTTTTTGCAAGAATTTTTTTTTGGGCGGCGACTTTGCAGATCAGATATGAAACATTTGGTACAAAATTTACAAAAACAAATACCAGATCTGGATTCCTCTCGAAAAATCACCCAATTTCAAAAAAAAAATGGGTCAAATCGGAGTTCGGATGTGGGAGATATCGCTGATTTAAAATCAGCTATTTTATTAGAATTTTTATGACGGCGGAACTATTGCAGCGCGAATCTGAGATCTCAGAGTATCCAGATAGTGATTTCCAACTCATGAGAAGATGCAAAATGATCCTTCTGCTTTTAAAAATAGGTTATAATAAATATTCTGAGTTATATTGGCCGAGTTATGTCCATTTTAACTTTGGAGTATTATTCGGAGTGGGTTTCCATTGGAGACGTGCCCTCCTACCCCACTTTAGTAGGCACCTGCTTCACATTCATCAGTTTCAACATAGCAGCATTCGGCTTGGGTTATTTAGAGACGTGCCCTCCCACCCCAGGCTATGTAGGCACCTGCTACTTCATCATCAACCAACATCATGGTTATGGGTCAACCGCATAAAATCCTTGTCATCGAAATCCATTTGCTAGGCCACACACTGTCAGAATCACAGTTGGTCACAAGCATTACAGGGTATCTCTATCCTCGGATCTTCGTTTATCAGGGTTTTGGGTTAACCACATAAAACCCTTATCTTCAGTGTCTCTTCATATTCAACAAAGGCTTCACAGGAGGGAACTTTACGCAATGGGGACCATTGCTTCTTAAGGAGGGAGGAATGATCCGAATGGAAAATGGCATCAACCCATGGTATTCATCCACCCATATTATTCATTAACCCATGGAATTTACCCATGGTATTGTAAATGGCATCTGCCCATGGTATTGTAAAATCCACCCATGGTATTCATTCACCCATGGATTTGACCCGTGGTATTGTAACTGAAAAATACTATAAGCAACAAGTCACATTTTGTAAAAGGACAGATTGTCCGACACAATGTAGCCTTTACAGTTCAGAGGCATGTAGCCGCCACATCTATTCTCAGAGATAAGCTACCATCGCCCTAGCTGGTTTATTTCCATTTCTGGTTGAAAGCATATTTCAGTATTTTACAGTAATAAAATGAAGTATTATTTCCACTGCATAACTATGTTTATGTTTACCTCTGTATTTTGTTGCATTCATGTTTAAATCCAGATCAGTGGGGTTTAATAAAAAATTTCTTTTTGGTTTTGTTTATTGGGCATTCTCCTCTTTTTTTCTTCTAGCAATTCAAGTTTTCAAATCTTGGGGTCCTTCCCCCAAGATCCATTGTAAGTTTTCAGATCTTGGGGGTCTCTCCTCCCAAGATCCATTTCAATCTTTTAGATCTTGGGGGCCTCCTCCCAAGATACTGAAATATGCTTACAAATAGAAATAGAAATAACCCAGCTAGGGCGATTTTAGCTTATCTCCGAGAAGAGATGTGTCGGCTACATGCCTCTGAACTGTAAAGGCTACATTGTGGCGGACAATCTGTCCTTTTACAAAATGTGACTTGTTGCTTATAGTATTTTTCAGTTACAATACCACGGGTCAAATCCATGGGTGAATGAATACCATGGGTGGATTTTACAATACCATGGACAGATGCCATTTACAATACCATGGGTAAATTCCTTGGGTTAATTAATAATATGGGTGGATGAATACCATAGGTTGATGCCATTTTCCATTCGAATCACCTACCAAGAACTCACAACAAGGAAAAAGAGATATTTTTTATTAAAGCTCTCATTGTTGGTTAAAAGCCGGGCATTTTTCGGACGGATTGTCATCCATCTCTACCCAGATGCCCCCCTGAACCATATCAGGGGGTAACTTGCTTGGGCGTTAAACAAGCACCCCCCAGAACTATTTTTGGGGGGGTAACTTGCTTGGGCATATCGGGGGGGGGTAACTTGATCTAGATCCAAAAATCTAGATTTATTCCAAGGGGGAAATGTGAGGTCTGCCATCCCGCTGTCTGACTCGCTGGAGGATGGTTGGAGTGGGACCACTTGCCACCTGGGCCAACTAGCGGGCGACATTTCATGCGAGAAGGAATTTTTAAAAAATTGTAACTCCATTGACCCCCACTCTTATCCACCTATCCTCACCATCACCTAACCACATCATGCCTTTTTTTCCACTCCATGACATCACCCCACATCAACTGACTATTTCCCCCATGCCAGTTATGAAAATCTTCCCGCCTCTCCATTTTTAAACATGTTTTCATTTTTTCTTTGCTCTCCTGCCTATCACTCGTCTAGAACATCGTTCTATCTTTGAAAAATGAGTACCTCCATTCTAACATCATTTTCTGCTCACTTCAAGACAACCAGGTAAACCCAATCCCTCTTCTACACCTATTAATTCATTCAGGGGATTAATAATATGAAGAAAGTGACCCCCTAGGCCCCAAAGGCCCAAGAGGCCAAAACCTTTGCCAGCGTGGAGCCTGTCATAGACATAGAGGCACAAATAGCTGACCCAACTTATGCCTATCACGTGGATGACCTCCACTTTGACCTATATGATAGCCACATAAGGGGAGAGGACCCATTCCAGGTAGTGGATTCCAACACATATCATCAAATCACACCCACTGTCCACCATTTTCCAGAGTTTGTTTCCTGGATAGCAGTGACATACATTGATGAAAAGAAATGTTGTGTTTCTTCCTCTAGAGTAAAAATCCTCGAAGTAACCCTAGAGTTAATCCAAAGATCCCTGGTTTATCACAATTCTCCATAACCCCAACAATTCACTGATGTCACCCTAGTGTATCACTACTCAACCCTCCCAAATGATGAACAACAATCTTTCTTGAATATGGTATTATCCCTTAGCCTACAAACCCTACCTATAGCTAACAACTTCCCTATCACTGTCTTTATTGAACCTATTCAACCCATCCTATCCCTAATTTCCCATCTGTTGGGGGATGATGATGCCAACATAGCCAAAAACGCCATCTTGGGGTTTTTAAGACAGATGATGTAGTCTCTCCACTTATTTGAAATTCAAGCCTACCTAGCCGAGGCCATAAGGTTTTAGCTACACCTTTCTTCCATTACCTCTTATTTCAGGAATTATTCTCTGTTGTTCCACCAGTTTTTCTATACCCATGTAGATGACTTTTAGTGCCTGGGACTTAGCTTGGTGGGTGGAAGCAAGCATACAAAGTCTGTTTTTGACTAGGACATTGCTGTTAGAAAGAGGCCAGATGTTGATGGCTACTCCCAATTCATATCCACCTATATGGCCTTCTCATACAAAATTATTCATGGTCAAGATCCCCGCACATTTCTTCCTTAGCAAAGAGAGATTCTCCAGCTCACCAAAGATACCAAGGTAGGGGACTCGTACCTTTTTGATGATCATACTTATATTAGGTTTTATGGTTGTGATCTTCCCCCTTACCATCTACTTGTGTCCATGCTTATGAGGATATTTTCCTTAGAATTTATTAGGAAAAGTCTCAACTCAGACCAACTCCTCTTTGTTCTTGCAAAGAAGGGACATATGTTCAAATTAGGCAAGCTTGTGGGGCCTTTTGTTGTTAATTCCAAGTAGGTGTTCAAAGAAATTGAATCATTATTGAAGAAAACGAATTTTGAGCTAGGAGATGTTTGGCACTATGACCCTCACGATGTGTTACACGTCATTTTTTCGCATTAGGAAAATGACCATCGGTTTGGATCTTTCGCTATCTATAAATGTGTCCCAAACCATTCCCCCGCAAAGTTGGAATCCAAATTATCCCAAGGAAAGTGGAATTCCTAGATCCCATGGTTCAAAACCCTCTTTTTGGCTTCCTACACATTTCCCTAGTCAATATTTGTGCATACACAGAAGAATCCATAAGAAACAATGCATAAGTGTGCATTATTTTACATTGTCACTTGCGCACATGACTTAACACATGTAAAAATAAAAAGTAAATTATAGAAGAATTTTTAGTCATATCCATCCCAACTAAAAAGATTTGAATGGTTTCTTATTTAGCCCTGATCCCTCCCATCATGTAGCTACTCCCTCTCTTTGTGGAACCCCTATCCCACCATTAGCGGATCTCATCCCTTGGAAAATGGATCCCAAACTTCCCTTCCTTAGCCTATAAAGCTAACCTAGGCGTGAGGATTGAAGAGGATTGTTAGAAGTAGGCATATGCTACAGCAATAAGGTTGGAAGACTATTCATTTAAGGAGAGGGTTGGAGATTCTGGGAAGGGACTTGCAACATCAAGGCTTCATGGTTGTAAGATTATTCTCCATTTTATTTATATAAAGGAAATTGTTCTTTCTCAATTACATCTTTCTTGATATAATTTGTAGGATTCCTTGATCACCACATAGATTGTGATTGCGTATTGATCAGTTTATGATACATGATTAGATTAATTAGTTCATTTACCTCTTATGATAGATATTGGATGCTTTGACCTTGGGTATGTTTATGTCTATGCAGATCTTTGTTAGGACAACATGGAGAAGCGATGGGAAGATCTCTAAAGCATCGAGGAAGAGTATATGATTGAAATCTCTGAAGGGGACTTCATCAATCATTTTGATTGAACGGTAAGTGGCCTCTATCATAATATTTGTTTCAGTCAATCATAGTCTAGAGAAAGGTAGCAGTTCCTGGTTGTTTGTTACTAGATTTCTCTAGAGTCTAGGGATATTGCTCTTGTTTGCAAGAGTGATAAGTGCACACAACAAATTGGAAACTCCACTGGGGATTCGTCTCACTCTCCATTATTTTCCTTTTTTGACCTTTTGAAACTTCTATAGAAGCACTCTCTTAGTGTTTGGAAATCTTAAAATTTTGGATTTTGGGTTTTATTTGACTTGTTTTTTATTTTTTCCAAAATTTCTCGTTGTGTGCACTTTAGATTTAGGCACAGAGCACAATTTTGTGCAATTTTCTTTCTGCAACAATGCGTATGTGCACTGGTTTTCTCTATGACCTACACACATACCTGGAATTTTTTTAAATTTCAGTTTTATCCTCATCAAGTCCAAAGATTTTGATTTTTCATGTTTATTTATACTTGTATGTGCCTTCTTTCAACTTTTTTCAAGTTGATTGGGAGTTTTGAATTTCATTTTTTGAGAAATTGTTCATTTTATTTCCTTTGCTGATTACTCAGAGGTTTGTCTCAGTTCCTTAACATTTTTTTGCATGTTTTTTCTTTCATTTTTGCAAAAACAATTCTCTCTCAATTCACCGAGGGGACTAAATTGTGTCCGAGTGTTAATCACCTTTGAGTGCCTTCACTTTTGATCTTCGAAATTTTCACTCAATTTCCTTTACTTACACTTGATCGATTCTTTAGTCACATTGGTGAAGGAAAATAGTCTTGTTGTTCTTTGGCTGATTTGCAATCATCTTGTGTTTGTTTTGAAGAATTATCTTGCATAGATTACATTTTCATAGTTAGAATTATCATTTTCATAACGTGAATGAAAATTGTGCATAGGTTACATTTGCATAGTTTTGCAAATTGTGCATATATTACATTGCATGGTTTGGCACTTGGGGCTTTCAATTGCATTGCAAAATTAGAAGTGGTGCATATTTGAGTTAATATTTGAAAGACGAAACTCTCTCCTTACTTTAGCTAGAATTCAGTGAAATGAAAAGATCACAATATCATGTTCGATTACATTAAAGTTTTGAATCGGGTCATAATTCCATCGGTTTCATGACCATTTACCCTATGAGTAAACAAAAACTCTTAGAATCAGCACTAATAAAATCAATCTAGAAATTTTTATTATTTTAGGGTTCTTTTCCACCTACATTAGATCAGGTTGTAGGGATTTGGAATAGGGAAGTGAGTTAAATTTCCAAAGATGAAAACAAACATTAGCATCTTGTGATAGGGAGAAAAATCCATTTACTGCAATTTTTCTCTAGGAAGCTCCCCTTACAAAGGAGTCAAGCATGAGATCATATCAAACCCAGTGGAGTGATCAATACCACTTCATTGGTTACGGTAGAGTGATTTACACGTATTAAAAATGGTTCTGAAAGGTACTTAGGAGTCACTTGGAAGTAAACCTTATATTAACCATGTCAAGGAACTTTCAAGGGGATTGAGATTTGTTACTCCACCGTTGCATGTACGTCTGATCTGCGACTGTTCCCCCAGGTTAAATTGTTTTACGTGGTAATCTTAGAGACCATAATATTAGGGATTTTACCCGAGTTGACGGAAAAGTGGAACTCTCTATTGTACCTAGAAAAAACATTGGCTAGACTCACTTGGACCTTTCTGTAGGGTATTCTTCATTGGAGATGGCATAAGTGAAGTTTATTTGCACTAGATCGTTTCATTAAGTAGGTTGTCAATGTAACTTGTTCCACCCGCTCTATCTATAACCACTTTTCACTTTGATCTCTGTGACATTGGGTTTCATCACTAACTAGTGATTTCATTATGAAAAGCTTGTTTGCATGGTTTGAGTCCTTAGATTTTTTAGCACGTGTAAATTGTTTGTTTTTACTTTTTTACAAACCTTAGGTGTGGATTTTGATTTTCAATTATTAATATTAATAGTAAATTTATCTAAGTTGAATATAATGGCAACAATGCCAGAAGTTACCAATAAATACCTCCCTTTTAACAGGAACCCTAATCCTCTCCCTGATTTTGCAAATCTCGATCCTCCTTATATGGATACATTGTCAATTCCTGGATTCACGATAGTTTTACCGGTGTGGTTGTTTTCAAATTCTTTGATCCAAAATACCCAAACTATTCATCTTAACATCACCACCCTCTTGTTGACCCTTTACATTCTTTGCCCAACATGTCCTCTTCTCCTTCTTATTATTCACTTGGTAAAAGCCTTGATGCTAGTAACCATGTGATTAAGAAGAAGAAGAAAGGCAAGAAAAAGATGAAGAAGCAAGATAAGAAATATGTCAACCAACCATCCATGGTTGTAGGTAATGGTAATGTTGAGTAAACTTCCAACATGCATTGCAAGCCCATATAACCTTGCAAGATTTGTAAGAGTGACCACTTCCTTATTGATTGCCTAAAAAATTTCCTCAGGTCTTAGAAGTATGGTAAAAAAATCCTTATCAACCTACTATTGATTCATGGGAAAAATGATAAAGTTAGGTTTCCTTGTTGGTTATGCAAAGGGATTCATCATAGTGGCATTTTCCTTCATATGGATGAAGCCTCATAATTGTTGGAAAATCTTATGGTTTCACAGCAAAAACTTCCAACTAGTTACCATAAACTTTCTCCCAACCTACCATACAATCAATCTCACTCATCCATTGGAAAGTGAAACACGTATCACTCAGGTTGATGAACCATTTTTTGATCAAGTGGTCGACTCAATTCCATCTTTTCTCAACCCCACTCTCCCTTTACAGAGTGAAATTAATACCGCTCAGGTTCTTCTTGTTACTTCAACTTCTTCTACACATGGGGGAATTTCACATGTTTCCATCAATATCCCTCTAAGTTATGAGGCTACTTTCTTTTATTGGAGTAGACTGACAGGACCTCATCTTCCTTCTTTAGCCCCTTTCCAAATCATTGTGAAATCATATGGCAAGAATGTGCAACACAAAAATGTAGATGAAGGTGATTTTGTTAGTATTTAATCTTCATCTTCTTAGAAAGATTTGGATTCCCCTCAACTTGTGCCTATTACACAAAATATTTTGGCTTTCAGTAGAACCATTAGTGAGCCTTTAGGGATCCTTCCTGAGTAACCTATTACTCTGGAAAGTAAAACTGTCTATATTGATCTTATGGTAGTCCAAGGCCCCTTGGATTTCAATTTTCTCCATTGGGCGATACTATATCTATGCTATGGAAGTTTTCGTATCAACACTCTTTCACACGATGTCTTTTCCTCACAATGGAAACATTGTGACTATTGACTAGCTTTCATTCGTTGATCTTGATTCAAATACCAACCATCTAGCATCCCTGAATGTTCCTTATCCACAAGTGGTATCTACCCTGCCATGGGTTAATTATGTGGAAACCACTCCCATGTCTTTAGTTATTGATGCAAGCGAGCCTATCATTGTTTTCTCGAATTCTTATGAATTAGATCTCGTAATTGACATAGGTAACCTTATGGGGGAATTTGAAATGGATTTTCTTGCCCCTTTTGATTATCTTCACATGCATTTTTTTTTAGAGAGTTATTCTTCCTTCTAATGAAGATCTCTTGGAAGCCATGGTTGGGAAACATCCCTTGGCATGTGTTTTTTCGAAATGGAAGCCATGACCTAACAAGTATTTATGAGGATGGTTCTTTTACTGTGTCAATCTCGTTAAAAAATGAAACAGGTTCTTACGAACATAGTTATTTTTGTTTCAAGCTCGTATAAACATGTGAAAAATACCTATGAGGATGGTTCTTTTACTATGTCAACATCGTTAAAAAATGAAACAAGTCCCCATGAGGATGGTTCTTTTACTATGTCAACCTTGTTAAAAAATGGAAAAGGTCCCCATGAGTATGGTTCTTTTACTGTGTCAAACTTGTTAAAAAATGGAACAAGTCTCCATGAGTATGGTTCTTTTACTGTGTAAACCTCATTAAAAAATGAAACAGGTGCCTATGAGGATAGTTCTTATACTATGTTAACCTCGTTAAAAAATGAAAAAATTCTAATGAGCATAGTTCTTTTTCTATGTCAATCTTGCTAAAAAATGAAACAAATCCTCCCCCAATTAAGTTGATTCTTTCACCTGATCTCGTAAATGAACCTTCATTTCATCCACCTATTAGTAACCATTAGTCTACTGAAGCAGATCAAATGAATCTTTGGGGGCATTGCCTATGTTGTTATGCTGGGGGCATGAAAACCACTCTCAAGCACAATTTCCTCTTTATTTCAAGCTTGTGTAAAAATGAAACCACTCTCCAGCATAGTTTTTCTTTGTTTCAATCTTGTATAAAAACAAAACCTACCTCAAGTCTATTTTGGTTATTATTTTCAAGGCTCGTTGAACTCATGAAAATATCGACTTTTTTTTCTATCTTTTTATGCTCGTAAAATGTACATGAAAATGTTGAATTCTTTCTATCTTTTCCTACTTATTAATTAAATTGAAATTCCATGATATGAGTACATTTTTATCACTTTTCGAACTCGTTAAAAAATTACAAAAAATCAAAACAATGAGTTCTCTTTACACCCTTTTCAGACTCCCTAAACATGAAAATATCGTCGAGTACTTGACTATTCAAACTCGTAAAAGTAAATGAACAACCGTCTATTCAATATAAGTTTACCATTTTTACAGACTAAATTAGACTATTTACGAAAAAGGTATATGTTGACTAATCATGGTCAATATAGTTCTCTCCTACATTATTTTACCCTTTTTTGGGTTTGAGGGACTCAATTTATGAAAGAGGACAATGTGGGGTTTACTTACATTTTTCGCCTGACTCCCTAAAACTGAAAAACATCGAGCTTTACTTTCTCTGGCATCGTTAAAATTTGCATTGAAAGAACTGCATGAGTTTTCTTTTTTGTGTCTTTTCAAAATCTTTAAACATGAAAATGACATCGAGTTACCCCTTCAATGGACTTGTAAAACTTAAACAGTGCAGGACTCATTAAGCACAATGAGATTGAACCACTCCTTAGGGTTCATTAAAAATACTTCAAAGGACTCACTCGAAGGATGAGCTTATAGGACAAGCATATGTTATCCTCCTCCAGCTTGTAGAAAATAAAGAGGTACTTGCCAGTAATGGTGGGGGAAAAGTGAGAAAGAAACTTTGTTCTTTGTTTTATAAAAGGCAGCATGTTGCTCTTGAACATGACACTCCGTCACTTTTTGTGTCCAGGTTGGAAAATCCATTTGTCTCCTAATTAACCATACCTCATTGAAAGTCTTCAATTGGTTTCAGGAATTTTTTTCTGAGTAAAATGTTGCCAAGTCAGAATGTTGTGTCACCAATATGTTCAAGAGAAGTTCAACCTCAGTGAAGTTACTTTTCCATTCATAACATTAAGTTGCATCGGCCATCCCTAAGTCAGTCCTGGATTACTCCAAACTGTTGTTCTTCAAAACTTAACATGATTTCCATGTCGTAGGCCCTCCTGCGACGAATCACTTCCTATTGACTTCAAATCATTATCTAGGAAGTTGATCTAGAAACCTTCAGTACCTTGGAGCCTACATGCCTTAATGGTAGGTTTCTTGCCTTCAACGACAAGTTCTCATCATTGGCCTTTGATCGAATGATTCCATGAGTGTTCGACATCAACACATCTATTCACACTTCATATATTATTCTAGAAGTTCCTTGAGAACCATTGTCATTCAAGGATAATTTTAGGGGCAAATGTTTGCCCTTTGGCGAAATTAAGGGGTTTTAAATTTTTAGTGGGCGAATATTTTGTATCATAGTACATTTTTACAAATCACCTCAAATAGCCCACCTTATATTAAGGGAGAGGGTAAAAAAGGTAAATTTAGCCCTTGAAATTAGGAGTTACAACCTTCCATTCGCCCATTTTCAAGAATAGGTTTTATTTAAGTGAATCCATTCGCCCATTTTCAAGAATAGGTTTTATTTAAGTGAATCCTATGGGTCAAATACCATATTTATAAAAGAGGTATGGTAAATTAATAAAAATATAAATAAATGAGAGGTATGGTAAATAAATAAAATATTTTTTATATTTACTCCATAAGTCACCTGGTGTAAACAAATAAAAATATAAGTAAAGTGGAGGTACGGTAAATAAATAAAACCTCTTTTTATACTTACTCAAAAGGTATGGTAAATAAATAAAAATATAAATAAACTAGACGTATGGTAAATAAATAAAACCTCTTTTTATATTTAGTCCATAACCCTCGTTCTATTTATGAAGGCTCAAGAAAGAGGTTTTATTTAAGTGAATCCTATGGGCCAAATACCATATTTGTAACAGAGGTATGGTAAATTAATAAAAATATAAATAAACTAGAGGTATGGTAAACAAATAAAACATTTTTTTATATTTACTCCATAATTCACCTTATATTTAGGAACACTCAAGAAATGGGTTATATTTAGGTGAAACCTATGGGAAAAATACTATGGGACAAATACCATGGACTAGATTGCTATTAATACTATGCAAAAAACCATTATTAACCCTAATATTAGAATTAATAAAAATAAAAATGGCACATGGTATTGACCCATGGTATTCACCAAAATGGCACATGGTATTGACCCATGGTATTCACCTGGAATGTGGCCTATTTAAATGGGGGAATTAAACCAGCATAGATCCATTTTTACTCTTCTCTAAGAGTTCACAATGCTAAGATTCACTAGGACTTTACAAAGTTTTATTATTTAGTGAAAGACTCGCCAAGATCTTACAAGATTTTATAATTGAGTAAAATATTCGCCATGCCTGGTGAGAGATTCGCCAAAAAATTATATATACGTATTATATTATTGATAAAATCGCCTTCCATTTTTCCTATATACCATGGAGATTTGCCCATTTATTATATTTATAAATTTAGGGGGGGTTCTTAAAATTTTCCCTGTTGTCATTATTGGTAGTTTCTCTCACACTTGTTAATGGTTCACATTATTGACCAGTAATCAAGTGGTTTCTACCATGTTCGACAACGATACATTCACTCGCATGGTTAGATTCGTACTACAGATCGAGAGATGGAGATTAAGACCCTAGATCTAGTTTCATCCATCCAGGCTACATGGAGTTATTAAATATTCATAATTGTAAATTTAGATCCATTGATGGTTGTGTCCATACTATGTCATCTATTAACATGGATCTTCATATGTATTTTCGTACTAGTTATTTGAGACATTTATACTTTGAGTATGGGAATTCCTACCTCAACGATTATTATATACACTGCATTGTAACATTTGATTGATTGTTTCAGGTCTCTGAATGTAATCTCTAACCCAAACCTTGGCATGGTAAAGCACTTCAGTCATCAAACATCTCTTATGAATTTTCACTTTAGGGGGAAATCTATTACATGTCATTTTGTCGCATTATGAAAATGACCATCATTTTGGATCTTTCACTATCCATAAATGTGTCCCAAAGCATTCCCCTACAAAGTTAAAATCCAAATTATCCCAAAGAAAGTGGAATTATTGGATCTAATGGTTCAAAACCCTATTTTTGGCTTCATGTGCAGTTCCCTAGTCAATCTCTATGCATACGCAGAAGAATCAATAAGAAATTGTTCATAAGTCTGCATTGTCTTACATTGTTACCTGTGCACATGACTTAACGCATGTAAAAATCAAAAGTAAAGTCTAGAAGCATTGTTAGTCATATCTATCCCAACTAACAATCTTCGAATTTTTGCCTATTCAGCCTTGATCCCTCCCATCATGGAGTTACTCCCTCTCTTTATGGAACCCCTATCCCACCATTAGTGGATCTCATCCCTTGGAAAATGGATCCCAAACTTCCCTTCCTTGGCCTATAAATCTAACCCAGGCCTAAGGATTGAAGAGGACTGTTGGAAGTAGGCTTATGCTGCAGGAATAAGGTTGGAAGGCTTATCATTTAAGGAGAGGGTTGGAGATTGTGAAGGGACTTGCAACATCAAGTCTTCATGATTGTAAGGCTATTCTCCATTTTATTAATATAAAAGTGATTCTTCGTTCTCAATTACATATTTTTTGACACAATTTGTAGGCTTCCTTGATCACCTACATAGGTTGTGATTTCATATTGATTAGTTTATGATACATGATTGGATTAATTAGTTCATTTACCTCTTATGCTAGATATTGGATGTTTTGATCTTATGTATGTTTCTATCTATGCAAATATTCATTAGAACAACATGAAGAAGCCATGGGAAGCGATGGGAATATCTCTAAAGCATAGAGGAATAGAAGATGATTGAAAGGTAGCAGTTCATGGTTCTTTTTTACTAGATTTATTTGGAGTCTAGGGAGATCACTCTTGTCTGCAAGTGGGATAAGTCCACATAACATGTGACGCTGCTCAAAGGAGGGAGAAGATCAAGGCTTCAACCTAGAACATGAATATCAACCTGAATTTGAACAGAAAGCTAACCTTGATTCATGGCCTATGGATACAGAAATGGAGACCGAGCCTTCAGTGGTTAAGGACAAAACCTAAAAGAGGATCATTGACTAGGTTGGAGATATAGAGATGGAATAAGTACATGAAATGAAGAAGGAAAAGACCCAAGAGACAGAAGAAGAGGAGCTCAAAACTAGGCTAGTTGAGACAAGGACAGATCATCCAGGTTTCCAAGTGACCTTGGAGGAACCATCACAAGCTTCTGACTCATCCTCCTTTGAGGTAGATGTTTTAGGTGCAAAATGAAGTGCAACTACTACTAGATCAAGCTATCCTATTGGAAAGGCCATTGAAGAAATAAATAAGAAGGTGAGAGAGGAGATGGAGGTGGTATGGAGCTTGTTGTACCTGCAAGGACGATGATAACCTAGAAACAACAGTGGTGAGAGTTCAATTGGCTGTTTATGAAGATTTCCGTTCATAGAGGGTGAGCTGGCCAACTGCACGTTGGCCCCATGCAGACTGTTGGTCCCCACTGCAGTGTTTAACTGTTTGTTCTCTGCCTGTAACCATGTCATGTTGAGGTTTAAATGGTCACCACTACCTGTTTTCAGATTTCCTCCTGAGATGGCTGAGCACACATGTCGTATTCACCCACCAAGCGCTGTTTGAACTGGATGAGGGTGGCCAGTTAGCTAGCCATCGATTTTTTTAATCACAACCATCTCATTGCTCACGCAGTTTTCAAATTACATTCATGCAATCAGAGGAACGAGTTTAGTCACGTACCTGGAAGTCGAATGTGGCTGTTGTGAGGTGCTTTTTGCTGCTGCATGCATTTTTTTCTATGGTTGCATGATGGCTTGGTTGCTAATTCATGGTTGTTTTTCTTGTGCAGGTATCCTATGGCCGGATCTACGCTGCAGGATTTTGTTTCCACATTCAGACTTGCACCCTCAAGCTGCTAATGTTGATTTTTTACAAGACAGCGACTTATTTTCTCCACAGCTCCCAAACGATAAACCGGATCGATCTAAAAATTTTTGAGCATGGTTCTATCATCATTATGCACCTCCCATAGAGAAATTGCGATCAATGGATGCACAGATTTCGAGAAAAATGGAAAATGGCTGAAGATTACAGAGATCAATTTCTCGAAAACTGTGCATTGGAATCAGCTAAAACTGCGTGGGTAGGTTACTATCACCCCTATGCATCTCCCCATGAAGCAGGCTTTGAAACGGATGCATGGATATGGAGAAAATGAAAAAATGGCTGAAGGTGATGGAGGCTGATTTCTTGGAAACCGTGCACCGAAATTAGCTGAAATTGCTCGGGCATGTTGCCATCATCCCTATACAACTCCCCAAAACGGTTTTGTAAATGGATGCATGGTTTTCACATGAGAGAAAAAACAAATTTCAGCACTATGTATTTTTGCTTCCAAGCATTCTGCAGTTTTTTGCATGGTAAGAAAAATGAGCTTGGGCTATGATGCAGGCATGGAATTGATGGGAGAGAGGTTTGAGGATTGTAGGAGGACTTATGAACCCGTGAGGAAGCTATCATGTTTGCCAAACTACCTTTTTGAAATCCATTTATAGCTTCCTGTAGAACACGCAGTTTTGAGGAAAGAAGCACAATGAAATGGAAAAAATGATGGAGAAGGGTGAGGGATGGAAACATGGATGCTTGCAGGCCTCATGGACAGATTCCCGACCGTCAGGTCCTCTTCAGAGATTAATTTTGGCTTGTTTGTAGGCTTCCTGTAGAAGACACAGAACTTCCTGTAGAAAGCACAGAACTTCCTCTGTCTTTGTTTTGAGCGATCCTTCTAACCTGCAATGTCCTTGCTGCAACCTGAAATTATTCAATGGAAATTAGGTTTATTTTTCTTTTTCTCTTTTTTTTTGAAAACAACTAGGGTGCCTCATGGAGATTTTCACCCTAATTGCCTGCCCTGGGCGCCTCCAAGGGAGGTTTTCACCCAGAGATCTTATTCTCTTTTCTCTTTTTTTTCCCAACCCATTGATCGCCTCATAGAGGTTTTCAATCAATGAGCCAATCTAAGGCACCTCCAAGGAGGTTTTCACCTTAGATTTTTATTTTCCTCTTATTTTCATTTTTTTTTATCTTTTTTATCTTTTCTTTTTTTTCTACCCTACCCTACTTGAAAAATAAAATCATTTTCAAGTATAATAATACTTCCAATGGAGCCATGTGCACATCGAGATTAGAGACAAAATGATGTGGAGGCTTGAAATGCATGCTTTGACAACTATCCGGATTTCAAAGACCAAATGATTTGACTTTGAAGGGATCAAACATAGATGAGGAAGAGAGTACTGCTGCAACTTAGTGACTGTTTAGAACCATATCTCAATATAGCTCTGATATCCTTGGTCCTCTCGCTGATCTAGATCATTCTTCATGTCACCTTCTATCATGACCTTCTCATCTTCCTCTTTTTGCTGATTTTTCTATTGACTACATGGAGGATTTTATGGTAACCATGAGGGAGCTTTCTCGATCTTTGATTATGATCTCTTCTCCTCATTAAGTGCAACCCATGGTTCTTTGATCTCCTCTCTTGAATCTTATTTTGCTGGATATGATCCTTCAGTGTTGTCAATATAATCTCTTTTCTCCAATACTCTTCCTGAGCTATGGTGAATATCTTGGAGCTCCAGAGGAGTTGTTTGGACACGTTACACCTCAGCATTATAATGGAGTTGAGCTACTCCAATGTGTGGATTTGGAAATGGTGGTACGGGTAATTGAGTGAGGGTGTATATTTGAGATGGATGTGGATGGGGTTGTGGTTGGGCAGGTGTGTGGGGCTGCCTTGGTGGAGGAGGAGGCGATGGTTGCGGTTGAGTAGGTGGTGGAGGCAAAGGAGTGGGAGGAGAGTTGTATTGGGGCCTCCGCCCTTGATGAGGTGCATTCCACTGAGGTTGTGGCTGAGCATAAGAGTGAAATGAATGAGCAGCTAGTTGGGCATAATATGGAGATGGATCCGACCAAGGAGGGGGTGTGGACTAGGAAGGATGAGCAGGGGGACCCCAAGAAGGCATGGAAGTGGCTTGATAGGGGTCGTAATAGGTCTGGGATGTCCCTTGCATTCCCTGCTGGTAGGGTATGGGTCCATGTGACCTCCTTTGGTTCATATAATAGAGTGATTCAGTGGCTCCTTTGGCTCTCTGATATGCAGCTTTAAGTCCAGGAAAGGAAGGGCATTGATTCATAGGATGGTATTCTTCACAGACGAAACACATTTCTAGGGAGTGCATTAGACATTCGTTCCTAGGACGCTTTCTAGTGCACCTGGGACAAAAGATGGCCAAAGCCCTCTTGGCTTCCTCTTGCTTCCTTTGGATCGTAGGGTATCCAATTGCATGGCAAGAAACTGCCTCATATCACTCTTGAAATCTTCCATCTGATTTTCAAATTTGTTTTTGGACAAGGTACTGCTCCCAACATTTCTGCTTGTAGCCATTTGCTCCAGAGGAATGTTTTATTCTTCTTCTTCCCTTGAGGTTCTTCAAATATGTCTTGCTGTCCACCTAAGGGTTCTTTAATCATAGCCATCGAAGAAGAGAGAAGGTTAGCTGTGTGAAGCAGTGGGGGCGTTGTGCAATCATTTTTCTGAATTATCTCTACTCCTACAAGGCATAAAAGGAAATCTTTTTGGTTGATTTTTGCTTTTTTCTACTTGTACCTACAAAACTAAAATAGATTGAACTGCAACTAACTATCTTGCTGAAATGAAAATGCGGAATTGAAATGAAAGCAGGAAAGGACTAATCTGTTTTGCTCAAATGAGATTGCAGGAATGAAATGCTAATCTATGCTTGCAGAATTGAAATTGCGGAATTGAAATGCTAATCTATGCTTGCAGAATTGAAATTTCAGAATTGAAATGCTAATCTATGAAAGCGGGAAATGCTAATCTACTTTTGCATAAACGAAATTGCATAATGGAAATGAAATAAACTACTTAGCAGAAGATTGTAGTGGAAAATAGAAGAAAAGCAAAAATCACCAATACTCTGACGCTTCCCCTGCAACAGCGCCAAAAAGGATGGTGGGCCCCAGTATTGCATCAATAATGCTGCAACTCTTGGAACTCCCTTCTTTAATTTTATCAACCCAGTAAGTTCGTAACAAACTTGGAAGCGACGATGCTGTATGCACAAGTACTAGCTCTTGCCGCGGCTATCACTTGATCAGCTGGCACAGGTCTGCTAGGAGCTTAAGCCAACTTCTATGAGCTCTTACAAGAAGCTTTTTAACTGATGGATGAAAGCTAACTCAAAGGAGGCTAATCTACTTGCAGAAAGAAACTGAAAGTGGAAAGGAAATGCAAACCCTAGCAAACCCTAGTTTTACCGACTAACCCTACTGGTGCAAGAAAAATGATGAAAGCTACAGAAAGGAATGTCGTTGACTCTTAGAAAGGTAAAATTCATGTGACTAAGCTACTTCTGAAGTGAATTTTGAAAAGAAACATCTTTTTGTATTTTTGAGTAAGTTGGCAGAATTATTGTGCATGTGCTTTAACTGTTTTTGACTGTGCAGAGGTGGATTGGCGAAAAAAAATGCTTGCAAGAGGTTGGGAAGGTTAGAAGAGGGCCTAAGGGATCCCTATCACCCTTCCAGAGAGTTTCACAGTGATAAGATCTCAAGAAACTGCTTTCGTGAGCTTCTACAGGAAGTCTGCAGGGGTTCTACAGGATGTTCTGTATTTTCTACAGGATGTTCAGAAATGGGATTTTGGAGGGTGGATGGAGGGAGAAAGGTAGAGAAATGAGTATGGAGGTAGGATAAGGGTGTGAGGAGGTCCAGGACTTGGTGGATGGAGCTGAGGAGAGATGAAGATGGCTGGATTTGTTCAAGGAGGAGTGAAGCAATGTTGCACAAAAATTAGGGTTATGTGAGCAAATGTGGCAAACGTGAGGCAAGAATCCGCGTTAGGGGATGGAGCATATGGGATTGATGGAGTATGGGTAGATAGAGAAGTGGTACGGGTGCTCTGCAAGTTGTTCCTTTAACTGAACACACAATGACTTGGAAAATCAGAGACCTAGTTACGTTAACCTAATCTGATCTAGCTAACAGTAAAGAGAATGAACATAAGTTTATTTGCAATGAAACCATGTATAATAACTATGCAATGAAGCAATCAAGAATCTGAACAGGTAACCAACTTCTGCAAATAAAAATCGAACACTAATGATTGCATGGCGAAGCAAAGATAGTGTTTTTGCTGGCAGCAAGGTCACCCTTGTCCTAGCTCATGATCCCACTGAGGGAGAGGTGAGATCAGAGGTCCTTGATGGCCTTTTTCTGTAAATCTTCCCTGTTAATAACCTATCAACTCAATCTGAACATAGAAAGCCTTTTTAATCATCAAAAGCAACTTAAATAACAAAACAAGGTTTAAATCTAAATAGCAATTTTATTCTAAGAATGCAACAAAAACACATAAAAGTAAACAAAGGAGGTACTGGGCACTTGAGTTGGGCCCAACCCCAAGAGCTATAGCCTCCTAAGAAGAGCTGGTGCAAAGCTAGATTCATCTTTATTTAGCAAGAAATAATAGTTACATCGAAAACTGTCCACAAGGGAAAGCTTGAAAGTGTGCTGAAATGTAGAGCTAATCTACTACCTAAAAAATGACTAAAAGAATGACTAAAATCGAACTACAAACTAGCTAACTTCTGCCTACAAAGTGACTAACTGAAATGAGGCCCTAAGCCTTCTTATTTATACAAATTGAGGACCCCAACAGCCCTCCTAAACTTTAGGAACTCGACTGCCAAAACTTGTAGTTAACAACACCTTTACTAGCCCTTGCTCGGCTGCCCTTGTGATAATTGATTTGGTGGCCCTTGAACTCTGAGCTGATGGTGGAGAATTCGAGGTAAGGGCCCATAAATGAAGGGGACACCTTCCTAAAAATCCTCTCCACGAATTTGGCTACCAAGTGCTCATTTAAACCTTTGATTTTGTCTCCAAATTGACCAAAAAGACTGCATAAAGCACACATTAGACTTGTTGGCATAATGACTAACCCAATTCACTCTATTAGCATAAATATAATAAAAAACATGCAATAAACTAATGAGAATGGTGGATTAAGTCGAATTAGGAGGCTGAATGAGCCCATATAATTATCCATTTTTGGGGCTCATCATATGTACAAGGACGGTACCAGAACAGAAACAAAAATAAGTCATCGAGTGGGAGATCTAAATCTCCATGAAAAAATGTAAAGGTGGTGTGTTGGAAATGCAGAAAGGAAGGCCACTTTAAAAGGGATTGTAAATCTAAAGCTTCTGACAAAGGAAAGGGATCTGATGAGGGTTCTTCTGCAGAGGCGAAAACCACCTCAAATGAAGGTGGGGAAGTGTACTTGGCTTCTTCAAGTACACATGTAGATCATGAGGCATGGTTGATTGACTCAGGTGCATCCTTTCACTTCACTCCCCATAGAGAGTGGTTCTGCCAGTATGAGAAATATGATGGTGGTGATGTCTTCTTAGGGGATGACAGGAAGGCTAGAACCATTGGTTGCAGAAAAGTAAAGTTGAAGTTGCAAGGTGGAAGGGTTAGAATGTTTCCAGGTGTTCTACATATTCCTGCATTAGCCAGAAATTTGATTTCTATAAGCAAGCTGGATGATGCAGGTGTAAAAATAGTGTTTGAGAAGGATACCTGCAAAATGGTTCGAGGAGCACTGGTATTGATGCGGGGAGCTCGGATTGGAACTCTGTACAAGCTGCAAGGTAGCACTGTTATTGATGGGTGCAATAGTTCTATGGTTTTGTTGAAGCCTCGAAAATCGGGTCGAAAACAAGGGGGATACCCACCCGGTCTGGACCTTGGTTGGTAGCTCCTTATCTGTTTGGTATAGCGGGTCCGACTGGGGATAATGGGACCAGTTTCCCAATCTATGGGTGTGTGTGTGTAGAATTGGATGTTGCTGATCTAACAGTTCCTATCTAAGCTATTCTAATTCAAACCTTAATCTAATTCTATGCTATTGTAATCTAATAAAAACAACACATCTAATCTATGCTAACCCGGGATGTAACTCTTCTATTATGCGATCTAAAGAGATTTCAAATAACAACTGGTAATAAAGATCATTCAGCAATTATAAGAAAGGAAATCAATTAAGATGAACTATTTTGCATAAAAAGTTAGACAAAACAGTTGTGAACAACATATCGCATAGTAAGCTATTCATACATTAAACATAAATAAATAGCTACCACCGTACAAAAGTGCCAAATGGTAACTCAAGCATTCATGCAATAACATATAAACAACTAAAAATTGTATATCACTTTAACATATAAGCAAAAATGGTCAAGAGATAAAAGTACCATTTATGACTGGTCCTACTCATAAGCTTCAAGCAATAATGATTTATCTCTCATTGCTCTAACATCTACTAAGAGTACAGAAGTGCAACATCAGTACTAGATATCAAATGCAAACATCAATAAATCTTGATCCATTCATTCACCAAAACCTCCTCCGAGGGTGCAAAAGTGCATGTTCTGAGGGCAAGTTTTTGATAAATTTCTAGACCCTTCTCTAAATGCATGAGAAGGGTTTAAATACTACTAACTAGATAACTTAATTACACATATTCAAGATACGGTTTAAATGACCGCCCTTTTTCTAAGCAAAACTATTTCTAAAAATTAAATCTAATATCTAACTATTTCTGCATTTGCTCCTTAATGTTGTGAGCATTCAATATTTGCCTGGGAAGAGTTGACTGACTGTCTTCTGCTTTTGGTTGAGCTAAGAAAACAGAAATGGCAAGCGCTGGCACCATTTTTTCCAGCAAAATAGCATATATACTTTGAAAATGATTCTCTGGCTATGTGGATTTATTGTGTATGCTCAGTAATAACCCAAATTCCACTTGGTTAACCCTCAAATTTCCTCTACCTTCGCCTTCTTGCGTTTTTTGGGCTTACGAGTGACTAAGCAGTTAGGGACTTTTCTTTTTAAGCAATTTTCTCAGCGATGCGCGATTAGCGCTAGGCGCTAATCGCGCATCAGAAACTGCCTCCGTTCTTTGATCCGGGCCTTTCTGGTGTGTTTTTCGCCTTTAGCGCCTTTTCCTTCACCGGGTATAAGCTTCAAAATTTTGTAAACATACTGCTTTCGTGAGCTTCTGACCTTGAGCGTTAAATCGCCTGTTGATATTAGCATTGTTCAACTACTCATTAAACCATGGCTCTGACTGACAGATCTGTAATGGATAGTTCAGCAGCGCTCTGGAATTTTGCGGCTCTGTTGCATGTAGTATCCGTTCATGAGGGCATTTCTTCTCTGTTTCCGAGCATTGGAGCTTTACCCTTTTCCTTAATCGCTCCCTACACATTGCTTCATATTGTTTCTGTTTTTTCATTCTTGCAGTTCATACATAAGGAGAGAGTAATGATAATAAAAATTGACAAGAAAGCTCTGAGCTCTACGGATGTACAAAAACATGCCACCTGACGTGAACTAACTCTTCGAAAAACACAAAACTGTCTTTCATTAACACTTGGCGTACATTCATTAATTTTCATTAAGGCGCGTATCCAATTTTTGGTTTATGGACAACTTTTCTTGAATGTTGAGCTGGGGAAAATCTGCGATGGACAATTTCTGCGATTCGTATCGCAGCATCGCATCATCGCGTTATCACATTTTCATCAAGATGTGTTATCGCAGGGTTGCCCGATCACGTTTATCGCAGAATCGCAGATTGTTGTTTTGCGCGATCGCAAGATCGCCGATCGCAGTATCGCGTTATCACAAGATCGCAGATTTGTTATAATCGTTAAATAGTTATGTGCTGTATATGCGATGTTGCGATATGCGTTGTCGCATATCAACCATCGGCAATTTCTTAAGTTTTTTGAATATGAGCGTTTCTTAATGCATGTGATGCGATGGAATTCGCGTCGCATTTTCGTAGTTTATCGTTTTACTCACAAGGAAATGTCCTATCTTCTTCGCGCGATGTTTTCTTAAGGAGTATAATACATCAATCTTAATTGAATTTTTTGAATTTTTTACTAAGGGTCCCCACTTACCTAGTGTTATTGCTAATACTACATAAGGAGTGGGGTTGTTGGTGGCCAAAACAATTGGCGATTCACTTGGAAGAACCAGTTATCTCTATTTTTCTATTGAATTTTTCAAACTTCCAAAACAGAAAATTTTTCAGAAAATTAAACTTTGTTATGGAAAGATAGAGTACATTATGCTTTAAACCGTCAATGATATTTTGTTTCAACCTCTTTTTATTCTAATTATTTGCTTCCTCAGGCTAGTCCTTGTATTTACATCAGCCATTACTTGGTCTTGTAAAGATAAAATAAAGTCTCCTTTGTAAACCAGTTTTAAATATGCTCATTTGTCGTAGGTAGAGCCTCTGCTGCTAGCAGGCGTTTATAGCCTCGACAGGGTTACCTGTTACCCAACAATGATCCTGTATCCTACTCATGGTGACCTACAACTTTCAAAGAAAAATCCATATCCACACTTATCACTTTTATTTTCTTTTTATTCTTAAAGAACAATGTATTGGTTTGGTAGCCAAATTATGACACAGTCACTCACTTGATTCATAACTTTGCTGAAGAAGTTGGCTCGTGATGAGACCCCTTGCCTTTTGATTACAACAATCTTGATTCATTGCCCTGTTGTGGTAGACAGTATTGGCAAAGTCAGCAAGTTATAATATCTGTGATCATGATAAGCCGGCTCGTGATGAGACCTATTATTCTTCAAGATATAGTGTATCCTTGGATTATCAGGGAGGAAGTCATTGTTTCCTTAAGATAGCTCTGGACGAAAATAATAGAGTTTTTGAACAACTGTTCTACAGAGAATCTTCATTTTGTTATTGATACCTTTCATTGTGCTGATATAAAACAATTTCTTCACTAAAGGTTGCTTTCATCAAATTTTTTGAAGTTGAAACTAGTATCATATCTAGGCTAAAGTTTTTAACTGTATCTGTCAATAATAAAGATCAATTTTCCAAAAGATTTGCTATTTATACAAGCGAAAAGCTCAAAATCTAAAAGAGAATTGGTGTCTTTTTCGTAAATACCTAATGTAACCACTCACAACTGGTTTTATTATGAAAAGAAAAACTATTCTACAAAAATAGAAGAATAATCTTCTATGGAAAATATTTCTTGAGAATTTGTCCATTAACAGGCAAAGAATCCCTTTTACCTGCTAAATCCTGTAACACAAATGTTGATGGACCTATGACTTCAACAATCTAAAAAGGGCCAAGCCACATCCTTTGAAATTTTGTATGTTTGCCCTTTTCTTCATGAGCTTTGTCCCACTTTAAAACTAAATCTCCCATCTGAAAATCTTTTCTGGTCATTATGTTTGAATCAAAAGAGGATTTTACTAGCGCTTGATGATGAGCATGCATTTTCTTAGCTTGTTCTCATTGTTCTTCTAATTTAAATATTTCCATTTGTCTCAGCTGTAAGGAGGAAGTGGGTACTTCATCAATGTATTGTACTAAAGACAAAGAGGGAATGGTTAAGTGAGTCGGAAGAACCACTTCTTTCCCATAAACTAAATTAAAGGGAGAAGTGTCGATTGAAGCTTTTTGCGTTATCTTATCTACCCATAAAGCATATACCAAAGCTTTGTGCCAATTCTTTTGATTCTGGTCAACTGTTCTTTTAATAATCCTGATCAGGTTTTTATTTGTTGACTCAGCTAAACCTTTACCTTGCGGATAGTAATTGGCTGAATATTTAAGTTTGAATCCTCTTTTAAGTGCAAATTTAGTCATTGCATTTCCAGAAAAGTATGATGCATTATCAAACATTAAAGTGGATGGCAATCCAAACCTAGTGATTATGAATTGATCTATGAACTCAATAATATTGTCAGAATTAGCTGCCTTGAGCGGAACTGCTTCTACCCATTTAGTAAAATAATATGTTACCGTGAGGATGTATGTATGCTGCTTAGAAGAGTGAGGAACGATCTCACCTATTATGTCCAAGCCCCACTGACTGAAAGGTTGCTCGATGTTTACCGGCTGTAGTGGCAGGGACGGCTTCTTCTGTCTTCCAGCAGTAGTTTGGCAGACTTGACATCTCCTCACGTAACTGTGCGAGTCTTTGAACAATGTGGGCCAGTAATATCCTGCGCGTAAGATTTTATGTGCAGTAGCATCTCCAGCATAGTGTCCGCCTGCTGGCCCATCGTGGAGTTCTTGCAAAACTTTTTCAGCTTCAGTTTTTTCAAGACACCTAAGAAGAACAAAATCATAATTTTTTCTAAAAAGAATATCATTTATGAGCTGATATTGTTTAGCTTTCAATCTTAGAGCTCTTTTCTTAGTATGATCAAGGTGTGAAGGAGCATACATGTTCTTAAGATAATAAATGATATCAGCATATAATGATTCTGCATCGTTTAGGCTTACCTCACACATTTGTACCTCTTCCGATGGAGTTTCAGAAATTTGTGATGCTCCAGCCAGCATTTTGCAGAAGCCTTGACCTCTTAGAATGTTTGCTGGTTTGATCTCAAGGTCGTATTCCTGTAAGGTAGTGACCCAATTGGCCCTTTTCTCACCTACATCCTTCTGTACTAGAAGATTCCTTACCGTTGGAAATGGTACTATGATCTTAGTATGGGTTTTAAGTAAGAAAGGTCTGAAGTATTTGACCGCTTTGAAAATAGCATAAGCCTGTTTCTCCACGTCTGAATAATTGAGTTTAGCACCCTGTAAATTTGAGCTAAAAAATGCAATTGGAGCTTCCGCTTTTTCTTGATTTGCTTGAGTTAGAATCGCAACATATGATTTATCTGAGGCAAATGTGTATAAAATGAAAGATTCTGAAAAATTCAGGGTTGTTAAAGATGGAGCATTAATAATAGCTTGCTTGATCAAGTTGAATGCTTCATGTTCATCTTGAACCCATTTAAAATTTGAATTCTTTTTAACCATGGTTTGCAAAGGAGACAAGATTCAAGAAAAATCTGGAACGAATCTCTTTAAAAAATTGATTTGACCAAGGAAAGATTGCATGGCTTTTTTGTTATGAGGTAGGGATAGTTTAGAAATTTCTTTGATTCTGTCGGGATCAATGTGATGATGATGATGATGGTGGTGGTTAACGTCCACTGAGACCAAATTGGTCTATCGGACCTACAATTTTCTTAATTTTTACTTGTCTGGCTCCTCGTCTTTCTTGGCGAGATTGGTGTTGTAGCTTTCTTTCTTTTCTCTACGGTCTTCCAACTTCCTTTGTCTTGCATCTCCTTCATCTCTTCTGGTTCTTGGGACATTGGTGTCATAGCTTCGCGATCTATAGTCGGAGAAGTTTGGTTTAGGAGATCTGCTTTGGTATTCAAATCCTCATCACTGTTGATTTGTTGGGGCGGGCTTTCTCCTTGCTTGCTTTGAGAGTTGTTTCCTTCTTCCTTGATTTCTTGTGACTCAGAGTTTTCTCTAGAATATTATTCTTTGATGACAGTGTAGTGTTCTTTTTGTGCTCCTTCCCACCATGTAGATCTGTGGAGGTTTTTTCTAGCAAAATTTTTCTCAGAGGCTTTTGGGCAATTTTTGGCTAGATGCCCCGTCTCAAAGCACGATCGACATCTGAAGAGGACACTTTCATAATCAAGCTTCTGGTTCCACACATAGTCTTTACTTGTTAGGTTTATTTCAGCTGGGAATCCGACGCTGAAATCCATTTCCACACAGATGCGTGCATAGGTGGTTCTGGCATATTCCTCTGTTTCTGGGCACCTGCAGTAAAATTTCCCAATTGCATTTCCGATGGCTTTTAGCGAGGAGAGATTCCAGAGATGCAAGGGTAGGCTTGGCAATCTCACCCAAACTGGTGCTGAGGTTATCACTGCTGTAGAGGGATCGAATGATGGGTTCCATGGCTTCATGAATAGGCCTGATTTTTCCCAAAACCAAGGGCCGGAATCTAGAATACATTGTCTGCTTTCAGGATTTTCAAAATCTACTATAAAGAAACCTCTAGCACAGGGGTAGATATTAATTTCATCAGAAATAATAGGCTTCCATACCTCCGAGATCCAATTGTGGAGTGCTGCCAGCCGCGGCCAAAAACCATTGAACCGGCAAATGAGGGCACTTTCGGAGAACTTCAAAGCTTCATCGAGTGAGTCCTGGACCACTTGGATAGTGGGAGCTGGGGCTTCACTCACGATATGGGCAGGAGATTGCCCTCCAGAGGCGGATGAGCCACCAGTTATTTTTGCGAAGCTCGGAGCCATATTTTACGCAGATCTGCACCAAATCGAAAGCCAAACCGCAGATCTGAAGAGACTAGACCTGCGAGAGCTGCGAGATTATAACTGATTATTTAGATCTGCGAGACCTGCGAGACCTGAAGTGAAAGGAGAGAGCCACCCACCACGCTGTTCACTTGCGCGCTGTTAATGGTGCCGCCCGGAGTAGGCCTGCGAGATCTGAACCAGAAGAGATCTGCAAACGTATTCCAAGGGAATTTTCAATACTAGACCTGCGAGACCTCGATTGCTTAAAAGCGCCCTATTGATCCATAGCTGCCAAAGGGCCTACAGGGCATAATCCCTCTAGACCTTCTAGGTAGACAACCCTCCGCAGACGAGAATGATCGGTAGAACCGCAGACGAGATCTACCGGGAGATAGATCGGGAGATAGATCCGCAGAAGAGATCTACCGGGAGATAGATCCGCAGACGAGATCTACCGGGAGATAGATCCGCAGACGAGATCTACCGGGAGATATGCTAGGTAGAAAAACCTTACATAACCGCTGCAGAAGCTTGAAGACGCGGAAACCTTACATAACGCCGCTCGAAGCCGCAGACACCGCAGCCGCAGACACTATGAATCCTAGAAGTTTCCCTTCACTTAGTGCAAAAAAAGATTTCTTTGGGTTAAGTGAAATTCCATACCTTAAACACCGTTGAAAGATTTGTTTCAGGTCTTTGAGATGGTCGCTTCGCTTCTTGGAGTACACTATTATATCATCCAAATAAATTACTACAGATTTATTGACTAAACCTTTGAATGCGATGTCCATGGCTCTCTGAAATGTAGCACCAGCTTTAATCAAACCAAATGGCATCTTCCGATATGCATATGTGCCCCATTTAGTTCTGAATGTGGTTTTCAACTGATCATCAAGATGTACCAACACTTGATTGTATCCCGAAAATCCATCCAAGAAAGACATTAGTTCTAAGCCTGCCACTACCTGCAGTATCTGCTCCATAGGTGGAAGAGGAAAATTGTCTTTTTGACAGGCTTTGTTAAGATTCCGAAAGTCAATGAAAATCCTAATATCTCCGTTTTTCTTTCTAACGGGTACCATATTGGAGACCCATTTGGAATGTCTGACGGGAAAGATTATCCTGGCTTTCAGTAACTTATTGAGCTCAGTTTTTATCTGATTTTCTAAATTGGGGTGGATCTTTCTCAGCTTTTGTTGGACATGCTTTTCGTTATCGATCATAGGAATAGTATGCTGGATGATAGAAGTGTCGTATGTTTTCAGCTCATCATAATTCTAGGCAAAAACATTTTTATATTGTCTCAAAAGACGAATATATGCTAGTTTCTCTTCAGGGGCTAGGCCGAGGCCTAGATTAATGTTTTGTGGTTTAGCATCGGTCCCTAGGTTTACTAATTCGTAGTTCAAGGTTGAACTGTAGAGTTTTGAATTGGTAGACCTTTTAAACCGATCTTTCAAATCGTATAAGTCTTCTAACTTGACCACCGACTTCGGTATAGCATTATTAGTGCTATTTTGTTGTAGTTGTCGATCGTGCTGGTCTTCGTCAATTATTTGATTGGAGTAGGATCCTTCAGACGTGAGGAAATTTACGATATCAGGATCATCATTGAATACTCTCCAATTTGTGATGTTGTCAGGAATGGACGGTCTAAAGATTAATTCTATTGAGAATCTATCTGGACTAAAATCTTTGGAGGGAATAAGCTTAGAAGCTACGTTAGCCAGAAGGTCTGTACTAACATTTTGGAGTCTGGGGATTGAAGAAATATTAAACGCTATGAAATGCTCAGTCAGATCTTGTACTAAAGATTGATAGTGTTTTAAGTGACCTAATAAGCAATGTATAGTGTTACGTACCTGCTTAACCACAATCTCAGAGTCTCCAAAGACTTGAAGATACTTGACATCTAACCCGATTGCTTTGTACAGGCCTTGAACCAAAGCCTCGTATTCTGCTGTATTGTTTGTGCAATCGAATTCGAGTCTGCATGTGAGCATGATCTTTTCTCCTTCTGGACTAATCAGAACGCATCCTGCTCCTGCTCCTTCGTTAGATCTAGAGCCATCAAAAAATAATTTCCAAAACAAAGATGTATTTACAGGTTTATCTAAAAAATTAATACATTTCGAACTATCAGTTCGAGAAAAATTTTCAACTTGGGACAAAACAAAATTTTCTAAATAAGGTGACGCATGAGCATTGAAATTGCCGAGGAAAGAATCTACCGAGTAATTGCCAATGATACTGCTGTTATACGCTACCGGTTCATTTTCTCCCTCTAACTTCGTTACTATGTACTTTTGGTGTAGCTCTCGTTCAACTTTTATTTGATTTGGTTTACCGTTGTAGGGTAGCCACATGTGCGACCAATCGGTTGCGAAGTATCCATGGAGTTTCTCTGACCAATCCCTGCTAAGAATTAAGCCATAGAATTCTGGGATGTCAGCAACTAGAATGTCAATAACCTGACATACCTTCGGGTTGGAGGATAATCTTATGGTTACTTGATTTAGTTCGTCGATCACTTCGACTTGAGATCGATCAAGCTGAACTATGCACACTGTGGATTTCTGTGGTTGAACATTTAACTTGGCACATATAGATTTGGGTAAAATATTCGATGAAGCACCGGAATCTACCAAACAATTGTGCACATTTTTATTGAAGATTTCATAAGTAAGGAGAAATAGGGGAGTGTGAGATCTTGATCTTCCTCCAATCAAGGCGATGTCATTTGGATCAATCTTACTGATCACGTTAGTTGGAGGTCTTCCCATGTTGTGGGAGGCTTGAGAAAGTACAGCGGCAGGCAAAGGTGCAATTGGCACGGCATGTAATTCTTTCATCATTATCTTCTGTTGATGTTTCAACTTGCTCAGTTCGTAAAGGGTGATATTAGCCCTAGTCTTTTTCATGTCATCAATAATATTGTACTCCATTTCATCCGACACTATCAGTGTTTTCGATGGAGTCGTTTCATCTGCTTGGACTGGGCTAGTTTGAGTCGCTTTAGATGTCGTTTTCTTTGTCGCGACTTTATCCTTTGTTGCAGAGCTTGTGCTCTTCTGCTTAGGGGTAGTTTGGGGAGGATCAAGCTGATTTTTACTTCGTGTGCTAACTGGAAATACTTCTTGATATTCCTCTTGTGGGAGGATGAAATCCCACATTCCTTGTAATTCCACAACTTCTTCATCATCGGTCTGCCCTTCAGTGGCAATTTCCTCTTCCTCTTCTTCGGATTCAGCATTTGAAATGGCATTGGGTGGCTTTGCATCCGTTGAAGGACCTCTTTTAAAAGCTTTGTAGGGCTTTTTCAAAGAAGTTTCTGCTACTTGCTTTTTTATGTCGACCCTTTCATTGGACATGGTCTTTAGAACTTTCTGCAATCCTTCCAAATCAAAAGGATCTTTTGCTTGTTTCTTCTTGGAGTCTTCCTTGAAGGTGACTTTTTTGGACTTACGTTCCTCTATCGCGGATCTCTTTTCCAGGGCTATTATTCGTTTTTCTACTGCTATTGCCTCTTTCATGTTATCAGCTAATGTTGTTTTATTTGCCCTGTCCATGAAGATGGCTATGTTCAATGGCAGAGCGGTAATATACCATTCACATCGTACTTCTTCGCTGGGCTGGGAAGCAGTAGGAATTTTGTTGAACCGTAAATTGAAATCCTTAATAGGCTCTCTAGCTTTGGCTTTAAGATTGGATAGGTCATTGATTAATGTTGTCGTTGATCTGTCGTCACCAAACTTGGTTAGGAATTGGTCCTGGAAGATGTCCCAACTTGTGATGGATCCGGAGGGTAATGAAAAGTACCATGACCCGGCTGTCCCTTGCAGTGTATAGGGAAAAAGCCGAACAATAGCATATTCATTAGTAACTCCATTGAGATTAATGGAAAGCATGAAGTTTTGTTTATGTGCTCTTCTTCTAGCATGCTGCCTCAAGATTGAATTTATGCAGCCATTTCTCAGGATGGGCCGGTATTTGACTCAAGGGTGCAGGCATTAAGACTACCCCAGGGTTGTTCCATGGAGACTGGGCCATCATTGAACTGCTAACAGAGGAAAGTGCAGAAGATGATCCCTGTAGCTGGGAGGATGAGGACACTATGATCGTAGATGATTGAAGAGGGGTTGTGGGGGTTCCAGTGGACAGATGGACGATGATCTGGAGTGGAGGTGTGGATGGTTGACTTCGCGGTGAAGTAGTTGAGATGGATGATGCAGACGAAAGAGTCTCACTGTTAGACTCTTGCGGTGATTTCCTCGCTCTTTTCCTGGTGGGAAGAGGTAATTCGGTTGGTTGGATGCCAAACTTTTCACTATTTAGCCTGGTCAAGGGATGAGCAGGGTTGTACTGCGAAGTCACGCTACCTTGAGATTTATCAAACCTCTGAGGAGAAATGGAAAATCGCTGAAGTTTGTGAATCAGGGATTCGACTTCAGGAGGTTCAATGGTAGATTGGTCTAAAATATCAGGGTATGTAGTAGCGGTTGATACTCGAGCGACTTCTGACTCTGGATTTAAATGTAATGGGGAAGTCGGGGGAGATGATGAGGGCAATTTACTCTCGGAATGGTATTCAGATTTGGATTTACTTGCCATTCATAGTTCAGGCCCTCCTTCTAGCGCCAAATATGTTGAAGCCCCAAAAATCGGGTCGACAACAAGGGGGATACCCGCCCGGTCCGGACCTTGGTTGGCAGCTCCTTATCCATTTGGTATAGCGGGTCCGACTGGGGATAATGGGACTAGTTTCCAAATCTATGGGTGTGTGTGTGTAGAATTGGATGTTGCTGATCTAACAGTTCCTATCTAAGCTATTCTAATTCAAACCTTAATCTAATTCTATGATATTGTAATGTAATAAAAACAACACATCTAATCTATGCTAACCCGGGATGTAACTCTTCTATTATGCGATCTAAAGGGATTTCAAATAACAACTGGTAATAAAGAACATTCAGCGATTATAAGAAAGGAAATCAATTAAGATGAACTATTTTGCATAAAAAGTTAGGCAAAATAGTTGTGAACAGCATATCGCATAATAAGCTATTCATACATTAAACATAAATAAATAGCTACCACCGTACAAAAGTGCCAAATGGTAACTCAAGCATTCATGCAATAGCATATAAACAACTAAAAAATGTATATCACTTTAACATATAAGAAGAAATGGTCAAGAGATAAAAGTACCATTTATGACTGGTCCTACTCATAAGCTTCAAGCAATAATGATTTATCTCTCCTTGCTCTAACATCTACTAAGAGTACAGAAGTGCAACATCAGTAGCAGATATCAAATGCAAACATCAAATAAATCTTGATCCATTCATTCACCAAAACCTCCTCTGAGGGTGCAAAAGTGCATGTTCTGAGGACAAGTTTTTGATAAATTTCTGGACCCTTCTCTAAATGCATGAGAAGGGTTTAAATACTACTAACTAAATAACTTAATTACACGTATTCAGGATACGGTTTAAATGACTGCCCTTTTTCTAAGCAAAACTATTTCTAAAAATTAAATCTAATATCTAACTATTTCTGCATTTGCTCCTTAATGTTGTGAGAATTAAATATTTGCCTGGGTAGAGTCGGCTGACTGTCTTCCGCTTTTGGTTGAGCTAAGCAAACAGAAATGGCAAGCGCTGACACCATTTTTTCTAGCAAAATAGCAGATATACTTTGAAAATGATTCTCTGGCTATGTGGATTTACTGTGTATGCTCAGTAATAACCCAAATTCCACTTGGTTAACCCTCAAATTGCCTCTACCTTTGCCTTCTTGCATTTTCTGGGCTTACGAGTGACTAAGCAGTTAGGGACTTTTCTTTTTGAGCAATTTTCTCAGCGATGCGCGATTAGTGCTAGGTGCTCGGAAACTGCCTCCGTTCTTTGATCCGGGCCTTTCTGGTGCATTTTTCTCCTTTAGTGCCTTTTCCTTCACCGGGTATAAGCTTCAAAATTTTGTAAACATACTGCTTTCGTGAGCTTCTGACCTTGAGCGTTAAATCGCCTGTTGATATCAGCATTGTTCAACTACTCATTCAACCATGGCTCTGACTGACAGATCTGTAATGGATAGTTCAACAGCGCTCTGGAATTTTTCGGCTCTGTCGCATGCGGTATCCGTTCATGAGGGCATTTCTTCTCTGTTTCCGAGCATTGGAGCTTTACCCTTTTTCCTTAATCGCTCCCTTCACATTGCTTCATATTGTTTCTGTTTTTTCATTCCTGCAGTTCACACATAAGGAGAGAGTAATGATAATAAAAATTGACAAGAAAGATCTGAGCTCTACGGATGTACAAAAACATGCCACCTGACGTGAACTAACTCTTCGAAAAACACAAAATTGTCTTTCATTAACACTTGGCGTACATTCATTAATTTTCATTAAGGCGCGTATCCAATTTTTGGTTTATGGACAACTTTTCTTGAATGTTGAGCCGGGGAAAATCTGCGATGGACAATTTCTGCGATTCGTATCGTAGCATCGCATCATCGCGTTATCGCATTTTCATCAAGATGTGTTATTGCAGGGTTGCCCGATCACGTTTATCGTAGAATCGCAAATTGTTGTTTCGTGCGATCGCAAGATCGTCGATCGCAGTATCGCGTTATTGTAAGATCGCAGATTTGTTATAATCGTTAAATAGTTATGTGCTGTTTATGCGATGTTGCATATCGGCCATCGGCGATTTCTTAAGTTTTTCGAATATGAGCATTTCTTAATGCATGCGATGCGATGGAATTCGCGTCGCATTTTCGCAGTTTATCGTTTTACTCACAAGGAAATGTCCTATCTTCTTCGTGCAATGCGATGTTTTCTTAAGGAGTATAATACATAAATCTTAATTGAATTTTTTGAATTTTTTTACTAAGGGTCCCCACTTACCTAGTGTTATTGCTAATACTACATAGGGAGGGGGGTTGTTGGTGGCCACAACAGGTTCTTGAAAGTGGAGCAGAAAATCTAGTGGTCTCTGGAGAGAATACCATGCTTTGGCATCAAAGGCTTGGACATATTGGAGAGAAGGGCCTTCAAATACTTCATTGTAAAGGTATGGTAGAAGGTATGAGTAATAGCTCTCTGGATTTTGATTTCTGTGAAAATTGTGTATATGGGAAGCAGAATCAGGGGAGTTTCCCCTCTGGTGGTAAGAGGGCAAAATAGATATTGGAGCTTGTGCACAGTGATGTGTTTGGACCTGTGAAGGTTCCATCACTGGGTAAGTCTGTGTACTATGTATCATTTATAGATGACTTCTCAAGGAATACATGGATATATTTCCTTGAGAAGAAACCTGAAGTCTTTGATAGGTTTAAAGAATTTAAGGCTCTAGTGGAAAACCAGACAAAGAAGAAGATAAAGGTGCTAAGGATAGATAATGGTGGAGAGTTTTGCAGCAAGGAATTTGAAGAATTATATAAGAAGTGTGGTATATCACGACAAAACACTACTCCATATACACCTCAGCAAAATGGAGTTATAGAAAGAATGAACAAGACATTGATGGAAAGGGCAAGAAGCAAGCTCAGTGGTGTCGGGTTAGGATAGGAATTCTGGGCAGAGGCGGTGGATACTGCATGTTACCTGGTCAACAGGTCACCTTCATCAGTGTTGGAGGATAAGACTCCACAAGAGGTATGGATTGGTAAGAAACCCTCTCTTTCACATCTAAGGGTATTTGGATGTGATGCATATGTACATGTTCCAAAGGAGAAAAGAACCAAGTTGGATAGTAAATCTGAAAAGTGCATCTTTATTGGGTATAAGGATGGTTTAAAGGGTTATAAGCTTTGGAACCCAGTAACAAGGAAGGTTGTGTACAACCGAGATGTGGTGTTCAGAGAGGTGAAAGATGTTATTAAACATGAAGTCCAACAAAAGGAACCTGAGATGATAGAGTTTGAGCTAAAGGAGGAAGAATCAGACTCTACAACAGAGGAGGAATCAGAAGATGAAGAGCCAAAAACTCCAGCTATGAGAAGATCATTTCGAGAAAGAAGGCAGCCAGAAAGGTATAGTCCATCTGCTTTCTGTTCAAATTTTTCTTTGTATGTTACTGATGATGATCCCAGAACTGTGAAGGAAACAATGGATTCAGAGGATGGAAAACTCTGGAAAGAGGCCATTGTTGATGAAATAGCATCTTTGCACAAAAATGAGGCTTGGGATCTGGTGGAGTTGCCGGCTGGAAGGAAACCCATTGGTAGCAAATGGGTGTTCAAAAAGAAGACAAATGCAGAAGGAAAAGTGGAGAAATACAAAGCTCGGTTGGTAGCAAAAGGTTATTCCCAGGTGCCGGGAATTGATTTTGGTGATATTTTTTTCTCCAATTGCCAAGGTAACTTCTATTAGATTACTTTTATCTTTTGCTGCTGCTTTTGATTTTGAGGTAGAACAGATGGATGTGAAGACAACATTTCTTCATGGGGATCTGGAAGAGGAGATCTACATGAAGCAACCTGAAGGCTTTACGGTGAAGGATAAGAAAGAACTGGTATGCAAGTTAAAGAAGTCTTTGTATGGGTTAAAACAGTCACCAAGGATGTGGTATCAGAAATTTGATACATTTATACGGGGACTTGAATTCACCAGAAGCAAAGCAAATCATTGTGTGTATTTTAAATTAATTGGTGACCGTGTTATTTATCTGGTCTTGTATGTGGATGATATGTTGCTGGTTGGAAATGACAAAGAAATTATCCAGGATTTCAAGACCCAATTGTCCTCCAAATTCGACATGAAAGATCTTGGTGTTGCAAACTATATTTTGGGCATAGAAATTAAAAGAGATCGGGCAAAGAGGAAGCTCTGGTTAAACCAGAGGAAGTATGTCGATACAATATTGCAGAGGTTTAATATGTAGGATAGTAAACCGGTGAAGGTTCCTATTCCTGTAGGTGTGAGGTTATCTGCTGAACAATGTCCCAAGACACAAGAAGAGGAAGAGGACATGTCCCGTGTTCCATATGCAAATGCAGTTGGTAGCCTGATGTATGCAATGGTCTGTATTAGACCAGACATTGCACATGCAGTGGGGGTATTGAGCAGGTTTATGTCAAAACCAGGGAAGGAGCACTAGACAACAGTGAAGTGGGTTTTCAGGTATTTGCGTGGCACTAGTGATTATGGTTTGTGCTACCAAGGAAGACTAGGATTGGACAGAATGTCGGATATTCATGCTTTGTTTATGCAGACTGGGCTGGAGATCTGGATGAAAGAAGATCTACAAGTGGGTATGTGTTTAACCTATTTGGAGGTGCAGTCAGTTGGATGAGTAAGAAACAATATGTAGTGGAACTATCAACTACAGAGGCAGAATACATGGCAGCCACACATGCAAGCAAAGAAGCAGTTTGGTTGCAGAGATTGTGTTCAAGTATGGGGTTAGTACAAGAAGCTATAAGGATAAATTGTGACAGCCAAAGTGCAATTTTCTTGGCAAAGAACCCCGCATATCATTCAAAGACAAAGCATATTGATGTTCAGTATCACTTTGTGAGGGATATGATAGAAGACAAAAAGGTGTTGCTGGTAAAGGTGGACACTTTGAAGAATACTGTAGATGCATTGAAAAAATCTGTGAGCTCTAAGAAGTTCTCTTGGTGCAGAGAGACAATGGGCATTTCAGGGCCAGAAAAACGACTAAGCTCTCTTGTGGCCCCTTGTGGAAAGAAAACAACAAGTGGGAGAATGTTGGGTTGTGTTATATTATTTCCACATAGTTAACAGGGGGTTTGAGGGGCACCCGTAACCCCACTTTATGGGGTCCGGGGCAACGCACCAAATTTTTTTGGTTTTGGACCCTATGTTAGGTTGGGCGGACCCACCTATGGTTTTGTGCATGATTTTCGCACATGTTTTTTGGACACGATGCTTTTTGGTCCATGGTATTGGATGCTTTGGCATGTATAAATATGTATTATAACATTGAAAGGAATATAATGAAAAATCAAGCTGGTAGTATCAATTTTGGGATCTAGGGGAAAATCTTTGTGTATATGTGTTTTATGTGTTCTGCTCTCGCATTATTTATTTTCTGTGTTTTAGAATTTGTATGCAGGTAATTTCTATATGGGGTTAAAACCTACAATTAGTGCTCCCTAGGGTGACACATTGAGCCTGATCATCCCTTGATCAAGAAGTTCCTTAAGTTGTATAGTTAACTCACTAAATTTTGGAAAAATCATTCGATAAGGAGTTTGAGATATGGGTTTTGTCCCCGATATCAAGGAAATTGAGAAATCAAATTCTCTTAGAGGTGTAGACTAGAAAAATTTGGAGGAAATACATATACAAATTAAAAAAAGAATCAAAGTGAAGCATATCAGAAGGATTTCCATCTTCATTTTTCATCTCGACTACCTAAAATTTACACCATTTTGTCATACATTTACTTACCTTCTTGGTTAATTTGAGGTGTAAGGTAGCTTCTCACTTAATCCTTTTAATTTTTATAGGATCCCCTTGATCATTTTGGAAAGAACCACTTATTATAGTAGTATACTAAGGCTTGATGAGGTTTGATCCAATCCATTCCTATAATTAAATCATAAGCCCCTAGAGTTGTGCTATATAGGTTTGTTGTTTTTATACAACCCCCAATGTTAACAACAAAATATTTAACTAGAGGGCCTACTACTTTCTTAACCCCTAATTCCATTTCTACCAAGTGAAAGTTACTTTTCTCATGAGATGCCAACCTGCATATAATTAAATAAGAATGATATATAAAGCTTTAAGTGGCACCCATATCAATTTATAGTGAGAGGAAAATGTTGTACACCCTTGTTGCTTGGATCCAACCTGAAGCCTTGGAAAGTTTTATCTTTAATGTGGGCCACCAAATTCCCAACACCTGCCTTGATTCTTTGTATGATCTTGATGTTGAAAATCCAATTCTCGCTCTCTTCCTCTTGTTCCTCTCAAAGAGGTTTGATGATTCTATCACTTCAATCTCCTTGGAGGTGCCCATGAGTTGCACCAACCATCCTAGATAGATTGTTATATCTTCCATAGGACCCATATTGGAATCTTAGAAATTCTTGCATATTTTTTTTTGAGGTTTCTTTTATCGTTTCCTCAAGTTTCTTTACTTGATTCCTTATATCCATCATATTTTGGACTTTCCTATTCAAACTTGTTATTGCTTCCATGGTGGTGGGTTTTTGCAATGGCAACTTCAACTTGAACTAAAGGATCAAGCCCATGAACAAATATTTTAGCTTTTCATTTATAATCAATCATACAGTCCACATAATGGACTAATGCATAGAATTATGTTTCAGAGGACTCTATTTATCTTCCATTTTTCTTCACCACATGAAAGGCTCCCACCTGTTGGTGTTTGTATTCTTCTGAAAAAGAACTTGATTTGAAATATTCCTCAAATATTCAAACATGTAACTTTCAAAGGAGTGACATTTAATTCACTCTCTTCATTTACCCACCATAAAAGAGCTTCTCCAATGAAAAGGCTCATTAATATTTATTCCTTTTACATTATGGAGTATGAATTAAAGGATAAATCTCTCTTAACCCATACACTCCAAGATTTTTTAATGAACCTTCATCTTGGTCTGTGAATTTATGTAGTTTATATTTTTTAACTTCCTTCATAATATCAATTGTTTCTCCACTTCTCTCAACATTAGTTAAAAGGTATTGGTCTAGCCTTTGTTTTTTCTTTGATCCCTTTCTTGATTTTTTCTTGTCCTTTGACCTTGGTTAGCAATCCAATCTTTAAATATGTTTATCATCTCCCCCAGGGAAACATAGTATTTCTTTCTCAACTCAGTTCCATCTCATGGGTCAACTTGAGGTGGGGTTTCAACTTCAAGAGTTACCTAATATTTTCTTCGACACTTGGGAGCCATGATTACTTCTCAAGATTTTAGATAGCAAATTTCTTTCAAATTTTAACACTTAAACATCAATTACACTAATTCAATCAGGACCACTCTTCACCACTACCAAAAGGGTATATCCTCGGAACAAGATGAGTTAATGGAATATCAAGATATGTCAATGGTTCAAGATGAATCATGGATTAAACATGTGATATCCCATCCCTTAGAATAATAAGTATCATTCCCAACCAAGTTATAGTCCACCAAGAAATATTAGGTATGTAAGACCATCAACATTTACCCCTACAAAAGTTGTCATATGATAAGAATCACAATTTTCCACTTATGTGATATGGGGGTAACATGTTCCATTTCAATTCTAAGTTCATTTTGTGGCAATGTGAACTAATATGTGGAATAATTACTTTTTATCCCCTCACCTAAAATGAGCTTGAATAATGATTACAACTCTTATGCTATGTTCTAGCACTATTGACAAGGTTTAAGGTTTTCACAAAATTACGTAATTCAAACTTGTTGCGTCATTTTAATTGCAACATTTACACTATTTCATGATCTTGAAACCTTTTGGAAAAAAAATAATGCAACATTTGATGCGAAAACCTAATTGTTTATGTTAAATTAAAGTTAGTTTCTATTGGACATTGGATTCAATGCTCCCCTTGTGTTTCGTGACATGGACTAACTACCTCTCATGGATCCTAACACTAGCAATTGCAACAAAGACTAATGCCTGCAAGTTTTGGTCTAACGACAATCATGATTCCAGCAAGTGGTATAAGAGTGACAAGTCTCGAGTTTGAAACTCACCCGACTCACGCTAGGGGGAAGGCGATTGTTGGACATTGGGTTTAGTGCTACCCATGTGTTTTGGGACATGGACTAACTGCTTCTCATGGGTACTAACTATGGAGATTGTATGGAGATAATGCATGCAGGTTTTGGTCTAATGGGAATCATGATTCCAACAATTTCAACATTTTTTAAAAGCTTAAGTATATGGTCTCTTTATTATCTCATATTACACAAGCTTTACTACTATGAGATTCATCCAAATGCTTAAAAATTTGAGGTATATTGCACCATTGTTTGGGTAATATTTTGTGTTCAGGTTATCTAACAATAAAAAAGTTGACATATTCATAAATTCCATATATATCATCTCTTTTAAAGCACTATGGATGCACTAGTTCACTCTCTATGGATGCACTATAATGTTTAACATTGGACACTACCCTACAAATGTAATAATCACGCCTTAAATGTTGGTATGTTCACTACAAGGAAAATACCTTCTAGTGGAGGTCATAACGAAGGTTTTTAGTGTTATAAAATTGGAAAACAAATGTCAAAAAAACATCCACTAAAACATCTATTTGCAATAGTAGATGTTTTAGCAGAGATTATAACAGAACTTCATCACAACTAAAAAAATCTGGGTGGCCAGAGGTTTTGGCATATGTTTTTTTTTTGGTACGCTTCATTGAAAAAGTAGCACTAATGTGCTACATCTATCAAAAGCACCGGGGCTACATACATAACTAAAAGAACCAAGGCATTGAATGCAAAGAACACCAGTGTCTGAAATGTATACTACTATGATGCGTATATATCAAAAAATAGGGAATGCAAAAAAATATTACAGACCCAATGCTTTTATTTAAACTTGTAGCGCCAATGCATATGGTTTGTATAAATGCATCAGTGTGCTAATGATATAAAAGGACCGGTGCTATTAATTTTAGTAATGCACTGGTGTGCTAATGATATAAAAGAACCGATGCTATTAATTTTAGTAATGCACCGGGGATAGAAATAATATTTTGTAGGATCGAAGCATTAGTTCTATGAAAGAACTGGTGCGTTAAAAATTACAATGCACCAGGGCATTAATTGCAAACAATATCGATGCTTGAAGAACTAAATGCTTAGATGTTGTCATTTTCTGAAAAGGCATTGGTCATTCAAAAAATATGTCGTCACAGTGCTTTTAAATAACATAATTCACTGATGCGTGTTTATGTTATAGATGCACAAGTTTTTTGTATGAGATTTTTGTTTTTTTTTTGTTTTTGGAAACATCGACATATGACAATGTAATTATTGTAATTTGTAAAATTTGTTATTCATCAAAAGATCAACATATATCTTATAACAATATTCATATAAATTAAAATTTCATATGATGTTTTTATTAATTTGTTATATTATTATATTTAACATCTCTTCATTATAATATTGAATCATCCATATATTTAATCAGTGGTGTAACATTTGACAGTGACATTGGATAACACAATAGAATAAATTAATGTGGCAACCCTGGCCAAAATTCCATGTAAAAGTTAATAAAGAAAAAATGAGATCAAGGTCATGGGACACATATTCCAAGATGAATGGTGGGAAATACATCCTAGTGGGGGTGTTCAATTCAGTTATTATGGCTAAGGAAATTGGCAAAGGAAATGGAAAAGGCTTTGGAAAGGCAAAGTGGCATTAATTGGCATTGTATTTATGGAAATAATATAAATTAGGAGAAAAGGAAGGTGAAATGTCACACGTTTCATGTGAAGAGGAAAATGAAGGAAAATAATGGAAAATCAAGAGGATTAGTTGGCAAGCTTTTGCTCAGGCTTGGTCAATGTAACCTTTTGTTAGTTCAGTTCTGGAGCTCTCTCATTATTCTCTCTCTCTCTCTCTCTCTCTCTCTCTTGGACACTTAGGTTTTTCTTAGAGCACTTTGGAATTGGTTCAAGCAAGGAAAAGAAGGGAAGGGAAGGAAGGAGCAAGCAAGGAAGAGTAGATCAAGCAACTACAATAAGATTCTTTGCAGGAATCGATTTGCATGTGTGATTTCCTTGCTACATTTAGCATGAATGGTATTGCATGTGGTACTTTGTTGTCATGGCATGGGTTTTTCTAGGTGTGACAGTGTTTTCAACCTAACCTTTCCATTTCTGGAAAGCCATGGTGTGATGGGGTTCTCATGTTTTGGTTGAGTTGGATTGTCAGATGGATTCAAAATTGAGTGAGGTGGATCTCTGAAAGAAAGAAAACATGGCCTAGTGATCCCTGAACAAGACCATGGATTGCGTTAAATCCACTGGACTAGTGACCCTTGAACCAGACTGTGGGTTGCAGTAAATCTAGGTATTGTGTGCCTCGGTGGGCCTAGGAATCCTAGACTGGTTAATGGAGGGATATATGGTAAATCCTAGAATTGTTTTCCCATGATTATGCCTAGGAATCCTTGTCGATGAATGGCAGGCTATACAGTAAATCCTAGAGGGTGGAGTCTTGATTAGGGCCTAATGATCCGATGTGGATTGCGATAAAGCCTAGAGGCTAGGAGATAGGGAAATTCCTCACGGTGTAGATGGAGAAATCCAGTGGCATCCATGCTTGTTTTATGGCCTAGTGATCAAGATGGATTGAGGTAAAGCTTATTTCTATTGATGAGGGTGAGATGGTGTAGCCTCGGGAAGCCCTAGTTGATTTTGGTTTTAGTTCCCACATTCATGATTGGAATATGGCACGGGGGTGATTGGTTGAAAGAAACATTTGGTTCAACCAATCTATGGTTGGGTGGTTCATGGAAGTCCCAAACCCAGTTGGTCGTTGCATTCATTAATATGAAGTTATTTCTCCTTGTTATTTCACGAGTATTATATTGGTTCATACGTGGATTATATGGTTGTTATTTCCATGGTATTTCTTTTTTTATTATGTTGGTTATGAATATGCATTATGACAGTGGTGATGTCTGGCTCCCATCATGTTTTTACTTGTAAATGAATGAACAATGTATCTATGGCCTAATAGATGATAATGCAGCTAATGTGATAAGGAAACAATGCCTCGTGCTGAACCTCAGATAAGTATGAGACCCCTATGTTCAGTTCTATTATTAAGACCTGTAGATTTCATGTTTTTGACATGTTTGATTAAATTCCTATCATGGCCAGTAGGGGTCCAGTATAGTCCTTGTTGATGGTTTTGCAAATGTATCTTTGTTTCAATGTGAAATTTAATTTATGAACCTGTCATTGAGTTAAGGGCAGTGACCTAGGCTCTGGGCCTGAAAAAGTGGCACAAATCCCAAAGTCGAAAGCACAACACTAGGGAAAAAAGTCCTAGAATCTCCCTTGCCCTTGTTGTGGGAGCTTTTGGAGCCTCCCAGATGCACCCTTGTCCATATCAAGGGAGCATACATGGGTTTGATGCATTAAAACTTCAGTTGGTTTCAGGGGTTGGCTACCTGAGTGGTTGGGATGGCTCCTGGGAGTCCTGTAGTAGGTGCAAGAGGTTTGTGTGGTTTTTTTCCGTCGATTCCACTTCCTTATGGTGACTTAAGAGGTTGAATCCCATTATAGTGGCCTCTTGTCGCATATTTACCCTGGTTGGACAGTTACGTGGGTAGATGTGGGATGAGTGTGTTACAGAGTGGTATTAGAGTGGGTTGCACTCTCTTTGGGTCCTATATGATACCACCGAGTGGTACCAGAGTGGGTTGCGCTCTCTCTAGGTAATATCTGATACCATAGATTTGTATCATAGCGGGTTTCGTTCTCTTTGGGTTGTGTCTACTTTTCGTTCTTTTTGGTGATATATCATACCACATAGTGGTATCAAAGCATGATTCAACCCTTGGACTAGATGGTCAGAATGTGTTTTTCATGCATGCATGTCAGTTGCATATGTGCTCTTTATGTTTGTGGACTATGTGCTTGTTCTTTATGCATGGTGATGTTCATTGTTGTCGCTGTGTCACAATGTGGAAGTTGATGATGTTGTTGTTGAGATGTGTTAGTCATGAATGCATGTCAGTTGTATATGCATTTGTTATGAATGTTAGTGTTTATATGTTGTTATGCATGCATAGTCATGGTTATGGTTATGCATGTATGGTAGGTTAAACATTCATTTTTAGGTCATTGTATGTAATTAGGTCATCATTATGCTATTGGTATGTTATTATGCTAATGTGTTGAAAGAGGTAAAGTATAAAATGCAAACTATCACAGTGAGGTTGCAACACTAGGCTTTGGGGTAAGAGAAGATCGTCATATAGGTTGTATGTTTGGTGTGTAGGTATGTGGTTAATGGTTGTTATAAGAATTAGGGTTTCTTATATGATTTCCATTCTATTATTATTATGGTTACATGTATGGTAGATGTTAGTTAATTAGTGTGATCATATTTACATGCATTGGTTAGTCATGAAGGATCGTGACATGTTATATGCATTGTGGTCATATGCCTAATGATTATTGTCATTGCAGCTGAGGTATTGATGTTATATGTATCATGATAAATTGAATTGGACTATGAAAATGGTTAGGGTTATGAAATTTAGTTATGAGTTAATATGTTATGATGTTATGTCATACTAATCTAAACTGACGGTGCATATGTGATTGTTTTGCATGAATGAAAATTGTTTATGATTTTATGATGTGAACATGTTAGCTAGTTACTGTTATGGATATCATGACCTTAGTTATGGTTGATTTGATATGTTGTGAATTTATATCGTGATAATCTAGCTTGATTGTGTAGACAATATAGCCTCCACTAAGATACATTAAGTTATGAGTTTGCTTATGTCATAGATTTGGTGCTTGACTGTTTGATTATGTCGTTTAACTGGTGTTTGATTGTTTGGTGTCTATTATGTCGTCTAGTTGATTTAGTTAACATGGTCCGTTTATAGTTTGTTTGAATGTTTGATTACATTGCATGATATGAGTATGTGCCTATAAGATTGCATGAAGAAATGATCTTGTTTTAAGATGGTCGTACTAACACATATGTGTTGAGACAGCCGATATGTACTTGAGTGTAACATTATGTAGTATGACTGATGACTGTGAGTTGATTTTGATTATGACATGATTTTTAGTATTGGTAAAGGTTGATTGCAAATTGATAGATTGTATTGATATTTGGAACATGTGGTTGACATGTGTGAGTAGTTGCAAGGTAACATGCTTGGCATAACAAGGTAAGCTAACTATTATATTGTTATATTTATTTATACACTAGAAATTATGTGTTTATGGTAGTGTGATGTAGGGAGTTGCATGGAAAGAGAGGTTACTATGAAATCTTGAAGAAGGCTCGGGTTGAGATTTCCTTGGGAACCATGGGATTGAGTCATGGTGTCTATTGTTAGTCTCATGCTTTCATTCTTTTGCGATTTGTTTGCACTTGATTTTAGGTTTTTTTATGTCTATTATATGGCCCTACCACTTTGTTTTTGGTTTCTCATTGTTATTAGTTTTCATGGTTTTCTTTATGTTTGTTTCTTTTTATTTCCTCTTATGTTTTTGGGTCTTGGGAATTGGTTGGGAAAATAGGAAAGTTAGTGGAGCTAGGGGAGAGCTGAATAAAACCTAGCAGCGAATGTAAGACTCAAATGAAGTCGGTGCATGTATAAGGGCAATTGAAGGCAAGAGTATGATAGTCGGTTGAGTTGGCTGGGTCCATTGGGATAAATGAACGATGGCATAACAATCATGAGAAAGGTAATAGGAAAGGTAAAGTAAATGGACTTGAGGTTTTAGATGCCTTGGCTATGTTGGGAATCGTTGTTCTCAATGGTGTGCATGTTGTGAACAGATAAAGGGAGTTCTCTTAACGTTGACCTTATGATATCTAGTAATTATGTTGTGATCATGTTGATGTCTATATATGTATACATGTATGTATATATATATATATATATATATATATATATATATATATATATATATATAGATATATCAATGTGTGTGTCATGTCTGATAGGGTCATCATGGATCATGATTGTTTTTATGCTAATGTTTATATGTAGGTATGTATGTATATATGTCACCGTCTAACACAATCATAGTTGTTTTAATTCTCATATATATGTATGTATGTGTGTATCTATGTCACTATCTGATAGGGTTGTCAGGGATTATTCTTGTAGAGGAATGATTGCTTATGCAAGAGAAGGGCATGAAAGAGGTTCTTAGTCTTATGGGGAATCAAGTGGAAAGAGTAGTCCTGACAAATCTACGAGGTTAGTATCCTATGGTTATGAGTTGATATTATGTGTTTATACTATGCCTATGTTTATGTTGGGAATCATTGTTCTCAATGGTGTGCATGTTGTGAACAGATAAAGGGAGTTCTCTTAACGTTGACCTTATGACATTTGGTAATTATGTTGTGATCATGTTGATGTCTATATATATGTAGATATTTATAGATATCAGTGTGTGTGTCATGTCTGACAGGGTCATCATGGACCATGATTGTTTTTATGCTAATGTTTATATGTAGGTATGTATGTATATATGTCATTGTCTGACATGATTGTGATTGTTTTAATTCTCATATATATGTATGTATGTGTGTATCTATGTCAGTATCTGACAAGGTTGTCAAGGATTATTCTTGTGGAGGAATGATTGCTTATGCAGGAGAAGGGCATGAAAGGGGTTCTTAGTCTTATGGGGAATCAAGTGGAAAGAGTAGTCCTGACAAATCTACGAGGTCAATATCTTGTGGTTATGAGTTGATATTATGTGTTGATACTATGCCTATGTTTATGTTATGGATCGTAATGTTGAGAGATACGTCAGTATAATGAAAGGATGATGATCTACGGCATGCTAGGATAAGCATGAATGGCGAAGAGACACTAGAAGCAAGGTTGCTTGGTAGAGATAGTGTGGTCTTGGATGTGCAGTGCTACTATTGTGTATATGTTTTGTATATTGTATATCCAGTGATTGTACCTATGGTGTTAAGTTCCTGTTGTATATAGGGTGTTGTGTGTATATTGCATATGCAGTGTTGGGTATAGATGGTGATATGTACATGTTGGATATGTTGTGTTGTGTACATATTGTACTATGCGCATGATGGATGTGCAGTGTTTTGTGTGTTGTAACTTATTTTTACCGTAGTTTTTTCTTACTTTTTCCTTTATATTGAAAAAGGGGAAAAAAATAAGAGAAAAGAGAATAAAAATAAGAAAAAGGAAATAAAGAAAGAAATGAAAATAAAAATGAAAATAAATAAATAAAATATCAAAAGAAAAGAATAAAAAAGGGGATATAAAAAAATGTGTATATGAAAAAATCGAATAAATGAATAAAATACCAAAGTTGTGTGCTAGTTCAAATGCCGCATTGTTTCTTAGTATTATTTTAATCCTTATCATTTTCCAAAGCGTTATATTTTATTGTAAATAAATATGATATGACACTCTTGTCATTTTGTAATAAAGTTAAAATGAGATCTGATGGATGAGATCATCCCCACCCGAATCAATGGTAGAGGATGAGTTCACGACCCCCCCCCCCGCAATTTCGGAGTTTAATGGGGGGAGGGGGGTTCCGAAAAGTTGGTTCCCCGAAACTGCCCACTCATACGTGGCGCCTCCTAGTTGAGTTCGGGACCCCCCTCTCCTAAACCACAAACCACCCCCCCCCCTGAAAATCACTTTTCCATTCCCACTCCTCTCTCACCCCCACTCACACCTTGCCACTTGTACCTCTCCTATTCACTCTCACCAATAACCATTATATCATTAAATTGCTCTCGCAAAATGGTTATGTAATCATTTTATCATTAAATCCTTCTCGCCAACGTCTAAATAATTAATTAGACACACCCAAAAAATGGTTATAATCTATTATTTAATTCTAATCCCCTATTTTAAAAACCACGCATTACCCTGCATCCTCTTATTTCTCCATTTATTCTTCTAGTAGCACCATTCGACCCCGAATTCCGCAATCGCACAGCCATCATTCATACGCCAGTGATCATCATTTGTCTGGTAATTCACCACCTTAGCTAGTAATTTTCTATTTCACAATGTCTTCTCACAAAGGCAAGTTGAAATTTGTTGTAGAAAGCCCTACATTGCCCTCTGTAATTAACCTAAACAAGCTCCCTCTGGTAGATGTGCAATACAAGATCTCAAAAACCCAGTGCGAGTTCGATATTTATGAACTCCAAAACTGGGAAAACCAGAAATGTCTAGATGTTAGTGATGAATTAAGTATTTGGGAGTCTTTCTTATGCCAATTTGTCTTTCCCCAAAATCATATCTTCCCATAATTTGTCACATGGTGCCATCTCAGGTATCTTCTCAGTCAAAGGGTTGTAATTGCCCAAAACAATGAAGTTTTATTTTCCATTACACCTGAATACATATGCCAAGCACTCCAAATCAATCACCCAACTCCTATGCACCCTTTTTCTATTGATACCCTCATGGAGATCTATCAAAAACTCACATTTCCTCAACGAGCCCATATCTTTGAGTCATTCTTACCATGAAAATTCCTAGTTACCAAGAACTAATCTACCCTATTCCACTTCAATTTTCCCAGAAATATCAAGGTAGGTTATATCCATGGTCACCTTCTTGCTAGGTACCCTACCGATTAGTAGGTCAATGAAAGCAATACTGGGATTTTTTATATCAGTGTTCTCTATGGGTAATAATCCCTCATTGATTTTAAACTATTGTCAGGTTTTGGCAGACAATATTCATGATCAGTTTCTAAAATTTTCTACTGAAGGTGCTTTTAAAAATCAATCATTTCTTGTGTATTTACTTTTATTTTGATTAAGCAGATAGGTTTAATTTCCCATTGCAAAAGTTAGATGCAAAAGTAAAGCCCTAGTCAGTGATTCACTGGACTTCCTTGGTAAGGAAGAACACAGAAGAGTATTCCATCAGTGACTATGTAAACCAATTTTTGCATATGTCCTTATGTCTTCTCAGCAGTGATGTTATACCAAGGATTTCATCTAAAATTAGAAGAATTTTGCACCTTACTGAGCAGGCCAAAATTGGAGATATGTACCTCTACCAGAATTATACAAAGATCAGAATATATGGATGTGAGCTCCCTCCCTATAGGTTACCAGTGTTTGTTCTAATCAGGATCTTTGACTTAGAATACATCAGGAAAATGGTGAACATGGACAATTTGCATTTTTTATCCACAAAGTAGAAAGCACAATTCAAGTTGAAGGCACAAATTGGCCCTTTCAATGTCAATACCAGAGCAACAATGAAGGAGGCAGATAATTTATTAATGAAGATGAAATTCAGGTTGGGTTTTACCTGGTCCTATGATCCATTAGGAATTATTTCAAAGCTAAGAGTTGAGCAAGAAACAACACCATATGTACATACTGCCATGCCAAATATAAAACAATATGTAAATCAAGAAGAATTGCAGGAAAATACATTACAGGAAGTTGAGGAACAAATTGTTAGTTATACATCTTCATAGACTCTAATTCCTCAAGAAAAAGAAACCAAAAGAACAAGATAAATCTATCTCTTACAGACTCAGAAACTCAATCTACAAGTTTCACAGTTTTCAAAAGGAGAAAGAAGATAAACACTAATCAGGAGTCCTCAGAGGACAAGAGTTCACAGTTTCAAGCTATAATGGTGCTGTAAGGATTTTCCACCACATCTTTTCCACAGATTGAATAAATAATATATTCTCCCATGTCTTATGTTTCTCATGATACAACACAATGAAATACTTTTGCTAGATACAGAGAAATTAAAAGGAAGAATGAAGCATTAAAGGCCACTACCTATTCAAAATTTTGGAATCAGTCTTCCACTACACAACATAGAATTTTTTCTGCACTTGATATTCAAAAGGGACAGTTTGAATTAGCTTTCTTGGAACCTAAATTTCTAGTCCCTAAAAGTGGAGAAGATTATAAAACATCCATTTTATTTTTGACACCAAGAAAATTCGTGCAATTTATCAAATTGACCTACATAAGCAAGTTGGTGAAATGATATATTCCACATTCACAAGTTCAGCCATGGTAGCCTCTAAAATACAAGCTTCCTTGAACAATATTGACACACGTTTGAAAATGGAGAGAATGTCATATTTGGCTAAAGATACCATAATCAAAGATATTGAAGATTTGGTGATCAAACTAGGATATGATCCTAGTAATCAAAGTAGCAGAAGAGATGATAAATAATAAGAATGTTGACATTCAAGCATTGAGGAAGCAACTTAAACTTCCTACTACTAAACATATACAAGCTAAGAAGTTGGTCAATTTTAAAAGGAAAAAGAAAATATGTTCAAATTGATAGTTGAACAAAATGTTCAAATTCAAAAAATGGAAGTTAACATGGAATCACTCTTAAAAAAGAGCAATAGCTCAGTATTTCAGCTACCACTTCAACAACAGGGAGATCTACGACAACAATCATCATAGTAGAAGCACAATCTACTAATTCAGTAGAACAATTATCAAAGGTCATGGGAGACTTGTCTTTGAAGGACCAAGAGATTGAAAAACTCAAAATGCAGCTCCAAAAGATTCAAGAACAGAAGATTAAGTCTAATAATGCATATTTTTCCGAGATCCAAAAGAATTATAAATTAACTCAGCAATTATAATTTTTTGAAACAAATATTTAATTACACAAACTATTGCTCAGGCCAAAGAAAATATTTGGATAGACATTAATGTATCATTGATTGAATTATGGGCTTCAATTGAAATTATTTTTGAGCAGGAAGATTTATTGCAGAGGTCACAAGAAACAGTAATAGAAATAAATAAGGACTTGGACCACAAACCAAGAGATGCCACAAAGATAATTAAGGTCCTAAACTCCAAGAGAAAAGATGAACTTGAAGAATTCAGCATTGAAGACATAACTAAAGTTGTCTTGGAGGTGAGAAAGGTTCTAACCAAGAGGAATTTGATGCTACAACTTGAGAACAAGTGCCAGAATTTGGAGGTTCAAATCAAGAAATTTCACAAGAAATTCAATGCTTTACATCATAAAGGACTTCCAGGTTTACAGGATAGAGGTGGTAAATTGATTCCACTTGAAGATTATAAACACAGGTTACATGAGATAGCAGTGGACAAGACCAAATTTTCCAAAATCAGAGGAATTATTACTGGGAAATCCTTCATTGAAGGTTTAAGTTATGATTTGTTAATTCAGCATGAAATTAAGCATTTGTTTCTAACTAGGCCCACTTTTGAAAAATATACTGAAGTTGATGAGTCATATAGAAAATTGTTAAAAGTTTCTATCCCTAATGAAAATAGATGGGATAGATTGTGTGAGCTCATTGAATAGGAACATAATGGTAAATTTTAGAAGCATGCAATAGAATTTTAGGAGTAGATGACAAAATTTTAGGGGCACTGGAAAAAAATCATATTGCTTGCTACAGTCATCAACAACAACCCTCAAAATCTGTGCAGAGTGTTCAAATTAGTTCATATCTACTATTTTTTAGTTCTATTTTTATAATATCCTGACTTAACCCACCCTTGTTCTCTGTCCCCCCTTCCAATGTTCCTCATTTTCCCCCTTGTATTGGTCATCTTAAAGAATTTTGGTTCTCTCTACTTTATCTCTTGAATAAATTCTCTTCATCATTAATGTGTCTTTTTTTCCCTCCTAGCTCCATCGACTTTACTATTTCAATTCCCTTCTTTAATTATTTCCTCTTTAATTTTTTCTAGCTCTAATTTCTATCCCCTACCATAAAATATTTATTGTTTCATTAATCTCCCTTCAGCTTAATAATCCTTTGAAATTTCATGATGCCAAAATAAATTTATATAACCTTATATGGCATTAATTTATCTAGGTTCCATTTTTTAAAATTATTCATATATTTCAATTCTTCAATTAAATTTAAATAACTACGAATTATTAATCTTCTATTTCTTAATTTAACAAAAAAATTGTCCAAATCTTGTTCCATAATTTTTTAATCTCAACCATTATTTGACTAATTTATAGGGTCAAGTTTTAGATATAATTATGTTTTACATTTTCATTAATGATTCATATAATTTTAATTCTTTAATTTCTAAATAACTATTATTATTAATATCCTATTTCTTAATTCAACAAACAATCTTCAAATATCTCCTTACTTCCGCCTTTATTCAAAAATCAAATTAAAAATCTAATTTCCTAATCCTCTTGGTCAAACCTTGGTCCATAATTAATCCATCTCAATCATTATTTGGTTATTTTTTGGTCAATTCATTAGTAAAGTTGATAATATATTATTTCTACCTTCTAACCATTAATCAACGAATACATAATCCAAAAGGTTCCTATTACAAGGTGCTCCAACACTCATTTACTCTCAAGGCTCTCTTTGGTCATTGGTGATGGATGGAGTTCCCATCTGAAATGTTGGACGGGTCACATATATTACACAACGCCCTTCCGAAAATATATAACAATATCCCGACTATTTTGGATGATATTATATTTTGTAATAAATTTTGATTCCAATTTAGATATGTTTGAAGTCAAACTCTATAAATATTTTTCAATTCCAAGAAAAAAGGGTTGAACCCTTGTGATGAACCAGTGAACATGCTTGTAACTTTCTGATCTATTTCTAAAGTTAATAAAAGGATTCTAGATTCATTCTGAGTAGCTTGTGTATCTCTGTGAGTTCTTATGGTTATTCAATTATGTATTCATTTTATTTTTCTATGCACATGTTCAAGGTAACATAGAAGTCTGGGTAAGAATAGATTGAATATCAATCTCTCTGAAAGCTCCTGCAAAGTTATCATTATTTAAAGAGATTAATTAACTGAAACTGTCTGTCTTAGTTAATTCCTCTAAATTTTTAAATTGTTGCCTTTTGTCATCTCTTGCACATGTATTGTTTGGCTATAGAAGACTTCTATATGCATATGCTATATATAAGAAATTAGACGTTCAATCTGAATATCTAAGGAATTATATCTTCTTAAATTTTGATTTCCATATCATTTTTAAAGTTTAATTTTGTTAAGAATGAAGAATCAACCCTTCTATTTTCTCAAAAATATTTAGGATTTGCATATGTTTAAAAGTTTTAAGCATTGGTCATCCACTCAAAATTAAAAACATGACTTTAGATGCTTTGGCATAGTCCCTTAGCCTAGGACTGTATTCAAAGGACAACATCAGATTTCCATCCTTACTAGGGATCAAAGATTGAAGCTTGTTTCCTTGGGACAACAATTATACTTGCCTCTTAATGGTGAATAAGAGGTCAGTAGGCTAAAATCCTTCACCTGGCGACTCTACATATTAAATATGGCTTCATGCAGACATACCATATCACAGTCATATCTAGAGGTTTTCTCTCCTTTATCAGATCCAGAGAGATTAGTTATAATTGCATTTAATTAGACATAGGTTAGAAGCCTCTCTTGCTACTTCTGCCTTTGTTTTATCTGAAGAACCTTCAAAATCTGACCAAACCCATTCAACTCCAATACCTGTTGAATTATTAGATCTTCCTCCAAAAGTCTTAGAAATCCTTTCTAGAGGAGTAGATATTCAAACTGCACATTTAGTCCATTATCTTGAGGATTTTGAACTTCCTTATTCCCATTTGGAACCTAATGACAATGAAGAAGATCCTAAACTTTCTCTTTCTGAGTATAAACCACTTGATTTTAAATCTTCTTTTGTACATAGTTATCCATCCATTTCTACTAAATCTGAAGAGGAACTTAGTATTTATACTAATCTTCTAACTTTTCAGGATCTTGAACATTTTCTTCTTGAAGTTTAGAAGTAATTTATTAATCCTCAATTCTTCCAGAAACCCAAACCTTCATCACCTCCTTCTTCCAATAAAGTTTTTTCTCCTAAAAAGACAACTCCATCATAGCATTAAATGGCTAGTATTCAATCAATTGTGGTAGCAAGTTATGCAACCTTAGTTCTTCCACCTGTAGCCCAACTTCATTCTTTTCCTAATGGGTATTTAAAATATCTACCTAGATTTAATGGAGAGACAGGTCTATCTGTTGAATATTATTTAGCTGCATTCCTAGACTTTACTGATAAAATGAATCTTGAACATGAAGATTTCTACACAAGGCTCTTTATTCAAACACTTGAAGGAAATGTTTGGATATGGTTCAAACAAATTCAAGCTAATTCCAATAATTCATGGGCTAAATGAGTTAACATTTTCAAAAATCAATGGGGAATAAAAAAGGATGTTGTTTACTACTTAACATAATATGAAGACTTAAAAACAAACCCCGGTGAACCTGTAGCTTATTTCATTTAAAGATTCAATAAACTCTATAACAAAATGCCTTTTGATTGTAAATCTCTAGTAACTGTTGCTAAGGTTAGGATTTCCAAAGAATTTGAAGATGACTTTTTTGTAATGCTTAGGGAGAGAAAATCAGAAATGTTAGTAAACTTGTAAACTAATGCAATCGAAGTTGAAGCTAATAGATCAACATCTTCTAAACTAAAAGCTAAGGCGGAAAAGGTTAAAAGAGGATGAAAGCTAAAGAAGAAGGTACCTCATCAAAAACGAAAGATGAATATCATAAAATTGATGAAATAACTTCTCTACTTTAAATATGTCCAACAAAATCTCTAGAATGGAAACTCAACCTATAGTAACCCAACAAGTTGCAAACAAACCACAAGTTTAATACAAAAGACCTTTTCAACCTCAAATTTTGCAAAGATCAAACACTGATAAGCAAATTCAAACTCCCCTAATGATTGGTGATCAAGATCCTGAAGAAAATATTCTTGTCAATACAAATGATATCAATTATTTTGAAGATCCAACATTACATAATGTTATTGTTCCAATCACTCATGATCAATATTTAATTCAATATCAAGAAAGTTCTCAAGTTTCCAAGTATCAATCTTCTTCTAAATTTATCATTGTTGAATTAAATAGAAGGTATGACCTTAGACCAAGAACAGGACCTGATAGAGCATTCAAAAATGTCACCTTTGATGAACCTCAAGTAAAATCAGTTGAAACATAAACATCATCAATTCAACCACAGATTCAGTCACAAGAACAAAATATTTCTGAAAATTTTGTTCGAACTATTTTTAATGTTGAAAAATAATTAGAGAGAGCTAAAATTCCAATCCCATTATCTAAACTCTCCAAAATCTAGGTTATAAACATCAAGTCTCTAAATGGATTCAATCTTCAAGTGTTGATGCAGAGGGGGATGTCACTAATTTATAGGATGAAAAACCTTAAGTTATTTTTTGTCCTAGTTTTGATATGATTGATGAAAGTGTACCTCCCTTTTATGTCACCTTGAAAATTCATGATAACCTTTTATATAATGGCATGTTAGATTCCGGTGATTCCTGTAATCTAATGACGAAAGTAATCATGGATCAAATTCAATCACAAATCACTAGAGCATATCATGATCTGTATACTTGTGATTCCAATAAAGTATCTTGCCTTGGATAAATTAAGGATTTAGTGGTAACACTTGCTAAGATCCCTTTCAAGAGTGTAGTCTTGAAAATTGCTTTTACAGATATTCCCCCAAAATTTGGAATGTTATTATCTAAATCTTGTGTTTCCAAGTTAGGGGGATGCCTGCAAATGGACATGTCCTATGCTACAATCCCAATTTATGGAGGTGAACATTTAAGACTATACAGAGAAGTAAGATTCATTAATATAGTTTGTAAAGAAAATCAAGCAATTAATCATCCCATTTATGAAATCGATCAAGGTTTTGGATGCTTTACTTTAGCTGCAAATGATCTTCCAAATCCTCAAATCAACATTCAAGAAATTGTCAATACCCCTCAAATTATAAACACTAGCATTTGGAAAATGTATTTTGATGGAGCATTTTCCAAAGATGGGGCAGGGGCTAGAATTGAACTCATCTCTCCTGATAAGAAAAATATAACTGAATCTTTTAAATTAGATTTCAAGGTCACCAACAATGTGGAATAATATGAAGCCCTAATTTTAGGATTGGAGTTAGCTAAGAGTCTGAAATTTGAAAACTTGGTTGTATATGGTGATTCAGAGTTGATTGTAAAACAAATTAGAAAACTTTGTAAAACTAAGCATCCTAGGATTAGAGCTTATAGGAATGAAGTTTGGGACTGTGTAGATAATTATTTTCAAGCCTTCAATATCACATCAATCCCAAGAGAAGAAAACATTCATGTTGATGATTTCACAATTTCTGCTAGTTCTATTAAAATTCTCGATCCTCTACAATTGCATTATTAGATTGAAGTAAAATACAAATCTTCCATTTCAGACAATATCAAACACTGGCAGGCTTTTGAAGATGTTGAACCATTAAAAAACTTTTTACAAGCAATAGATGAATTTTTTGTTTACATGAAGAAGAAGAACACATTGACGAAATCAAATCAAGTGAGGATGATCAAAATTCACATTTATAACAGAAAAATGTTGACCATGATATCATTTAGTTATCAAATAAGTACATTCCAAAAGGATTAGTTCCCCTTGAAAAATTGTTCGATTATAACGATGTTTCAAAAACCTCATTGTTAAATTCTCAGCAAGAAAATGTTCAAGACTGTAATATTGGTACATCTGAAGAAATCAGAGATGTTAAAATTTCAGCATCATTGCCTCAAGAAATCAAAGACAACTATATAAATATTTTCAAAAATTATAGAGATGTATTTGCATGGTCATATGAAGAATTGAAAACCTATGACACAACCATTATTAAACATAAAATTCCTCTCAAACCTGAAGCTAAACCATTTTAGTAGAAATTAAGAAGAATAAACCCAATATTGCTTCCAATCATTGAGAAAGAAATTAGAAAGGTATTGGATGCAAAAATAATTGTTCCCTTTAGATATTCTGAAAGGATAGCCAACCTAGTACCTATTAGGAAGAAAAATGGTGAAATAAGACTGCGTGTTGAATTTAGGAATAAAAAAAATTGCCTTTAAAGGATAGTTATCCATTACCAAAAATAGACCAATTACTTAAGAGAGTTTCAAGTTCAAATAGGATTTCAATGTTAGATGGATTTTCTAGATATAACCAGATTCTAGTTAGTCCAGGATATAGAGAAAAGACAACATTTACAACTCTGTTGGGTACATTTGTGTATGCCAAAATTCAATTTGGTTTAATTGTTATACAAGAAAATGACCTCCTCATCAGCTCAGAGGAGAAAGGCAGTTTGACTGAAAGATTGACCAAGTTCACAACCCTATTTTCTAGGGTAATGCGCCCTAGGAACTAACAAAGAGTTTTATAATGCTCCTCAACCATGAATCAAGGGTGTTAGTCCCTAGGGTAACTCTCTGTGTTGCCTTAGGGGCAACGTTAGTCCGCTTTGGTGAGTTTCTGGAGGTCAAAGGAGCAGTTTGACCATATAATATCCCACTATTTACTCATATGTCATCCCAAAAAGTAGGAAACATCTAGATTCGACATGTTTAAGGATATTACTATTCCTAACGGAGTCTAACAAATAGGGAAAGAGAAATAAAGCATGGAAACATCCCAGCTTTTGCCAAAAGGAACTCATGAAAGAGTTGGCAATGTTTTGCCTCTCATTCTATATATTTGAGGCTTGGGGCACTATGAAAGAGGTCAAAAGTATTGAAAGGATTGCCTATTGACTGTCGAAGCTTTGCATTAGATACGAGTTCACCAAGAGGTTAATAAGAGGGAGAGAGAGATGAGTTGGAGGAGTAAGGGAAGCTTGATGCAACTGATGGTTGTAATCACTCTTTGATATCATTAATATAGACCTGCCATTGTGTTGTCTACTCCATGGCATTGATATTGTGATTTATTTACATGTTTATGCAATACCATTGATTATGAGTAGCTTAGATATGTGTAGCTAGATATCATTATGTATTATTGTTTTGATTATCAAAGTTATATGTTGTGATATTACTTCTCGTCTTGTCTATGTGTAGGTATTGATCTAGGAGCTAGTTGAGAGGTCTTCCGCTCTACTACTTTGGGTTCTCTAGAAACACCACACCAAGATCTGAGGTAAATATTTTCCTTCCTACTTTGATTATCATTCTCTTGATATGGATATGTGCATGTATCTTTGTGCCAACTGTAGCTAATATGATTTGTCTGCCAAGGATTCTGGGAAGATCCTTAAGGGTATTTCCACCACAATCACCCATGCATTAATACCTATAGCAGAATTGGCGACTCCACTAGGGACTATACTTAGTTCCCAATTTTCTCCTTCCATGTTCCCAGATATCTCTTTCTTCCAGGACCTCTTGTACTTCTTGGTTCCCTTTCTAACCACTCAGGACTATTCAGCACCCTCCCCACTATTCTCAGCTCTTGATTTGATCCCAAAATACCTCTTTTAGAGCTTCTGCATCACTAACACACCCTAGTAATGTAAAAAATGCTTTATAATGGCCTATTTCCTTTCAAACAAAGCATTAGTTCAACCACTAGCTCTATGTGTCCTCTTTTGAAGTGCGTTAGCTAGCCAAATCTTGATAAAGAACCAATTCTGTGAACTCTTGGGTTGGGGAAGCTGCTTGTAGGCTAATCAAGGATCTCTAGTTGTGCATGTTTGTTTGGATGCCTATTCATAAACATTTTTTCTTTTTAGGAAAATAACTTTACTGCTTATGTTTTTCAAGAAAAAGAAAATACAAAATTTTTATAGTTTTTCTACTTAGTTGGTTAGATTCTGCATTTATTTGGTTTTAAAAGTTGTTAGAGAGCATTGCATGTCTGTACGTTGTGCTTGTGTTTTACTGTACTAGATGCATGGTACATATTGACGTATAAATGATCCTCTCCCTGTAGAAGCAACTCATTCATCGAAGTGAAATTAAAATCATTTTTCTACATGGTTTGTGTCAGAGTCCCACATAACTCCATACATCAACACCCCTTCCGAAGACATTAACAAAGTACATTTAAAATTTACCTCGTAATAAAATCAATCAACAACTCTTTTATGAGTAAACACACATATTAGTCTAGGCTAGGATCTTGGGTTAGGCAGTTGTGAGTTAACTGCCCAAGATTGTAAATCAAGACTAGTGTCGTTAATGAGGGAAAATCCTTTTGCACTCATACTATCTAGGACCACTCCAGTCAAAGCGGAGCTAAATGTGAGACAACATTGGAATGTGAAAGAAGGTAGCCCGACTTTTATTACATATCCTTTGGGTATTTTGTGTATCGGGGATATCGGAGCTGAGTCGGGGACTTAGGTATCTGACCCACACAACGTATTATCTACAACCATGTCCCCCCAGAAGTGTCTGTGATTTGAGGTAACCATAGTGGCCATACATTTTAGGGATGAACATAATGTGACCTTGGGCGGGCTGCCTTGGTACCTAAACAGACCAGCCTACTCTATCTTCAGTTTTTGGGAGGGTGCTTGTCTTCATGAGAGTAATTAGCCCCTAAATCTGAGGTTTGGGTGAAGCTCAATAGTAATCATGACTGTACATTTGTCCAACTCTCTCTTTTATCCATTATGATATTGGGTTTCATCTCTAGCAAACAGTGGTTATCAGACAGAGTCATACCTCCTGCTTGTTGATTGACTTCTTTAGAGTATTTTTTATTTTTTAGGTGCAAGTTTGTTATCACTGAGACTATAATAAATATCACTATAAAATATTTTGATAAAATATATCGGTCACATTGGCTACATATGGCCCTCGTCGTCAATCGTGGCAACAACAAGGTATTCCTTCGCTTATTGTGGAGGATCCGCTGAGCCTCGATGAGCCAGATTACCCATCTTCAGGTAATCAGTATCCAATATCTAACATTGAATCAATCTATGCATCCCCACGATTCCATTCTGCTAGAAGATTTATTTACTGAAGGTTTCATACCTCCTTATAATCCTCCAGTCACTAATCCATTGGGATCGCTATTGATTCAAGTTGCACCTGTACCTCCTATGTCTTACACTGTACTACACCCACCATCCCATCGATGACTAACAGGTCATGGGATTTTGTGGACAATTTTGGTCCACCCTCACTTCCCCAGTCGACAATCAATACTACACCATTGATGGTGAACCCCAGTATCCAAAATGTGCCAAGTCCGAGCAACCTAGTTACACCAAACATGAGCAAAACCCAGTACACACCATTTTCCGCCCCTTTTGTGTCTACTCCCATACCTTTGGAAAGCACTCCATATAACATTATTAGCACGCTTCCCTTCAACAACCCCTTTGGTTGGAATGCTTTGTTTATTTCCAACCCCTAGGTTCAAATTCCTGGGGGCACCGTTCCCAACATGAACATACCGGTAGGGGGCATTACAGTTCCTCCTTTTTTTATAGGACAAATTGGACAATCATTGATTGGAATAAATCCTACATATGCCAGTCAAGTGCCAACGGCCAACTATGCGGCTGGCGGGATCCCTCAACCCGGTCTCACTCAATCCATTTGGGCACCCCATACTCAACCTCCAATGAGTCAAGGGGGAACTTATTATCCTTGAGGAAATCAAGTATATATCCCCTAACCTAACATCCCCCATGGATAGCCACAATATACGACTGTACCCCAAGTAAATTATTATTCTTCAAATCCTATATATAATGCTGGGAACAATATGATGGGAGGACCACAAGGACCCTCAAGTCATTCGTCATCACCTTGGTCTGAATCGGGGGCATCAAATGATTTTCCTTTCTTGGCAACACTTGACATCCCCGATTTGTAAAAACTCACTAATGACCCCATCTACCATAACTTGCATTGGCCTCCAATCCCACACAAAATTCCTACCGACATCCCGAAGTTCGAAGGGAAACAAGGGGAGGATCTGGGTACACATATCACCACCTATCATCTATGGTGCATGTACAACTCTATGGTCGACGATAGTATCTGGCTCCGACTCTTCCCCCACATCCTTATTGGCAATGCAGCCAAGTGGTACATTGAGTTACCACTTGCGTCAGTTAATACCTTTGGCACCCTGGCAAAGGAATTTTTAAAGCACTTTCAGCTACCCATCTGCTATGAAACCGGGACGAGACTCCTTACTACCTTATGCCAAGACACCTCCACCCACATCTCCCATCACATTCATGAATGGAGATGTAGGTGAAGGCTAGTCAAAGCGCCCCTTCTAGATTATTTATTAGTAGATTGGTTCTGCAAATATCTTCTCCCCCAAATCGCCAAGGACATTGCCTTAGGTGGTGCAGTCACTGAAGACCAATCCATTCATCATGCCCAACACTTAGATTTGATTTATTCATAGTCTAGCACATTATACAACGTCATCCCTAATGCCCCCAAAACTTCCAATGCTCTCACTAGTTAGCAACCTGGTGCGCACGCTGATGGTATTATCGGTGCCACCTTTGGGTCTGCTATAAAACAAATTAGTGGACACATTGCCAAGTTGTCTATTGATCTCGCTACCCAATCGACTACTCTTCCTATCGCCGCGATAAAATATGTGCAGTCTACAAAAAAACCTGACAGTAAGAATAAGAAGAATAAAAAAAAGACGCTCCTTCTGAAGAGAAGTCAGCCAAGCAATCCAACCCAAATTAGAAAGTTGTTGCGCCACCTGACAACGGAAAGGACAAAGTTGTCAATTTCCCTTGAAATATCTGTGCGGAAGACCATATGACACATCATTGTCTGCACCTCCAAGAATGCACATATCTCCTTGCTCAAGAGGACACTGGATGGACCCCCACGGTCCTAAAAAACCCTTTCCCTGCTCAGCAGTAGCAGCATCTTATTTCGAACCCGCCTCAACTCCCGTAAGGGGGAAAATCATCCTACAGCTAGTGAAGGCCCATCCACCATTTACACTTTTGAAATGGTTGATCTTCAAACGTGAGCTAAAACTTATGGAGCTCCATTCGCTAATGCTCAGGATGTTGCCTCGAGTTCAAACCCACCACCGCCCAACAATCTGCACATCAAAAGGCCGATTGTTGATCTTGTAATTCACCCCCTAAAAGGGGAATTTCGCTGCACAACACATAATACATCTACATGTGCTACCCATAACTACAGTATTGTAGAATTATTGGCACAAGCACCATCAGCTATGTTTTCACTCGAAGTATTGCAAACTTGTCCAACACAAAGGAAAGCTCTGCTTTTAGCTATTGATGCGGTTGACCCTCAGGATTCCACGCTAGTAATATTTGACATGGAGAAATGTAAACCTCCCCTTTCACACTATCTTGAATTTCAATTGTAAATTTTTTCGAAAGGACGAGGGGTACATAGAACTGTCATTGACGAAGGCACTTCAACCTGTGTCATGTCGGCTTCATGTTGGATCACCTTGGGTTCTCCAAACCTTGCTCTGTCGTTGAATTCCCTTAAATATTTTGACAGTCACACTTTCATCCCAAAAGGTTACCTTGCCAGCTACCCCATCAATTTGAGTAGGAAAATGGTAACGGTGGACACCGAAGTTGTGGATCGAAAACTCGACTATAATATGCTTTTAGGCCGCAAGTTGACTTATGCCATGAATGCCATCATGCCTACTATCTTTTGCATCATCCTATTCCCATTGGATGGAAGGATAGTCATAGTGGACTAGCTCTCATTTTTCACCCTAGATTACTCCCCATTACCTAGCGGCATTGTACCTTTAGTGGGTGGCATACCTGACTCTTATATCAGTATCGATACCAGTATTTTGAAGGGTTCTTCCCTGATGGGTTTTTTTCCTCTCCCATTGCCTATGGTTCCATAGACAGTTTTTATGGTCTCATCTATTCCTCATGACCCAACCAATCCCTGGATCCTCTTGGCCCCTTTAGACATTGACTCTTATGGAGAACAAATGTCGTTTTCACCAGCCGAAATGGTCTATCAATCCATTCAGTCTGCATCCGATTCTCCAGTCACTTTGGTCATGGCCAACAGTATGACCTCCTCTCCCACAACTACTCCCTCTAACAATCTTCTCAATCAAGTCCTACCTTCATACAAATCTATTAGAGAAAACATGTGTTTAGAGGAGCGACCTTAGGAAAATTCTCACCATCGCATGTCGATATCTGATTTGGATGCGACACCTATATAAATCATGTCCTTTGAAGCACCTAAGATCATTCCCTCTAGTTATACAACCATCCAAACTCTGGATTCGGAAGGGAACATGGGAAATATTTCAAAGACACTGCTCATCGATATCTCAATCAAGATAGGCATCGTGGAAAACATCCAGATTGGAGCCGATTGCACTCCTAAGGAAATATCAAGCTTCACCTGCCTTTTCAAGGAATTTTGTGATGTATTCGTTTGGTCTTATGAGGAAATACTCGCCATAGATCCATCTATTGTCGAGCATGAGATCAAGCTTTATGACAATGCCAAGCCTGTCCGCTAAAGACTTCGACTAGTCCACCCCCACAAAACTATAGCCATTAAGCCTGAGGTGGAAAAATTGTTACATGTTGGTTTCATTTACCCCATTCCTTTAACAGAATGGGTTTCCAATCTGGTTCCTGTAGATAAAAAAATAGGGTACCATCCACATCTGTGTTGACTACCAGGATTTGAACACCGCCTGTCCAAAAGAAAATTATCTGACACCATTCATCAACCAAATAATTGACAATTCTGCCAATTACTAATCCTTCTCATTTATGGATGGTTTCTCAAGCTATAACCAGATCGCCATAAAACCTATAGACCAGCACAAAACTGCCTTCATTTTCCCTTGGGGAATATTTTCGTATAGAAAAATCCCATTTAGTTTAAAGAATACTGGAGCAACATTTCAACGGGCCATGGACTACGCATTCCATGATATCAAACACATTGTTCAAGCTTACTTGGACGACCTTCCATCCCATTCCAAGAAGCAAACCCAACACCTAGTTCATCTACGAGAAATTGTTCATAGGTGCAAGTTCTATAACATACGTCTGAATCCGCACAAATGCATTTACTTTGTCAAGTTTGGACGCCTACTTGGTTTCATTGTCTCCTACACAGGATTAGGGTTGATCCCAATAAGGTAAAGGAAATTACTCAATTTCTCGAACCACAATCCATTTTACAGTGCCAACGTTTGCAAGGGAAAGCAAACTTCTTACGAAAATTCATCATAAACTATGCTAAGATGATGAAAGGCTTCATGCACTTACTAAAGAAGGGAGTACCATACTTTTGGGATGATCAATCCCAACGGTCATTTGACGCCTTGAAAGAGGCACTTATATCTACCCCACTGCTTAGTTATCCCAACTATTCATGTGACTTTCTCCTTTATCTGGCAACCTCGCCATCCTCCATAGGAATGATGTTGGTTCAAACTAATGATGATCTTAGTGAGCATGTGATCTATTATCTCTCGAAAGGCCTGGATGGGCCTGGACTTCGATATTCACATGTGGAAATGTTGTCCTTGGTAGTAGTCTTTATTGTCAATTGCTTCCAACATTATATACTACTACGAGAACTACCGTCATTACTTTGGAGAATCCCATGAGACACATTTTGTCTCATCAAGTCATTGGAGGAAAATTTTCCAAATGGATTGTTATCCTCCAGGAATTTGATTTGGTTTTTTCCACTACCAAGGAAAAAAAATCCTTAGTCGTCGCAGAACTATTATCAAATATTTCCATTGTCGATCCAAATGAGATAGCCCATGATCCTCTCCCATATGAATCTATCTATCTGATCGACTCAACTGATCCTTGGTATGGTGACATTCTAGTCTACCTCCAAACATAATGATTCCACCCTGAGCTATCATCAGGTGACCATCATCACATCCACCACCAAGCTCAACACTATCTAGTGCTGGATGATACTTTATATTGTTGTGGCTTTGATACAGTTCTTTGACGTTGCCTCACTCATGAAGAGGTGGAACACGTTTTAAATGAATGCCATGCTGGGGTGTGTGGCAACCATCTTTTTGGCATGTCTACTGCCTAGAAAATTCTACATGTAGGATACTACTGGCCAACCTTGTTCAAATATTGTATAAAGGCAATCCAGCAGTGTCACCCTTGTCAAATATTTACAAAGAAAATGCGCGCACCCCCAGCCCCTGTACACCCGGTTATCTATGTCTACCCCTTTGCCAAATGGGGTATTGACTTCGTCACATGAAACCCCACTTCCTCTGATGGACACAACTACATTATTGTCATTGTGGACTACTTTACAAAATGGGTCGAAGCCATTCCCACTTTCTGCACCGATGGAGAAACCACAGCATTATTCATGTTCAATCAGGTGATTTGTCATTTCGGTGTACCCCGCATAATCGTTACAGACCATGGTTCTCACTTTCAGAATCACATGATGTCTGACTTAACATCATTGCTTGGTTTTTAGCAGGAACAATCTTCCTCCTACTACCCCAAGACTAATGGCCAAGTGGAAGTTGTTAATGGCATCCTAAAAACCATGATCCAACAATTAGTAGGTAACCATAAAACCCACTAGCACCATATGTTATATCCTGCGTTATTGTCATACTGAACTTCAGTCAAAACTGCTACAAGTCAACACCATTCCAACTCGTTTAAGGCCTGGAAGCGGTACTACCTATCAAGTGCCAGATTCCTTCACTAAAACTCATCATTGAACTCTTTCCCGACACCACTACCGGAGAAGAGCGCTTGCTATATCTCAAAAAACTGGATGAGACCCATTGAGAAGCCGCACTGGCACTCAAATCTCATAAGCGTCAGGTCAAAGACCAATATGAAAAAAATGTAAAGCCTCACTCTTACCAAGAGGGTGATCTTTTTTTACTCTATGATAAAAAAAAATGACCTCTTGGGGGCAGGAATGCTTCAACCATTATGGATCGATCCATATGTCGTCACCAAGGCCCTCTTAAAAGGTGCCTATGAACTTCAGGACTGTGAAGGAGCCCCACTCGTAGAGCCCCAAAATGGGCTCTATCTAAAAAATTATTATGCCTAATATTGCACTAGGCATGTGATTTGTAATTTTATGTATTTATAAGTTTTGCTTCTTTTTTCTATGACTAGATTTTTGGAATTTTTTGAGTATGTGTATCATACATGTTTCATTGCGCAGATGTCTTCATCACCCTTACCATACGTAGGATATGCATATGGTGTCAGTCATCACACACGACACATTGCATCAACTACTTGGGTCATTTACACACCTGAGTCAGAACTACTTTGTTCTGGGGGAGTCTTTCTTGGCACTGCCACCAACAATATTGCTAAGTATATGTCTGTAATTTCACTTCTCACTGAAGCGTCATCTCAGGACATCTCCAATCTGGTGGTCAAGTTAGACTCTCAGCTTGTTGTTATGCAATTGACAAATCATTATCACATTCACAATCCAATATTGTTACGTCATTATTTAAGGGTACGACTCTTGGAACATCAATTTGAGTTTATTACATATGAACACATTCCTCGAGAATTTAATGCAGTTGCTTATTCATTAGAAAACTATGTATTAGATTGGCATCTATCTCATTTATTATAGATACATGCATGAGAGTAAATATATATATATATATATATATCGAATCTAGTCTTTTACATCAGAAAATTACCAAAATTTGGGTGTTTTAAGTACAAAATGGCTCTACTAAGTCTCACTATAAACACCCGTTGGCTACACCATGCTATTGCTAAGAGTCTACTGCTCATGAAAACTTGGAACAACTCTAGCTATCCTCCTAAGAGGAACCAAAAATTGATCCGAAACACCCCTTGGTGTTCATCCCACTGTTGGATTATCCAACTTAGAAGTTCTTCTTGACCCTTCACCAGGTCAATCATTACATACTTCATAAAGCCACATCTTTGCAAAGAAAGTATGCATGTGGGATCAGTTAGCATCTATAGTTCCTCACTCTCATGAGATCTTTCTCTCCATAAACTCATGATAATGGCTCCAATCCTGAAAAAAATCACCCAAAAGTCAGTCAAAATGATGGATAAATCTCAAATAAATCACTTGTTGGGGTTTGAAAATGTGCCCATGCTACCTAACACCCCCCGTTAGGACCCACAGGGCATGCTAACACACCCCTATAGGCGGTGAAAGGCGTTTAACGCCCCTCCAAACCTAATGGGGAGCATTAAGTGCATATAATCAACTAGGGCTTCCCGAAACTTAAAAATTTCACCCCGAATGTAGTTGAAAAAGGTTAAATAATGCGAGATAAGGGTTTTTCCATCTTCCTAGAACAAACAGCACGTCGAATGGTTGTTTGGATTTCTCGCAATTTCCTAGGGAAGATATGCTCCGCTTTCACTCTAAAATAGTGTCACAACACTCAAATGGTGAAAATGGTGAAAATGAAGGCTCCAAAATCTTATTATAGTCACTCTGGAGGTATGACTCACCTTATTTAGTCATTAATATTGAATTTTTTCATTTCCTATGTTGTTTATCATACGCCATTTTGATATGTTGTCAATATTACTCATGCTTTGATGAATAGGTTTCAGTGCCGAATTGCATAAACAACCATGTTCAATTCACTATGAGCGCTTTATTTTATGGGATATTTTCTTGCTCTTGAATTGAAAAATCCCCGAGTTTTTTTGCCATCAGGTTCATAAAACTCTTACGATGATGATATGAGCACTTCCTTTTTTGGGACTCTTTCTTGCTCTTAAATTGAAAAATCCCTAAGTTTTTCCCTTCTTTGGACTCGTTAAATCTATGCAAAAGGCATGACCAGTTCTTTTATCTCTTTTACCTCTCTCATTAAATTGAAAAAGGTACCTCGAGTTTTCTTCATTTGACTCGTTAAAATTTGATGAAGATCTATTGAGTTTGTCTTCATGTGACTCATTAAAATTTCATGAAGAATATCGAGTTTACTCCGTCCCCTCGTACTCGTAAAAAAATGAGGCAAATGTCTATTGAGCATAGGTTTATCACTTTATTCGGACTCAATAGACTAACTTACAGAAAAGGAACTATGTTAGGTATACCATTAAACCTTTGTCGCACCCGGTTAACAACTATGAAAAAGGGACCCCCCTGGAGTTTCTCTTTATGATCTTTTCAAACTCTTTAAATATGAAATGACCACTAAGTTTACCGATCTGGAATCATTAAATTTAATGAGATGGGGAAAATTGGACAAAACAATTGCTTTATGTCAGTATTTTGGAAAGAATTTTTGGCATTAGTTGTTCCCTTGAACATAGCACTCCCTCAGAAAAACCTCCTTTGTCAGCCTCTCAAGAGAACATTACCATCCTATGAGTTTAGCCTATATACTCCGATGTTCCTTCATCCCTGTATCCTAACACTCTTTGGTGTTTATGAGTCTAGAACCGTCTGGTTCAAACTTTGTGTCATGCCTTCTATTGTTCAAGGAATCCCTTTATCCTCTATTTCCTATATCAACCGTCAATCATATGCTTCCATTGTTCCCTCTGTCGATTTGACCCATTGCTCAAAAATTATCTTCGTAAAACAATCACTCTTGTCCCGTTTCATGCCAACTGATGTAGGACACATTATTTCCTACCTTTCAATAGGTCTCTTCCTATTGACTTAAACACTCTATCTAGGAAGCAGATACATAAACATATCAATGCCTTGGAACTTGTAGACATCAGTGGCAGGTTACCTTGTGTTTGATCAGGGGTTTTCATTATTGGCTCCTAATTGAATGATTCTACGAGTGTTCGATGACAAAAACATTATTCACACTCACTAGATTGTACTGTGCATATTGGAGACCATCATCATTATCGGTGTCCCTCCTCACATCTGTTAACAGTTTTCATTATTTACTAGTAATCAGGATATTTCTTACATGTTCGACCTCAACTCCTTTATTCACATGTGTCAAAATATGTTGTTAAGATGAAGCAGCAATCAAGACCTTGGGTAGAGGCTTACATCATTCAACCTTGTTTCCTCTCCCAAGCTACGTATATTATTTTTTGGAGACAGCTCATCAAGATGATCCTATTATGACAAAAGTTCCACATTGTGCTTATTAGTGGATGCGATCGTCATATCTCTTTGTTGAGAAATCACTCTGACATAGCTACTAAATGTGGGAATGCCCGACTCAGGACATGATTTTATATTATATATATATGTGGTTGTATCAGGTTTCTCATAGTCCCGAAGCTCCGATCCTCTCTCTCTCTTTTCCAACATGTCTATTCTAAAGTATTTCAACCATCGTCTTCATCTCTGATCTCACACTTTAGGGGGCATCTGTTATACAGGAAAACGACCTCCTCATCAGCTCAGAGGAGAAAGGTAGTTTGACTGAAAGATTGACCAAGTTCACAACCCTATTTTCTAGGGTAACACACCCCAGGAACTAGCAAAGAGCTTTATAATGCTCCTCAGCCATGAATCAAGGGTGTTAGTCCCTAGGGTAACTCTTTGTGTTGCCTTAGGGGCAGTGTTAGTCATCTTTGGTGAGTTTCTGGAGGTCAAAGGAGCATTTGACCAAATAATATCCCACTATTTACTCATATGTCAGCCTGAAAAGAAGGAAACATCCAGATTCGACCTATTTGAGGATATTACTATTCCTAACAAAGTCTAACAAACATGGAAAGAAGAATAAAGCATGGAAACATCCAAACTTTTTCCAAAAGAAACTCATGAAATAGTTGGCAAGGTTTAGCCTCTCATTCTATATATTTGAGGCTTTAGAAGCATTCATGATCTATGTCTTACATTCTCTTGTTATTGATTATGTCCCCAACAATGTAGTGAAAACAATTTTAACACAATCTGATACAGATGGAAAGAGGAGAAGATGGATTTCCAAGATACTTTAGTTTGATCTGGATATCAAACCTACCAAATTGGTGAAAGGGAAGGGTTTAGCTAAACTTTTGGCTGAATCAAATTGTAAGATTCTTGGTATTAACACCATTTTGCAAATCTCAAGTGAGAAGAATCCACAGGAAACTTCTCAAATCTCAAATGAGGAGAATCCACAAGAAACTCCTCAGACTCCATGTGAGAAGAATCCATAGGAAACTTCTCAGACTCCAGGTGAGAAGAATCCACAAGAACCTTCTCATATCGCAAATGAGGAGAAACCACAAGAATCTTATTAGTGTTCAACCAAGAAGAATCCACAAGAACCTTCTTCCAGTTCAAATCATGTTCCTCTTCCTCTACATATTGATGACAATTTTTTACTTTCAGATTGGTATAAAGAATAGTGAATTTTCTTCGAGATTTAAAGTATCCTCCTGAATTTGCAAAGAATCAATATATATCTCTTAGACTCAAACCTTTGAAATAGTGTATCATAAATGGCATTTTGTATTGGAATGATCCTTTGAATATCATTTTATTATGTCTAACTGAAAGTGAAACCGAATGAGTCATTGAACAATTTCATGAAGGCATTTGTGGAGGAAATTATGCTTGGAAGGAAACTGCATACAAAATTCTGAGAGAAGGTTTCTATTGGCCTAAATTGTTTGCATAGGTTGGAGCAAAGGTAATAATTTGTATCCCATGTCAAATATTTGCTAGAAAAAAGAGGCTAGCAACACTTCTCCTTGTCCCAATTTAATTGAAGCTTCATTTTTACAATGGGGATTAGATTTTATAGGTGAAATAGTTCCATCTTCCAGCAACCAACATAGATGGATATTAACTGCCACTGATTACTTCACGAAGTGGGTAGAATAAATCCACGTTAAGAATGAAACAGATACATTGTTTATCAAGTTCATTGAAGAGAATATATTGTCTAGATTTGGCCGCCCACATAATATTGTTATAGACAATGCACAGGGTTTCAGAAGCATTAAAATGATAGAGTTTTGTAAGAAATATTATATCTCATTGCATCATTCTACACCATATTACCCACAAGGTAATGGGTTAGAAAAATCATCAAATAAGAGTCTGGTTAAGGTTATCAAGAAAGTGTTGGAATATCACAAAAGAAGTTGGGATAGTCATCCCAAATATGCAGTTTGGGCAAACAAAGTATCACCTAAAATATCTACTGGCAAGTCTCCTTTCCAACTTGTATATGGAACTGAAGAAATTTTCCCTACACAGCTAACATTCCCAGTCATGAAATTTTTACAGGAATCATATGAGGAAGTTGATGATTTTTCAAGTAGAATCAATCAGATTATTGAGCTAAACTAAGAAAGAGATGAAGTTCAACACAAAATTCGTCAATATAAAAAAAAAAATAATAATAATAAATTAATTAATTAATTAATTAAAAAATAAATTAAAAAATAAATAAATGAAAAGTGTATTTTACATGAAGGCTAGAGAAAGAGATTTTAGATAAGTTGATCTAGTTTTAAGATGGGATGCCAAAAGAGAGGAAAGAGTCAAGCATGGAAAATTTGATAATTTGTGGTTGGGACCATTCAACATTGCAAGAGTAAAGGGCAATAATAATTTCATTATGTGCAACCAGGAAGGGAAATATTATTCATTGTGAGTCAATGCACAATACCTCAAACACTATATTCAATATTAAATTCTTGCAACCATGTTCATTGTAAATTTCCGGTTTTCTTTAAATTTCAACATCAAAGTGTGATTTCCACAGTAAAGACTCAATAGCCCAAGGGGAAGGCACACGGGTCTGCAAGCTCTCTACATCTCATAGGGGGAAGCAGTCCCCAGATGGAGCCGATTTTGTAACTTATTTTTACCCTAGTTGTTTTTTACTTTTTCCTTTATGTTGAAAAAGGAAAAAAAAAAAAAGAGAATAAAAAAAAAGAAAAAATAAATAAAGAAAGAAATGAAAAGAAGGAAATAAATAAAAAAAATATCAAAAGAAAAGAATAAAAAAGGAGATATAATATATATATGAAAAAATAGAATAAATGAATAAAATCCCAAAGTTGTGTGCTAGTTCAAATATCGCATTGTTTCTTATTATTATTTTAATCCTTAACATTTTCCAAAGGGTTATAATTTATTGTAAATAAATATGATGTGAAACTCTTGTCATTTTGCGATAATATCAAATGATATGCGATGAATGAGATCATCCCCACCTGGATCAATGACAGAGGATGAGTTAGCGACCCCCCCACACTTTCAGAGTTTAACGAGGGGGTGCAGGGGGATCCGAAAAGTTGATTCCCCAAAACTGCCCGCTCATACATCGCACCTCCTGGTTGAATTTAGGAGCCCCCTCTCCTAATCCACGACCCTTCCCCCCTTTGAAAAATGCTTTTCCATTCCCTCTCTACTCTTGCCCCCCAATTCCCGCTCCACTCTCATTAAATCCTTCCTGCCAACTCATAAATAATTAATTAGACGCACCCAAAAAACGGTTATAATATATTATTTCATTAGAATCCCCTCTTTTAAAAACCACACATTACCCTGCATCCTCTTCTTTGACCATTTCTTCTTCCAGCAGCACCAGCGCGACCCTGAATTCCACAATCGTGCAACCATCATTCACATGCCAATGATCGTCATTTGTCTGGTAATTCACCACCTTATCTAGTAATTTGTTATTTCACGATGTCTTCTCACAAAGGAAAGTCAAAATTAGTTATAAAAATCCCTACATTGCCCTCTATAACTAACCTAAATGAGCTTCCTCTAGTAGATACGCAATACAAGATCTCAGAAACCTACTTTGAGTTTGATCTTTGTGAACTCCAAAACCGAGAAAACTAGAAATTTATAGATGTTAGTGATGAATTTAGTATTTGGGAGTCTTACCTATGCTAATTTGTCTTTCCCCAAACTCATTTCTTCCCAGAATTTGCCACATGGTTCCATCTCAGCTATCTTCCCAGTTAGAGGTATGTAATTTCCCAAAATAATGAAGTTTTATTTTCCATTACACCTGAATCCATATGCCAAGAACTCCAAATCAATCTCCTAGCTCCTCTGCACACTTTTTCTACTAATTCCCTCATGAAGATCTATCAAAAACTCACATTTCCTCAATGAGCCCGTATCTTTGAATCATTTGTACGATGAAAATTATGAGTTACATAGAACTAATCCACCCTATTCCACTTCAATTTTCCCACAAATGTGAAGGCGGGTTATATCCATGGTCTCTTGTCTACTAGTGTTGGGTCCCTATAATACTAGTGATTACCCCATTACTATTGTAGTTATACCCCTTATTTATATTGTTGTGCCCCTATTACCCCCATATTGTTATTTCTGTGCCCCATAGAATCCCTCTATTGTTATTTTTGTGGCTTTATATTATTATTGTTAGGTCGGCTGGATTATATTGTGACTCCTTAGACTCCTATATATAGAAAGGAGGTTTTGTCATTTGAATCATCCAAGAATTGTTCATTTATGTAATGTAAAGGAGGTTGCCCCCTCGAAGAGGCTGAATTCTAAGGCGTTGATCTATCTTTTCTATCTTTTCTTGAGCTGGTTTCATAACATTTGGTATCAGAGCTTTGGATTCTAGGGTTTCGCTGCTCCAAACAGGTCATCGTGGCATTTTCGCTATAACTTTTTTTCTGTGACGTTTCAGAAGTCGAAAAAAAACCCATTTGAGAAGAATTGGCGCTGAACCTTGGGTCCGAATTTCAGAGCTTTTCGCGTGATATTTTCGGAGATATGATCTGAGGAAGTTGGTCTTTTTGCAGACTCCTGAATTACATTCAAAACAGGTGACCTGGGGAAAATCGTCATAACTTTCTCTCTGAGGATCGGATTGAAATTTCGTAAAAAGGTACAGAAAGAGGACGGACTGTAGTTTCTTGTGTAAGTGTTTTAGATTCAAAGGTTGAAACAGTGACTCGTGGCACGTCGTACAAGTTTGCTCTACTGAACCAGTCTAAAAGCAAGTCACTGTGGGAGATTTCACATAACTCTTCCTTGGAGAATCCAATTTGGCTCAGACTTGTGGCATTGGAAAGAGGACGCAGAAGGCTACTACAGGTAGAAATTTCAGAATTGGATGATCCGAAATTACAGAGATACATCAGATTCAATATCAGGCTTCTATAAAGTGAAAAAAGGTGTGTAGTTTTTTTTTAAATTTTTGTGTAAGCTTGGTTTAACGGAATTCAAAGGGCATAGTAAAGCATTATTATCGGTAACTGATGCCCCGAGGAAAGAAAATGCAAACACCTAGTAAGGAACCTGAAAGCTCTAGCATGACTCATGAAGAAGAGGAAGAAATGCTACATGATATATCAAAATTACAAGAACAAGTGCAACAAATGTCACGCTCACAAAAGCTAACAGAAGCTAAGATAAGTGGCGTGGAATCTAAGATAAATGGCGTGGAATCTAAGATAAAGGGCATGGAAGCTAAGATGGATGATTCGAAGACAGATTTGAAGAGAGACATGGCAGATTTGAAGATAGATATGAAGACAGACATGGAAGAATTGAAGAAGTTGCTACAAGAAAGGGTCACTAATGGTGAAAAGGTAGTAAAGGAAACTCATGATGAGAACAAAAGAAATGTTAATCATGATTCCATAGATGCTAATGTTGGATCGAAGAATCACCATATTCCAAAAATCGATATGAGGAAGTTTGATGGCAAGGATCCCGCCACATGGATATTACAGATGGAGCAATTCTTCGATCTCAATAATGTGCAAAACACACAAAAGGTACGTATGGCAACTGTATATTTGGAACCAAATCAGTTTGTATGGTATCAATGGCTTTGCTCTCGTAAACAATTTATCACTTGGGCAATTTTTACGGAAGAATTGATAGCACATTATGAAGATACAAAAAGCAACACTTTTTTTAGCCAATTGATAAGTCTCAAACAAAAGGGTTCAATAATGGAGCACATTGAGGAGTTCCAAAAATTGAACATAAGGGTAAAAGATATTCCAGAGGAGCATAGGATTGATGTGTTCATAGGGTCTTTAAAGGATAATATCCAACATGATGTTCGCCTTTGGGAACCTGATTCATTAGAGAAGGCATTCAGGTTAGCAAGAAAAATGGAAAGCAAAATTATGGCAACCAGGAAGCATACCACTCACAACTATAAAGACGGAAGTGTTGTTGCCCCTAGTCTTCCACAACCTATAAGGTTGACACCACAACAATTGGAAGAAAAAAGAGCAAAAGGGCTTTGTTACAGTTGTGATAGCAAATACACTAAAGGTCATAAGTGTGCTGAGAAGAAATTATTCTACATAGATTGTGAAGAGGAAGAAGAAAAGGAGCAAGAAAGGTCAAAAGAAGAAGATATACTCCAGGAACAAAGCCTAGATGAAGAACAAATAAATCCGACCATATCTTGTAATGCATTGGCGGGAATTACCACTCCTCAAACCATCAAGATAGAAGGACAAATCAAGAAGAAAAAGGTAATAGTGTTGATTGATTCAGGAAGCACCCACAATTTTATTCATTGTAGGGTAGCAAAAGAATTGAATTGCTTCCTATATCCAGCACCAGAGTGTCAAGTGATGATTGCAAATGGAGGAACAATAAATTGCTCTGGAAAGTGCCATAATATCAAGCTATCCATGGGAGAATATGTATTGACTAGCCCAATGCTTTCCATTCCAATGGGAGGTGCTGATGTTGTACTAGGAGTCCAATGGCTACAATCCTTGGGTACAATAGCTTTTAATTTTCAAGAACTTTTCATCAAATTTTCTGCGGAAGGAAAGGAAGTTGAATTAAGGGGTATTGCAGGGAAACCAGGAAAGATAATCAGCTCTAATGGTATGACAAAGCTTCTAAAAAAGGAGCAAAGAGGTGTAATTGCACAATTATGTTCGCTAGATGTTTCCACATTGGAATCATCTATTTCTCCAGATCTCCAAAAAGTCCTGGACAATCATTCCAAGGTATTTGAGACTCCCAAAGGTCTCCCACCTATGCGTGATCATGATCATGCTATTCATCTGATTCCAGGAAGTGTTCCTCCAAACATCAGGCCGTACAGATATCCCTATGTCCAAAAAAGTGAAATTGAACGTATGGTTGCAGAAATGCTAGAGGCTGGTATAATTCAACCGAGTCAAAGTTCTTTCTCAGCTCCAGTAGTATTGGTGCACAAGAAGGATGGATCATGGCGCATGTGTCCAGATTATAGGGAGCTCAACAAGCTCACTATTAAAGATAAGTTCCCCATTCCTGTTATTGATGAATTACTGGATGAATTGCATGGATCAATTTACTTCACCAAGTTGGATCTTCGTTCGGGATATCATCAAATCAGAATGAAGATTGAAGACATTCCGAAAACGGCATTTAGAACTCATGAGGGTCATTATGAATTTTTGGTCATGCCTTTTGGCCTTACCAATGCACCTTCAACATTTCAAGGTTTGATGAATTCAATTTTCAAACCATTCCTTAGAAAATTTGTGTTAGTATTTTTTGATGATATACTAATCTACAGCAAGTCTTGGAAGGATCATGTTGAACATGTTGACAGGGTGCTACAACTATTGGAGGAGAAACAATTATATGCAAAAAGATCCAAATGTTTCTTTGGAGTCCAGGAGGTGGAATATTTGGGTCATATTGTATCTCATGAAGGAGTTAAGGTAGACCCTAGCAAAATTAAAGCCATTAAGGAATGGAAAATCCCCACATCCATAAAGCATCTGCGAGGATTTCTTGGGTTGACAGGGTATTATCGCAAGTTTGTTAAGAATTATGGGAGAATAGCAGCACCTCTAACAACATTATTGAAGAAAGATTCATTTTCATGGACTCCGGAAGCAACAAAGGCCTTTGAACATCTTAAAGAGGCAATGTGCCAAGCACCGGTCTTAGCTACACCGGACTTCACAAAAACCTTTATTGTGGAATGTGATGCTTCAGGAAATGGAATTGGTGTTGTTCTAATGCAAGATGAAAGACCCATTGCTTTTGAAAGTCGTCCAATCAAGGGAAAGTTTTTAAGCAAAGCTATTTATGAGAAGGAAATGTTGGCAATACTCCATGCACTTAAGAAATGGCGACCCTACCTAATGGGAAGACACTTCAAGGTAAAAACGGATCATGATAGCCTTAAATACTTTTTAGAACAAAGATTATCCTCTGAAGAGCAACAAAAGTGGGTCACAAAGATGTTGGGTTATGACTTTGAAATCATCTACAAAAAAGGGAAGCAAAATGTGGTGGCAGATGCACTCTCAAGAAAGGATGAGGATGTGGAAGCATTGTTGTGTGCCATTTCTATTATCCAACCAGATTGGATAAACGAAGCAAGGGAGGAATGGAAGAATGACGAAGAAGTGTGGGCACTTATTCGAAAGCTACAACAAGATTCCAGTACTTCTGATACATTTAGCTGGAAAAATGATTCGTTATGGTACAAAGATCGCTTATACCTCTGTAAGAATTCCCAGCTAAAACAAAAGATTCTTATGGAATTGCACACTTCTCCCTTAGGAGGGCACTCAGGATTTTTAAAAACTTACCACAGGGTTAAGAAGGAATTTTTTTGGGATGGCCTTAAATCAGATATTCAAAAGTTTGTGGCGGAATGTTTGGTTTGCCAACAAAATAAAGTTGAAACAATTAAGACACCGGGTCTATTACAACCTTTATCCATTCCAAGCCAACGTTGGGAGGAGGTTTCAATGGATTTTATCACAGGTTTACCCAAGTCTGAGGGAAAGAGTGTCATCATGGTGGTAGTTGACAGACTTACCAAGTATGCACACTTTTGTGCATTATCACATCCATTTAAAGCCAGTACAGTTTCTACTGCATTTATGGAAACAATTCAAAAGCTACATGGAAACCCAAAGATTATTGTAAGTGACAGAGATCCCATTTTCACTGGAAATTTTTGGACAGAATTATTTTCTTGTCTTGGTACTCAGTTAGCTCATAGCTCATCTTATCATCCTCAATCTGATGGGCAAACTGAGATAGTAAACAAATGTTTGGAAGGATATCTTCGTTGCTTTGTATCTGATAAACAGACACAATGGGTCAAATGGTTGCCTCTGGCTGAATGGTGGTATAACACTTCCTTCCATACAGCAACAAAAATGACCCCATTTATGGCACTTTATGGGTATCAACCACCATCCATCACATCATATTTAAGAGAAAATTCTAAGGTTCAGGCAGTGGAACATCACATCGAACATCAACAACAAGTCCTCCAACTCTTAAAGGATAACCTCGTGTTGGCACAAAATAGAATGAAACAACAGGCAGATCAACATCGCAGTGAAAGAAGTTTTGATGTAGGTGATTGGGTATTCCTACGGCTACAACCATATAAGCAAATGTCCCTAAAGCAAGCTAAGAAGGATAATAAATTATCACCAAAGTATTATGGTCCGTACAAGGTGTTGCAAAAGATTGGTACTATGGCATACAAATTGGAGCTTCCTGCAGCTTCTCGATTGCACCCAGTTTTCCATGTTTCATGTTTAAAGAAGGTTATAGGTGACAAGCTCCCAATTCAAACAATATTGCCAGAACTTGACGAGGAAGGAAAAATTATATTGGAACCGGAAGCAGTCACAGAAACAAGAACTCGACAGCTACGAAATCGATCAATTTCAGAGTATCTTATCAAGTGGAAGAACTTATCCGCTGAAGATTCCACATGGGAGGATGAGAATTTTATGCAGAAGTATCCAGAACTACTCAAGCGTTGAGGACAACACTTTTTTGAAGGAGAGGGGCATGTTGGGTCCCTATAATACTAGTGATTACCCCATTACTATTGTAGTTATACCCCTTATTTATATTGTTGTGCCCCTATTACCCCCATATTGTTATTTCTGTGCCCCATAGAATCCCTCTATTGTTATTTTTGTGGCTTTATATTATTATTGTTAGGTCGGCTGGATTATATTGTGACTCCTTAGACTCCTATATATAGAAAGGAGGTTTTGTCATTTGAATCATCCAAGAATTGTTCATTTATGTAATGTAAAGGAGGTTGCCCCCTCGAAGAGGCTGAATTCTAAGGCGTTGATCTATCTTTTCTATCTTTTCTTGAGCTGGTTTCATAACAGCTAGGTTACCCTACCAATCAGTGGGCCAATGAATTAATATTGGGATTTTTATCAGTATTCTCTATGGGTAATAATCCCTCATTAATTTTCGACTACAGTCAGGTTTTGGTAGACAGTATTCATGATCAGTTTCTAAAATTTTCTACTAAAGGTTCTTTTCAACATCAATCATTTCTTGTTTATTTACTTCTATTTCATCAAGCAGATAGGTTTAAGTTCCCATTGCAGAATTTAGATGCACAAGGAAAGCCTCAGTTAGTCATTCAATGGACTTCCTTAGTAAGGAAGAACACAAAAGAGTATTCCTTCAGTGACTATGTAAACCAGTTGTTGCATATGTCCTTATGTCTTCTCAGTAGTGAAGTTATACCAAGGATTTCATCTGAAATCAGAATAATTCTACACTTTACTGAGCAAGCCAAAATTGGAGATTGGTACCTCTACCAGAATTATATAGAGATAAGAATATATTGATGTGAACTCCCTCCCTATATGTTACCGGTATTTAATAGGCCAATCATGATCTTTTCCTAGAATACATCAAAAAAATGATGAACATGGATGATTTTCATTTTGTATCAAGGAAGAAGAAAGCACAATTCAAGTTGAAGGCACATATTGACCCTTTCATTTTCAATGCCATAGCAGCAACAAAGGAAGTAGATAATTTATTAAAGCAGATGAAATTCAAGTTGAGTTTTACCTAGTCCTATGATCCCTTAGGAATTATTTCAAAGTTGAGAGTTGAGCAAAAAAAACACCATATGTACATACAACCAGGCTAGAGATAGAACAATATGCAAATCAAGAAGAATGGTAGGAAAATACATTATGAGAAGCCGAGGGACAAATTGTTAGTCAGACATATTCATAGATTCTAGATCCTCAAGAAAAAGAAACAAAAAGACCAAGAGAAAGTTTGTCTCCTACAGACTTAGAAACTCAAGCTATAGGTTTCACAGTTTTCAAAAGGAGAAAGAAGAAAAACACTAATCAGGAGTCCTTAGAGGACAAGAGTTCAAAGGAGCAAGTTACAGTGGTGTTGTCATGTTTTCCCACCACTTATTTTCCACATATTGAAGAAATCACATATTCTCCTATGTCTTATGTTTCTCATCATATAATGCAGCAAAATATTTTTTCTAGATACAGAGAAATTAAAAGGAAGAATGAAGCATTAAAGGCCACTACCAATTTAGAAATTTGGAAGTAGTCTTCCACTACACAACATAAAAAAAATTCTGCACTTGATACTCAAAAGGGACAGTTTCAATTAACCTACTTAGAACCTGAATTTTCAGTCCCTAAAAGTGCAGAAGATTATAAAACATCCATTTTTTATTTTGAGACCAAGAAAATTCATACAATTGATCAATTTGACCTCCATAAGCAGGCTGTCGAATGATATATTCCACATTGACAAGTTCAGTCGTGGCAGCCTCTAAACTACAAGCTTCCTTGAATAATATTCACACACAATTGAAAATGGAGAGAATGTCATCTTTGGCTAAAGATACCATAATCAAAGCTCTTGAAGATTTGGTGATCAAACTAAGATATGATCCTAGTAATATAAAAGTAGCAGAAGAGATGATAAAGAATAAGAATGTTGACATTCAAGAATTAAGGAAGTACCTTAAACTTCCTAGTATTGAACATCCACAAGATAAGGAAGTTGGTCAACTTGAAAAGGAAAAAGAAAATATGTTCAAATTGATAGTTGAACAAAATTTTCAAATTCATAAAATGGAAGATGACATGGAATCACTCTTAAAAGAAAAAGAGAAGCAAGCAACCCAATATTTTAGCTTCCATTCCTATAGCTACAACTTCTACAGTAGGTACTTCAGCAGCAGGGGCATCTACAACAACAACCATCACAGTAGAAGCACCATCCACTGATTCAGCAGAACAATTGTCAAAGGATACGGGAGACTTGTCTTTGAAGGATCAAGAGATTTAAAAACTCAAATGCATATCCAAAAGATTCAAGAACAAAATATTAAGTCTGATAATGCATATTTGGCTGAGATTCAAAAGAATTATAAATTAACTCAACAATTAGAATTTTTTGAAAATGAATCCTTAATTGCACAAACTATTGCTCAAGCCAAATAAAATATTTTGATAGACATTAATGTATCAATGACTAAATTATGGGCTTCAATTGAAATTATTTTTGAGCATGAATATTTATTGCAAATGTCACAATCAACAGTAGCAGAAATAAAGAAGGAATTGGACCACAAACCAGGAGATGCCACGAGGATAATTAAGGTCCTAAACTCCAAGACAAAATATGAACTTGAATAATTTAGAATTGAAGACAGGACTAAAGTTGTCTTGGAGGTTAGAAAGGTTCTAACCAAGAGGAATTTGATGCTACAGCTTGATAACAAGTGCCAGAATTTGGAGTTTCAAATCAAGAAATTTCATAGGAAATTCAATGCTTTACATCAGAAAGGACTTCTAGGTTTACAGGATAGAGGTGGAAAATTGATTCCACTTGAATATTATAAACATAGGTTACATGAGATAGTAGTGGACAAGACCAAATTTTCCAAAATCATAGGATATATTACTGGGAAAGCCTTCATTGAAGGTTTAAGTTATGATTTTTTAATTTAGCATGAAATTAAGCATTTGTTTCTAACTAGGCCCACTTTTGAAAAATATACTGAAGTTGATGAGTCATATAGAAAATTGTTAAAAATTTCTATCCCCAATGAAAAGAGATGGGATAACCTGTGTGAGCTCATCAAATAGGAACATAATGTTAAATTTCAAGAGCAGACAACAGAATTTCAGGAGAAAACGACAAAATTTCAGGGGCAGTGAATAGAAAATCATATTTCTAGCTACATTCATTAATAACAACCCTTGAAATATGTGCATGTGTTCAAATTAGTTCAGATCTACTATTTTCATTTTTTTTTAATATCCCAACTATTTTGGATGATAATGTATTTTGTAATAAATTTTGATTCTAGTTTACATATGTTGAAGTTGAACACTATAAATATTTTGTAATTCAAAGAAGAAAGGGTTGAACCCTTGCGATGAACCAGTGAACATGCTTGTAACTTTTTGAGCTATTTCTAAAGTTAATAAAAGGATCCTGGATTCATTCTGAGTAGCTTGTGTATCTCCGTGAGTTCTTCTAGTTATTCAATTATGTATTCATTTTATTTTTCTATGCACATGTTCAAGGTAACATAGAAGTCTAGGTAAGAATAGATTGAATATCAATCTCTCTAAAAGCTCCTACAAAGTTATCATTATTTAAAGAGATTAATGAACTAAAATTGTTTGTCTTATTTAATTCCTCTAAATTTTTAAATTGTTTCCTTTTATCATCTCTTGCACGTTTTGTTTGGATATAGAAAACTTCTATATGCATCTGCTATATATAAGAAATTAGATGTTCAATCTAAATATTTAAGGAATTATATATCTTCTTAAATTATGCTTTCCATATCATTTTTAAAGCTTAATTATGTTAAGAATGAAGAATCAACCCTTTTGTTTTCTCAAAAATATTTAAGATTTGCATCTGTTTAAAATTTTTAAGCATTCATCATCCACTCAAAATTAAACATTACTTTAGATGCTTTGGCACAGTCCCTTAGCCTAGGAATGTTTACAAAGGAAAACAGTTTGCATATGGCGTTATGTACATGTTGTATATGCAGTGCTATGTATATATGGTGTTGTGTGCATGTTATACATGTGGTGCTATGTACATAGGGTGTTGTGTGCATGATTGTACATGTGGTGTTGTGTGTAGGTGGCGTTGTGTACATATCGTGCGTGTGGGGCTGTGTACATGTGGTGTCGTATACATGTGGTGCATGTGGTGCTATGTACATGTGGTATTGTGTACACATTGTACAGGTGGCATGATGTATATGTGGCAATATGTACATGTTGTGCAGGTGGTGTCATGTACATGTGATGTTGTGTACACGTTGTGTAGGTGGTTCTATGTATAGGTGGTACTGTGTACATGTTGTACATCTGGTATTATGTGCATGCCATACATGTTTTGTTGTGCACATGTGGTACTACGTATGTGAATTATGTAGTCGTGGCATCGTGACATGTGTATTTGTTGTTTTTTACTGTGTACATATGTGTATTGTGTTTTACACTGGATGTAGGAGTATGTATTGTGTTGTGTTGTATTGTACACAAGGTGTAGGTGTATGTGTCGTGGATTATTTCAGGTGTAGGTGTATGTGTCGTGATGTATATCAAGTGTACGTGGATGTGTTGTGATGTACATTGTGTTTGTGTACGTCATTGAAGAGAGGAAAAGGCATTGGGTGTTTGTCGGGCATGGAAACTAATTTGGTGTGTGTACAGAAAGAACCAAGGTAGAAGTAAGGATTGATGAAGGACAAGTCTTAGTATTTTATTTTAGTTTTATTATATATATGACCTATGATTCTGATTTATGATGGTTATATGTGATCTATGATTCTGGTTTATGATGAATGCATGCGATTCATCATTTTGATTTACAATGGTTGTGTTTTGAGCTAATTTGATTTGATATGTTTATACATGATGACTTGATAAAAGATGCTAGTTTGACTTGTTTTGATAGAAGTAAACGAGATTGCAAGTGTACCTTATTGACGAGTTACCAATGAGGTATGATGTGAATTTATTTCAATTGATTTTAAATCTAATGGTAGTTATGTGCTTAGTACAGGAAAGCGTGGGAAATGCTCTGGTTGGGTGGTTGAAACCAACTGCAAAAATTATTAGAAACATTGAAATAAATTAAAATAGGTAGAAGTACATTGGTAAAACACTTCAGGAGTAGGGCCATTATGGGGCACTCGTACCCAATAGTGTCCATTTATTGTCATGAGCATGCTATGATTGATATGATGGTTTTGAGGTAGGTATATGCCTTGGTTGTTGACCTTCTGATGTGAGGAAGCCTTTTCAAGGGATGGATCGCCTAGGATAGGGGATGTCAAAGAACATGGAAAGTGAGTGACTACATGGAAGGGGGTGACCGAATTGACCAAGGGACTATGTAGCAGAGAAGGGATCACTAGGGATGGATTTGTTTTGGTCATTATCATTTCCATACGGAATCAGATGCACATTGGGAGTGCGCCCTGGAGCAATGTGACGATAATTATTCATCGAGAGGACAAGTGGCATAGGATTGTAGAATTGGACATTAGATGGAGCTTTGGCTTTGGCAATGGATTATGGACTTCCTAGGAAGAATGTGAATCCTGGTACTACTTTGAAGGTGGACGTGTGAGCCTACGGATTCCCTTATTGTCAATGAAGGCATTGTATCCTTTATTTGATGGTTGAGAAAATGTGAATATGTGTATATGTGTATATTATTGTAAATATTGTATCAAGTTGAATTTATAAAGCTCCATAGATAGTATGGTTATTTGTTGGTTGAAGCAAATGTGCATGAGTATATGTGGTTGTTATTGTAAATACCGTAATGAGCTATGTTATAAAGCTCCAGTAAGAAGTATGCTTGTCATGTTTTCAATAGTGGTCATTTTAAATACTGCAACGAGCTATGTTATAAGGCTCCATGTGAAGTATGTTCGGTTGCAGTGGTCTTTCTGGTTATAGGTGTCATTGAACATTGAGGACGGTGTTCCCCCAAGGGGGTGGGTTCTGTAACAACCCTAGTCAAAATTCCATGTAAAAGTTAATAAAGGAAAAATAAGACCAAGGTCATGGGACATGTATTCCAAGCTGAATGGTGGTCAAGACATCCTATTGGGGGTGTTCATTTTGGTTAGTGTGGATAAGGAAATTGGCAAAGGATTTGGAAAGGAAAAGTGGCATTAAATGGCATTTTATTTATGGAAATAATGAAAATTAGGAGAAAAGAAAGTTGAAAGGTCACAGGTTGCATGTGAGGAGGAAAATTAAGGAAAATAGTTGAAAATTAAGAAAATATGGGCCTCATTGATTAAAAGTCTTCTAAGGATCAGTTGGAAAGATTTTTCTCAGGATTGGTCTGTGTAAGCTTATGTTAGTTCAGCTTTGGAGCTCTCTCATTATTCTCTCTCTCTCTCTCTCTTGGAAACTTAGAGTTTTCTTGGAGCACTCTGGCATTGGATCAAGAAAGGAAAAGAAGGCAAGAGGAAGGAAGGAGCAAGCAAGGAAGAGTAGGATCAAACTAGTACAACAGGATTCTTTGAGATATCGATTTGCATGTCTGATTTCCTTGCTAGATTTGGCATGCATGGTATTTCATGTGGTTCTTTGATTTCGTAGCATGGGTTTTTCCAGGTGTGACATTGTTTTGATCCTAGCCTTTCCATTTCTGAAGAGCCATGTTGTGATGAGGTTCTCATGTTTTGGTTGAGCTGGATTGCCAAATGGATTTTAAGCTGAGTGAGGTGGATCTCTAAAAGAAAGAACACATGGCCTAGTGATCCTTGAACCAGACTGTGGATTGCGGTAAATCCATTGGCCTAGTGACCTTTGAACTAGACTATGGGTTGCGGTAAAGCTAGGTATTATGTGCCTCAATGGGCATAGGAATCCTCGACCAGTTAATGGCGAGATATATGGTAAAACCTAGAGGTGGTTGCCCTTGATTAGGCCTAGGAATCCTTTCCGATGAATGACGGGATATATGGTAAATTCTGGAGAGTGGAGTCTCAGTTAGGGCTTAGTGATCCAGTGTGGATTGCGCTAAATCCTAGAGACTAGGAGATGGGGAAATTCCTCACGGTGTAGGTGGAGAAATATGGTGGCATCCATGCTTCTTTTATGGCCTAGTGACCTGGGATGGATTGTGGTACATCCTAGTTTTATTGATGAGGGTGAGGTGGTGTGTCCTCGCAAAGCCTGGTTGAGTTTGGTTTTAAGTCCCACATTCATGCTTGGAATATGGCACGGGGGTGATTGGAAGAAAGAAAGATTTGGTTCATCCAATCTATGGTTAGGTGGTTCATGGAAGTCCCAAACCTAGTTGGTCAGTGCATTCATTAATATGAGGTTATTTCTCCTTGTTATTTCATGAGTATTATACTAGCTCATATGTGGATTATATGGTTTTTGTTTCCTTAGTATTTCTGTTGTTATTATGCTACTTGTGAATATGTAATATGACAGGGGTGATGTATGGCTCCCATCATGTTTTTACTTGTAAATGAATGAACAATGTATCTATGGCCTAATAGATGATAATGCAGCTAATGTGATAAGGAAACAATGCCTCATAGTGAATCTCAGATAAGTATGAGACCCCTATGCTCAATTCTATTGTTAATACCTGTAACTTTCATGTTTGTGACATGTTTGACGAAATTCCTGTCATGGCTAGTAGGGGTCCAGTCTAGTCCTTGTTGATGTTTTTGCAAATGTATCTTTGTTCCGCTATGAAATTTAATTTATGAAACTATCATTGAGTTCTGGGCAGTGACCTGGCCTCTGGGCCTGAAAAAGTGGCACAAATCTCGGAGTCATAGGCACAACACTAGGCAAAAAAGTCCCCAGAAGCTCCATTTCCTTGTTGTGGGAGCTTCTGGAGCCTCCTAGACACACCCTTGTCCATATCAAGGGAGCGTCTAGGGGTTTGATTCACTAAAACTTTAGTTGGTCTCAGGGACTAATTACCTGAGTTGTTGGGATGACTCCTGCGAGTCCTGTAGTAGGTGCGAGAGGTTTGTGTGGTGTGTTTCCATTGATTCCACTTCCTTAAGGTGAGTTAGGAGGTTGAATCCCATTATAATGGCCTCTCATCACATATTTACCCCGGTTGGCTGGTTACTTGGATAGATGTGGGATGAAGGTGTTACAATTAAAATGTATTTTATTATATATCAATAAGAGTTTTTTTCATAAAAAATGGGATTGTTATTGGTAACCCCTTGTCTTTAAATTGGGACACTATGTCCATTACATTAAACAAAATGTTTGATTTTCTCAGGTAATTATTTCAAAAAATACAATAGGTTGCATTGATATCCAACAAGATCATCATTATTCACTGGAGCTGTTGTCGGTGCTCGAGCTACTTCCATGACTTTGGTTATTTGGACGAATTTTTTATTGATTACATCGATTGTTTTCATCTTCTTGATATTGTTCCATCTACAAACACGAAAATAAAGTGCAATGAGTTTATCTACATTGGTGAGAATAATGAAAATTGAAATAAATAATATACATCAATGTAAATCGAATAGCAATGTAACATAGTAAGAAGTGACTCATAAATTTTATACAAGGTTTCAAAACCAAGTCTCATACCTTGTTGCAACAAGTCTTCTGCTAGCGTAGTTCCATACTTTGTTTCCTGCATGTTTTACATCCCATTATAAATCATATATTTAATATAAAGGATTTTTTTGTTCTATTAATTATAAACTCAGAGAAGTAAAACAACATATATACTTAAAAATTCCACAATTAATTTTTGATATGCCAACATATACTACAACCCATATTTAACCCAATATCAATCAATTCTTTTGATGGTTCTTCTTTGTATGTTAGCACCTATTTGAAGACATTCAAGGATGGTTGTTTGAAAACAACTTAAAATATGAAAAAAATGAAACCTTGAGTTGTTATAAGGAAATATTAACAGTTACTCACAAACTTTGATATCAACACTTTTCTTCATTTTCGTCCTGTTTTGTGTGTTGAATGAGTTTCATTTTGTTTTCTTTTCTGCAATAAAATACTTGAAATTTAATATTTAATGCTATTTTTTTTTTATATGTACAAATTTATTCATGATTACATACATTTGAAGTATGTTGTTGTTGAGATGGCTCCTCTTGTGATGCAATTATTTCTATTTCTTTTACCATCTCCTTGTACACTTTTTTGGATATTCGTACTAGCATGTTGTCAGGCGGAAAGAGTCGATTGTGCGGACACAATCAACCTCCCTAGGAGCCTAAGACTCTCTAGTGACAAACAAGACAAACTAGAACTATCCTTCTCTAAACATGCATTATAATATGATAAATCAAGTGTTTTGTTCTTACCTTTGTCCAAACGCTGTTGTAGAAGTCCAAGCTTTGTTGATCTGGATGAGCTCCTCCTTTTCTCCAAAACCTGCAATCACCAACAGTCAAACAATTAAATAGCACCTGATTATAACATAAAACAAAGCATATTCAACATATAGACCAAGGAGTACATGAAATAACTCATAAACAACAAGTTATTGAGAAGAATGGACCAATTTGCATTAAAGGTAATCAAAAGGAACCATTACAACCTGAGCCTTGGTGTTGTGCAAGCTCCTTCCAGGGTCCACAAGAGTCTTCCTTTACTTTGACAAAGCTCACCCACTTCCAAATAGAACAAGCAAAGATGGCAATCTCTCCTCACAAGCTTCTAAATGGGAGTCCTAATTCCTGCAGCATTTACCCTTAGAAATGTATAGCTTTCAACCCCCTTTTCCTTCTGGCCCAATTCCTGTACTTATAGTGCTCAAGAGGAAGTTAATCAGGTCCACCATCAATGGGATAATCCCCTCTTTGGATGGGATAGCTCCCCTATTGATGGGATAAGTTCCTCTTTGGTAGGAGTGCATGAACCATCTGGAGGCGCTCAATACACGTCGAACAACCTTCTAGAATGCTCTAGAAATAACCACAAGTGACTTTTTAAAGATGAAACTTGCGCATTTTAACCTTTTCAGGGGGACGCACCTGCACCTTTACATACAGAGCGTCCAAAGACGCAGTTTTTGTGAACATTGGGTGCGTCCCCGCAGGTAAGGTTGAGAGAACCTGCGTCCCCAGAGATAAATACATTTAGAAAGACTTTCTCTCTTTTTGGAGTTTGACATGGAAAGCAGAGGCATAAGACTTGCCTAAGAGGGTAGCATGACTGTTGATTGAGCCATACTAACTGTAAATAGTCATGGTGACATTTTTTAGTGTAACAGATTGCCCCCTAAAGTGCGAAGCCTGAAATAGATTAGGGTTTTGTATTATCTAGGAAGGGTGAAGCGCTTTATCATTTCAAGGATTATCTCGTGGAGAGCCTGGTCAGGACCTGCAATTTTCAACACAAAATACATGTATAAGATTATATCATCACTGAGGTAGGCATTCCCATACTCAGATTAAAACTTTAACTAACAGATTAACTACTCTGATACAAGAATGATCTTGCAATACATCATAATCATAGACTTTTGTAGACACAGTATGGGCGCAGCCATCTGTTTGTGATTAGTCTACTTAGATAATGAATACAAAACTCCTCGCAGCCTGGATGGTAGAAACTAGATCCAGGGTCTTCATTTCTACTTCTCGAATTGGTACGATTCTAGCCATGCGAATAAATGAGTTGATGTCGAACATGGTAGAAACCACTTGATTACCAGTCGATGATGTAAACTGTTAACAAGCGTGAGAGAGACCACCAGTAATGTCAATGGTTCTCAAAGTACCCAGTACAATCCATGAGATGTGAATGAATGAGTTGATGTCGAACATTTCACGGAATCCTTTGATCGAAAGTCAATGATGTAAACTGACGTCAAAGGCGAGAAACCTGCCATTGATGCATGCAGACTTCAAGGTACTGACGATCTCTAAGTCATCTCTCTAGATAATGTGTTGATGTCGATAGAAAGCGACTCGTTGCAGGCAAGCCTGCAACACGAAATCATTGTTCAAGTTGAAGAAATGTTGCTGTAAGGACTGACTCAGGGATGGTCAAATGGATGATAAGTATTTTGCAGATGAAAGTTTTACTTGCAGACCTCTTGAACACATAACGACACGACAGATGGCTTGGTGATGAATAATTCAAAGTTAATCCCCGGAACCCGGTTAAAGACTTTCAAAGTGGTTTGATCAACTGTGAGGTAAGAATTTCCCAACCCAGGTGAATGAAAAAGTGTCGTGTTCAAGAGTGGTAATAAAGTTTCTTCTGAGACAAAAGGTAACAAATAGGCTCATTCTTCTCTCTTTTCCCCCACCATTTCTGGCAAGTACCTCTTTATTTTTAACAAGCTTGAGGAGAATAACATATGCTTGATTATAAGCTCATCCTTCGGATGAGTCCAACCTAGTTTTGATTCGAACCCTAGGAAGGAGTGGTTCGTTCCTGTTTGTAATTGAACAGGTCCTTTACTGTGAAATGTTTAACGAGCCCAGTATAGGAGAAACTCGACGTTTTTCAATTTTAGAGAGTCTGAAAAACTTAAGAAGACTCCAAGTTGAACTTTTTCGTAGATTTGTGTCCCTCAAGCCCGAAAAAGTATAAAATAATACCTGGGGGAACCGCTTGATCTTGCGACCAAGGAGTACTTTCATAATTAGTGTCACCGACCTGAAAAGTAAAAAGCGATCAAGGACACGTCGTTTTATTTCCGTATCGAGTTTGAAACGACAAAAACCCGGCAATCTTTTCCTGATTTTACGGTCAGAAAAGAGCTATAAGGGGACCGTCTTTTAATTCCGTTTTAACGAGTGTAAAAGAAACGCTCGGCAATATTTTCATTTTTTAGGAGTCAGAAAAGGGCTTCAAAGATGACTCTGATATTTTGGTTCGTGAAAAATGACAATTTTCCCTCTAAGTCCCTTTGTCCTGCACAAAAGCAACACATTACTCATACCTGTTTAAGATAGGCAAAAATACATCGAAAAACATCTTTCCATGGTGAAAAATGAACTAATTCATCCAAAAAACCTATAAAAAGACTTTTTACAATATCATTTTTACCATTTTACTGTTGAGGTTGAAAAAAGGGCTTTTGGCAAGAAACTTCCCGTGGTTGCTGCGGAAAATCCGACCGTCAGAATCGAACGCCGTCTCTTCCAGGTATTTTACAACATCCTACTCTTCAATTTCATCCAATTAAAATTGTATTTTAGGTTTTAGTTTTGATTTTTGGGGGGTTTTAGGTTTCAAAATGCGCTCTGCGGTGGACGCAGGTGCCCTTCGGGTGACCTGCGTCCCCCGACTTTTTTCTATACAGAAAAAAGGTCGGGGGACGCAGCCCACCTTCAGGCCAGCTGCGTCCCGACGCCCTGTGTTCTAAACGCGGGGTGCGTCCTCCGCAAAACGCGGATTTTGAAACCCCAAACTCCAAAATCAACCATTCAAATTTCCCAAAATTAATTCTAATGCCTATTTATTCATGTTTCTTGGTGTGTAGGGCATTTACCATGTTGGATTGGAGAGAAAGAGAGCACGAGGACGTTGATTTAGCTGCAATTGAACATCAACCTTCCATTGATGCCCTAAAAGAATGCAGGCTATATAAATACTGGGCCATACCTGGCATGAGGGATCAGGTGAGATTCTTAGAATGGCTGGTTGAGAGATGGAATGTTCAAGAGCAATGCTTTTACATAGGAGGGCACCAGCTCGAGATAGAGCCCTCGGATGTATACTTTCTCACTGGCTTGCCAAACAGAGGCGAGCAACTCAATCTAGCCGGGACTAGGCCGGGTGGCCAATCCCTTGTTAGTCTCCGGGAAGATTGGTGCACACCTGGTGCACACCATTCGAAAGGCGTGGAGATCAAACACATCTCTCTGCGTGAGCTCAAAGTTATAGCGTTCACGGTTACCAGAATTTGTGGCGCAGCCGCTTTACACATTGCTTCTGGGTCCCAAATGCGGATGGCAATTGACTGTTACCAAGGCACCATTTTCAACTGGTGTGATGCTGTGTCGGCTAATGTGAAGAGCCAACTGACTAAGGCAAAGAACGGACGACTGAAAACTTTTGGATATGGGCCTTTAGTCGTGAGCTTTGCCTTAGAGAGAGTTCCGATGCTGATCCCTCAGCAACTCACTGTTGATATCTTGGGTCCTCGGGAGCCAAAGCTGGTACGATGGGTTGCGGTGATGGCCCAACATCCTGACGAGGGCGCGGCAGTTGTTCGATTTTCTGATAGTTACTTTCACTGGTTGGAGGACCAGGTTTTCTCGATCCAGGACTTTCCGTATGCCGGAGTAGATTTTCGACATGATCCGGACATGGTTCTTCCACAGGGAGAACAATGGGATGACAGAGGTACTTTATTTTTCACAAGTTTTCAAATTATGTATTTTTTTTGTTTTTATATATATCGTCTCAAAACTGACAGATTTTTTTTTCAAAATGCAGATGTTGGTCCACAGCGCCCAGCCAACCTCCGGCCTTTTGAGAGGAGACATCCAGTTGCACCGGTACCGGCCCCACAGGACGCGGCGGCTACAGAGGTACTGGCTGAGTTGGAGCATGATCTAGAGCGTCTGACGGCGGATATGCCTGAGACTACCATGGATGATATTCCTATCAGGCTTCAGCGCTATGTAGTCGCGGTCCCTGGACCGTTTAGGAGATTTTTGCGCAAGGTAGCCCGTGCAGTGGTGTCGTACAGGGAGCACCACCAGTGATTGGCTAGTCACTTTGTAGACACATGTGACATTTTTGACTTTTTGTACTCTATCATTTTTGCCGATCATAAGGTGTTTTTCAACCTATGATCGAAGACGATGTATATTTTTTGACACACTCCTATCTATATATATATCACTATTACCGGCTTATCTTGTTTAACATATGTGATGAAATGTTTTTAAATTTACTTGCATGATTATCGTAAATGTCTCTCTAACATTCGAGAAGCAATTGCATCTGCTAATGTATTTAAAGACCTTGGAATATGCTGATATTCAATGTAATCAAATTCACGTTCCAAGAGACGCACTCTCAAAAACAACCTTAATAACACAGGATTTCTAATGGCATAAACTCTATTAAGCTGTAATACAACAAGTTCAGAATCTAACCTCACTATCAAACGTCGAATTCCAAATGAAATAGATTCGGATAATAATTCAACCACTGCACTGTATTCTGCAATGTTGTTCGTTGTTTGACCGAGGCTTACCCCATGCATAGAAACTAACTCGTCAGAGGGTGAATAGATAACCCAAGCTGCGGAAGAGATATTCCGTGTACTACGACAAGCACCATCAGCAAATCCAATGTATGTTTGGAGAGGCGTCGACATCTGCAATATCAAGAGTAAAACCAAGATAAGCCAGAATAACGACGAAAAACACACTCTCTAAGCTAAACACACTGACTAACTAACAAGCATACTAGCTAGAAAGAAAACCTAACCTAACTAAAAAATTCTCCATACCCACCATTTAAGCATAATACCTCTTTAGGTAAAGTCCATTTCTGGGTTTACCCAAAGAGTCCCCATCAAAATCAACCAGCTCATAAGCCCCTTTTGCTAGCTTTCGCTTTACAATGTAGGGTCCATGCCACATAGGAACGAATTTTCCAGCACCTAGCTTATCGTTAGCTTGATCATATAATAGCACTAGGTCTCCCTCCGAAAAACTTCGAGGGGTCACATTTCTATCATACTGAGCTTTCATTCGCTTCGCGTGAGTCTCGATTGCCAATGTAGCGTCACGTCGAGTCTCATCTAATTTAGCTAAGTATAATAAACGTTTCTCCTCTTCGGAAGTAGCTGGGAGTAATTCGACAGCCATTTGAAGTGATGGGATTTCGCATTCAATGGGTAACACAGCTTCCAAGCCATAAACTAGCTGGAAAGGAGTGAACCCTGTTGAATTTTTCACTGAGGTTCGGTATGCCCATAGCGCTGAAAATAACATGTTGTGCCAATTCGACCGATGAATACCAATGGTTCGTCGGATCATGATAACCAGAACTTTGTTGATAGACTCAACCAAACCGTTGGCTTGCGGATAATAAGGAGTAGAGCTATCGTGGCGCAAACCAAGCTGGCTTGTAAGCTCAGTCATCATGATGTTTCGAAAATGGCTCCCATGGTCAGTAATGATTGCTTGTGGGACACCAAACCTAGTTATAATATGATTGAATACGAAAATTGCAGCTGTTTTGCCTCGGCCCATTTAGTAAAATAATCAACCGCGAGGATGATATACGCATGCCCCCCGCCGAGTGAGGGTTACAAGTAATAAAGTCGATACCCCATTTGGCAAATGGACCAACGGCAATTATAGGGTGGAGAGGAGCAGGTGGTGCGCGCATCTTTCGATCAAACACTTGGCAGTTGTGGCACTTCCGGACTGCAATGATACAATCTTTAAACATAGATGGCCAGAAGTAACCAGCGCGCAACACCTTCTGAGCTGTGGCATACCCAGACATATGACCGCCACATGCTCCAGAGTGACAATCATTCAAAACCTTCTCAGCCTCTTCGTGAGTTAAACAACGTCGAAAAACTAAGTCTGCCCCCGGCGATAAAGTGTATCTCCAATAATTTTGTATTGCTGGGATTGAAACCGAATTTTTCGACGTTCCGCTTTGAAGCTTCAGGCCGAAAGGTTTGGGTTTGGAGATAGATGATTATATCCCCGTACCACGGATCTAAAGTACTGATAAGAAACAAAGATTCGTCCGCAATGGACTCCTCTGCCACAGTCTCTGTGTCAGCACGCGGGAAATCACACATCAATTCCGCAAAAACTAAGGATTTCTTAGACTTGGACTTCTCGAACTCCAAGTCGAACTCTTGCAGGATAACGATCCATTTAGAGTACTTGCCCCCTAGCAGTTGTTTTGTCAAAATATAAATCATAGGGTTGCAATCCGAAATAACTGTAGTTTTACGGAGAAGAATGTAGTGACGAAAACGCTGGACAGCTTGAACGGCTGCCAGGGCCAATTTCTCCACATGCGAATATTTTAACTCAGTGGGATTTAAGGTCCTACTAAGATAATATATCACATGTTCCGCTCCGAATTCATCTTCTTGAACTAACACCATTCCAATGGTGGAATGCGAAGCTGCGAGGTATAAGAAGTAGTCCTGGTTGTAGTTGGGAGGATGCAACAACGGTGCATGGGTCAACGCGTGTTTTAGTGCATCAAAAGATTGTTGGGCAATCTCGTCCCAAAAGAATTGAGCGTTCTGTTTCAACAACCGTGTAAAACCTTTAGTGACCTCGGCGTAGTTTGGGATGAATCGGCGTAAAAAGTTCGCTTTCCCTTGCAAACTTTGGAGTTGGCGCAAACTCGAAGGAGGAGGCAATTTGATGATAGCTTCGACCTTCGAGGGATCGACGCGAATGCCGGCTTTTGAAACAACAAATCCCAGCAATCGACCTGTTTCTATACAGAAAACACACTTGTGGGGATTCAACCGAATTCGATAATGCCTACACCTCATAAAGATTGCTCGTAAGTGGACAAGGTGATCAGCTCGATGTAAAGAATGAGCAGGCAAATCATCGAGGTACGGTTGCACAATGTGCTTGATGTCATGAAATGCGTAAGACATCGCCCGTTGAAAAGTGGCGCCGGCATTCTTAAGCCCAAAAGGTAATTTGCAATAAGCAAATGTCCCCCATGGACAAATGAATGCCGTTTTTGGTTGGTCGGCAGGTAGAATATTGATTTGATTATAGCCCGAAAAACCATCCATAAAGGAAAACATTTCACTTCCGGCACAATCATCAATAATTTGATCGATATAAGGCGTAGGATAGTTGTCTTTTGGACAAGCTCGATTGATATCCCTATAGTCGATACAGATTCTTATTGTTCCTTGTTTCTTGTTGACCGGAACAATATTCGATACCCAATCCGTTAACGGGATCGGATAAATGAAACCTGCTTTCAACAGCTTTTCGACTTCTGCTTTAATCGCAGCCGCTTTTCGAGGGTGAATCTGACGCAACCGTTGCCGGACGGGTTTAGCATCCGGGTAGGTCTTTATTTCATGAACAACAATGGCAGGATCGATTCCCGGCATTTCCTCGTAAGACCAGGCAAACACATCGCGGAATTCTTGGAATAGGGCCTTGTAAGTTTGGATTTCATCTTCTGTACATGCGGCACCTATATGAATGTTTTCCTCAATTCCGGGCTTCACTGAAATATCAATGGGAATAGTACGAGAAATATTCCCTAAATTCAACTCTGAATCAGAATGTTTCGTTGGATCCTGAGCCATGATGGATTATTGCATAGTCATTGAATCTTTGACATATTCAACGGTAAAGATAGATGAAAAATCATTTTCAAAAGCATCATCCTTAGGTAAAAACGAAGATCTGTGATGGAGATCTTCCCATGGTAGATCGTCTACACTTAGGATTTCGCGAAGTTGTTCGTCAGATGACACGACTTCGGGAAACGCTATCCGTTCTAAGGTTGAGGTGAAAAGTGATTCTTCACTGACCACATTCATTTGGTCGATTTCGGTTGAACGCGAGTCGGTAAAAGACATGACAGCTTCATAAGCAATTTCATATGGACTCAAAGGCATAGCATCACCGAATGAGTCTATCTCAGATTCAGATGGGACAATCCAAGGATCATCATAAATAATGTTTTCTGATGTAATCATATGAATTGTTGCAAATGAAGGATCTACGCTGAGTGGAGGGAGAGGAAAAGTTCCCAGTAAACCGGAATCTTTAACTAAACCTACACCAACGTCCCTATAAGGGATTGTCGTCTTACCGACATGCTGGATACTCTCTGAAGAGGCTGGGTCGGATGAAAAGTATGTCAGCTGATCAATAGTCACGATCTTACCGTTATGTGGAAACTTAATTACTCTGAAGACCGATGAAACGACCGCTGTCATAGCATATGACCAACTTCGACCCAAAAGAAGGTTGTAGTCTAGAGGGGCATCAACCACCTCCACATCCAGACTAACGGTTTTACCTTCTACCCCTATAGGCAATTCCTGTAGAATACCAAACGGACGGAACCCACGGCCATCAAAGGCCTTAAGGATGGTGGGGGATTGGTTCAACGAAGGAGAACCAAGAGATCTCCAACATTGAATCGACATAATACACGTAGAAGCTCCCTCATCAATCACAGTCCGATGAATAGGCCTGTTTTTGACTATCACTGGAATTTGGAAAGCCATTTGATGGGGGAGACGTGGTGTACTATTTTCTAGATCGAAGATTATCAGGTTCGGGTCCTGAACATCAACAGCTCCGATAGCCGACAAAAGTAATTTTCGTTGTGCTGGGCATGATTGCAGCACTTCTAATGCCGACATTGCTGAGGGTGAAACAGCTAAGTCCTCAACAATGTTGTAATTCTGGGCTGCTCTCGCATGTGGATTGAAAGCAGACCTTCGAAGTACACCCTTGGCGGGCGGTTTAATTACTAAGTCCGGGTTAGGTTTTTCGATCTGTAGTGGATCGGAACCAGGAGCTGAGGTTGATGGATTAGAATGAGAAGATTCTGCTTCTTTACCATCAACAGGATTCTTACTACCATAATCTTGCGATCGAGTCGCAATCCTCACATGAGACATCATCAAAATGGGTTCTTCACTGGCATTCGAGGAAGAACCTATCATCTTATTCTCCTGCTCCGGAAATGGATTTTTTAACACAGCAGGAGTGGGAGAACCTTTGACTATTTTCACAACCTCGGCCCGATGAGGGCAATCTCTCGTAAAATGATCCTCTTCACAAATAAGACAAGGATATCGAGGTTTGCGTTTTTCGTCATTGGTTTCCGACTTTTCCGTTTTCTCCTTCGGAGCCTTGTCTGCTTTAGCCTTCTTCTTTCCTTTCTTCTTTCCACCGTTTTTTGATTTGGCCGTAGATGACTCTACAGCGTGAATATCGGCGGTAAGTTCAGGAGAAGACTCTCCTGTCGGGGAATCAGGCAAAGTGATAATAGGAGTAGTTGAAGCCTTGGAAGACTTCTTCTTGCTCTTTGTATTCACGATACCAATCATACCATCAGCGGCATGAGATCCCGAAGGAGCAGCAGCGATTTGATTCGACTTTGGAAGATCCGGAATCTTCTCGTGTAACGTACCCGACTGAGTGTAAACTAAGTCAAGGTATTGCGCCTGAGCAATGACTTGCTCCTCAGTAACTACTCCGGCCTTAGCTACATCTTCAGTAATCTTCGGTAATAATGATTTAACAAACCATTCAGCTAAGATTTGGTCCGGGATAAAAACTTTCACTAGCCTTCTTCGACGTCTCCACTCATGAATGTGATCAGAAATATACGTGGACGTTGATTGTTTTAGTGAAGTTAATAACTCCGTGCCGTTATCGTATCTGACCGGCAACTGAAAGTGAGTTAAGAACGAGGTAGCTAACTGGCTAAAATTGTAAAAAGAGGCCCGTGGTAACTCAATGTACCACTTGGCCGCGAGACCAATGAGTGTACGCTGGAAAAGACGTAAGCGGATCGAATCATCCGAGATAGAATTTGAAGCACACCAGAGGTGGTAAGTCATCACGTGATTGGACGGATCCTCTCCAGACTTACCTTCGAACTTGGGTATATCACTGGGCAACTTATTTGGCATTGGCGGCCAGAACTGAAGATATTGAATTGGATCGTTCGTTAGGCGCGTCAAGTCTGGTAAATCCAAAGTTGCGATAAACGGTAACTGCCGGTTAGGATCTCTAAAACTCTGGGTCACAATACCGGCCCCAGGAGGAGGATATCCAGGATAACTAGGAACAGGAGTCGCATTTGGGATATTATATCCTCCTGGAAAACCAGGATTAACCGGACCGTACTGGGGTTGTTGAGGTTGTTGATAAGTGTACCCAGGATACGGTTGATACTGGTAAACCGGTTGTTGGACAGCTTGCCCAGGTTGGTACTGTCCCTGGTACGGTTGGTGAACAAATTGAGGTTGAGTAGTGACAACCGTACTTATACCAGGCTGACCTACAGGCATCTGGACCGTGGTTTGAATCGTAGATCCAGACAACGGTAAAGATGTCTGAGGAGTGGTTACAGAGACAGTAGAAACCGGAGCCGTCGATACTCCAGAAGTAAGTATGGTAGATGTGGCGGTAGTTGCAGCAGCCGTTTGAGATGGAGTACTAGGTGCAATTGGCGGCTGAGTAACTACCGAAGTTACAGAAGTTTGAACATTTGACTGGACAGGTTGCGGTTGCTGGGGTGGACCAGAAACTACAGGTTGTCCAGCTTGAGGTACCAACTGTATACTTGGCTGCAACACCTGTTGACCCTGTGACGGATCCCACACTAACATTCCAGGGTATTGACCCGTAACAGGTTGAGGATACTGAGATCCATAGCCGGATTGAGGATAGGATTGATAATTGTAAGGTGTAGTTCCCACATTTTGACCATATGATTGACCTTGAGGTGGTTGATAACCTTGACCTGAGTATTGACCTTGAGGTTGATAACCTTGAGGTAAATACGGATACTGGGGTTGACCTTGACCTTGAGGTTGGTACCCTTGAGGTTGATACCCTGGAGGTTGCCATCCTTGAGGTTGCCATCCTTGAGGTTGATATTGATACTGAGGTTGACCCTGGGGTACATATTGAGGCTGGGGTTGACCTTGAGGTAAGTATTGCACCATAGGTGCGTACTGACCTTGAGGTTGTCCCCCAGACACAAATGATGTACCTTGAGGTTGCCCCCCAGGCGTTAACTGAGGCTGCCCCCCAGGCGGTAATTGGCCACCTTGAGGTTGGGAAACGGGAACTGAACCTGACATCATGTAAATGTCTCCTACACCCAATGGTATATTACCACTGTTTCCAACTAATAACCCATGATCAACGGGTTGAGGAGATGCCCCCGCAAAAGTACCAGAAAGAGATTGATACCCGGTGGGAACAGAAGGACCGCCGTGTAAGAAAGATTCAGGACTTTGAGTAAACACGGACGACTGACCAACATATTTACAGGAGTATGAATACCTCCAGGTGGAAAAGGAGTACGAGGTGTGGAAAAACCTAGCCCAAAGTTGTCTAAATAATTGGTTAACGAAAGGTACCAAGTAGTACTTCTAGGAGGACTGTAAAAGATAGATTCACGCTCCCTTAGATCAATAGTAAGTTGATCTTCAAGGTTAGAGACGCCTATTTCTTCCTCTGGAGAAGTTCTTCAATAGCAATCAAACCAGTAGGAAGATTTTCGGTGATAATTCTTTCTATTCTCGGTGAATCAGGAACACTAGAAGTCGGAGTAACAGGTTCAGATATTTCTGGTTCTTCGCCTGTATCACTAGCAGACGAAAAACTACCAACAAGCTCAGAAACTGTAACAGCTTCGGGATTATAACCTGTCTCTAAACTTTGGTAATCTGGATGGACTACCAAGGAAGATTCTCCTTCTTCAGGTGAACCTACTCTACTGCCACTAGGAGGAGTTACAAGGACCTTCAACCCTTCGTACTGACCCGAAACGTCTTCAGGAGATCCACTCCGCGATCTACGGAGTTTTCTTAACAAATCTGTTCCAGTAACAATTTCAGGTGACTTGCCCCGAAGTCTACGGGACTGTCTCGGTAATTCCGCCACAGCTAAAAACTTTTAACTACTACACACGAAAACAAAATAAAATTTCAAATCAAACCACCTAAAGCCTCTAAAGAACCAAACAAATTTGAATCACACGCCTAAAGAATCTAGGGCGTCAAACCAAGCACAAACAGTAGCCTTCCAGACCGAAAGCGCTAGTTGGTGATGAAGCCCAACATCGCTGGATTCAGTACAGAAGTGGCTGGTGGAACAGTTACCCCGACAACCTGCTTAATGAATAGACTGGACCAAGTTCCTCCACTTTAACCGTCTCGAGTGAAGTGAACCCCCCAGAAAATCCAAGTGAGTATAGCCGACGTCTGCTCCAGGTACAGTGGGACCTTCCCTCCACCGTCACCTCGGTAGAATCCTAAAGATAATGGTCACTAAGGTTACCAATCGCAACAAATGCACCTGGGGGAACAGTCTAAACTCCGACAGCACGCAAGGGCAGAGTAGCAAGCTCAATCCCCTTGCCGGCTCCTTGACAATAATCCAAGGTAAATCGACAAGTGACCCCTGGCTCCTCGACAATGGTTAATCTGAGGTTTACCGTTTGTAATACGTGCGTGTCTGGCGTCGTTCCCAACGAGGGGGGAATGATCCCCTCACTGGTTCGGACACGAGCTCGTGCTTCTCCTTTAAGAGGAGCTTTCCCAGAGTACAAATGAGACAATTGGATTTATTCTATCACAAGATAAGCTACTTGTTTGGTTTTGTTGTCTTGGAGAGTTAATTACTCACCTACTCCAAGACACTAGCCTGATCTAAATTGGTGCTTCAGAGCCCTAGTAAATAAAAGTTACTACGTCGATTTTACTTTAAGCGTTAATTTTATGGTTTTTCTTAAAGACAAAAGGTAGCGGAAGTGAAACCAATGGTGTGTAGACTCGACTCAAACCACTACAAAGATGCACCTAAGATGATTTACGCTACTTTTCCTTTTTCAATGAATTTCTTAACTAAGAGAGTTGAGAGAATGCAAATTTGAAAGAAAACAACTTTCTTAATAAAGACAATCAAAGAAACAATTCTCTTTTTCTTTTCAAGCATACAAACACGACCACTCCTTACGTGCACGAAAAAACTCTTTTTCTTTCAAAACTTTTCAAAGCTACTTGAAACAAAACTTTTCAAAGGAGATGTTTTTGTATTTTCTCTTTTTAATAAAGCATATAAATCTATTGTAACGAAAATCAATCTTAAAAGCTATAAAAACTATGAAAACTTGACTCACAAGCAAATCAAAAGGAAATTACTCAAAGCAAACCTAACAAGGCAAAAGCTCACAAAGATGATTCTAGGTTGTTTTACTTGACCAAAATCAAATCAAGGACCAGCTAATGCAGAATCAAAAGACTAGTCAAAACAAAACTCAAATCTTTTTGTTCTTTTTGTAAAATGGAATTCAAGACTTAAACAACAAGCACTTCGAAATTTGCCCAAAGAGACAACTCAATAATAAGTTGCTCACACAGGTAGACTTTATGACAGGTCTGACTTCTTAGAATGCTGACAAAACCAGGGAGATCTAAAGCTTGACAACTTCTACCGCCAAAGTCACTACAAGACCTACTGAAAAATCAAACCCTAGGGCTTAAACTTCCATGAAATCCACTAAAACACTCAATGCTATCGAACAAGTTCAGGTGAAGATCTTTGACAAGGGACTAATGAATCTGGGCAGTAAAAACTAAGAAAAAACTAAATCTAAGAGCAAAAATGCAAAAAATGGAATTTTCTCAAATTTTAGCAGGGGACGCAAGCGACCCGTTAGCACAGGTGCGGGCCCGCTCTGTGCACACAGCGACAGTGCGTCCAAGGACGCACTGTGCAACACTCAGAGGGTGCGTCCTACTGAAAAACTCAAGAAAAACCAAAAAGAATCTAATCCTAAGCTAACCCACCCATAGACAAAGTCACAGAGCCAAAACCAGAAAAATAAACCAATTTTCTCAGAGCAAAGTTCACACAAAGGAAAAGACTTTTCACATTAATGGAATCCCCAGCGGAGTCGCCAATTTGTCAGGCGGAAAGAGTCGATTGTGCGGACACAATCAACCTCCCTAGGAGCCTAAGACTCTCTAGTGACAAACAAGACAAACTAGAACTATCCTTCTCTAAACATGCATTATAATATGAGAAATCAAGTGTTTTGTTCTTACCTTTGTCCAAACGCTGTTGTAGAAGTCCAAGCTTTGTTGATCTGGATGAGCTCCTCCTTTTCTCCAAAACCTGCAATCACCAACAGTCAAACAATTAAATAGCACCTGATTATAACATAAAACAAAGCATATTCAACATATAGACCAAGGAGTACATGAAATAACTCATAAACAACACGTTATTGAGAAGAATGGACCAATTTGCATTAAAGGTAATCAAAAGGAACCATTACAACCTGAGCCTTGGTGTTGTGCAAGCTCCTTCCAGGGTCCACAAGAGTCTTCCTTTACTTTGACAAAGCTCACCCACTTCCAAATAGAACAAGCAAAGATGGCAATCTCTCCTCACAAGCTTCTAAATGGGAGTCCTAATTCCTGCAGCATTTACCCTTAGAAATGTATAGCTTTCAACCCCCTTTTCCTTCTAGCCCAATGCCTGTACTTATAGTGCTCAAGAGGAAGTTAATCAGGTCCACCATCAATGGGATAATCCCCTCTTTGGATGGGATAGCTCCCCTATTGATGGGATAAGTTCCTCTTTGGTAGGAGTGCATGAACCATCTGGAGGCGCTCAATACACGTCGAACAACCTTCTAGAATGCTCTAGAAATAACCACAAGTGACTTTTTAAAGATGAAACTTGCGCATTTTAACCTTTTCAGGGGGACGCACCTGCACCTTTACATACAGAGCATCCAAAGACGTAGTTTTTGTGAACATTGGGTGCGTCCCCGCAGGTAAGGTTGAGAGAACCTGCGTCCCCAGAGATAAATACATTTAGAAAGACTTTCTCTCTTTTTGGAGTTTGACATGGAAAGCAGAGGCATAAGACTTGCCTAAGAGGGTAGCATGACTGTTCATTGAGCCATACTAACTGTAAATAGTCATGGTGACATTTTTTAGTGTAACACATGTTTCATATATTAGCTCGTTATTCATTTGGGATTTTCATAATCTTTCTAAGAACAATAATAAACTATTTTAATATTGATATATGAAAACTAAATATAACAAAATTGATATTAATAAATGAATGGTTTGTAGTAATATATACATATAATTCTAGAAAATCATTTTAATTAGGAATATTACCTTTTGAATGATTCTTTTTTCTGTTGTATGTTTTTTATATTGCAAATTTGACATGTCTCATTGACCACTTCTTTGGAAACTCTTCCTGTAGTTTAGATATAATTTGGTTCTTGGAATCATTGGATTGATTTTTGTATTGTAAATAGAAAGTACGTCTATACGTTCATTCCACTAGACCCCTCATAGTTTTGTAAAAAAAATCGCCCTTTCATTAACCTCCAACACCACTCCAGATGAGCTAAGGACCAATTCATCATTATTTACATGTTCTATAATTTTTCCTCTCTTAGAAGGACAATGATCTTTTCCTTTCATTGTTTCTCCCAGTAAAAAATTAGACATATATGATTTAATAGATTGTTTGAAACATGTTATCTAATATTCTTAAGTATATTATTAATTAAAATCCAAAAAACAAAAAATAACTCACCTAATTCATCCTTCTGCAATTTTTCTATCAGGCTTTTATGCTCTTCTAAACTTAGATTAGAAATAATCTTATCGATCTTCTTCATTTTGTGGCTCGACATGACACACACTAACCAATACATATTAGTTAAACTTACATATAGTTCAAACATATTAATTTTGTAAATAATTTACAAATAACTTTCCTTCTCTATTTTTTTATGTGCTATTGTTGTGTCGATCAATATTTTTATTACTTTACACATTCTTAGACATTTTTTTATCAATATACAACATGTGCCATTTAATACAGAATCCATTAAATATATTTTGTACATAATCAATTAATTTTATCCAAAAATAACTCTAGTAACCGATATGGTTCTTTGAATAAACATATTGGTGAGTTTAGGCCATTAAACACCAAGCATTTAATTGTTCAACACACCATCGATTTTATTTTTTAATAATTTTAAATTATGAAAGTACGATTTGTAACGATAAATGCACTACAATGACTTAACGGTGCTATTTGGTAGAGGTGTGTTGGTGCATTATATTACACCAGGAGCACCAACGAATAGACTGAATAGAATTGATAAGGTTATAATATATTGATGTGTTGTATTACACAGGGTGCACCAGTGCGTTATACTACATTAGCACACTGCAAAACATACGCCATTTAAAAAAATGGACATGGTCGATAGGGATTACATATAATTCAATAAGTAATCCCCTTAATTTACATGTCAAATGCCCTATATATAGTAACAGTACACAAACCCATTAAATCTAAAATGCCTAAAATGAAAAACCCTAATTGTGAAGTGGTAGAGGGAGTGAAACCCTAAGGTGAAATTTTGCATTCACATAAGCAAGAAGAAGCAAGGGTTTAACATAAGTATTCATTTTTTTTGGTTTTTTCTTCTGAATTTTAATTAAATTTAAGTAGGAATAGAGATCATAAAAAAAAACTACTAGTAAAATCAATAGTAAATTTTTCATTATACATGGTTTTTAATTAATTTATTTTTTGAATTGTGAATAGAAATTGTAAAAAAATTTAACAGTAAAATTTAAAATTTTTGCTATGAAGAGTTTTGAGTGAATCACCATACCTTTCAACTTTTTATCTTTCTGTGGTTCCAAAATATTTATTGCTCCACAGTGCTCCCAATATGTCTCTCTTGTAAATGATCTCTCTTTCAATTAAACCCAAACAGAAATTGTAAAAGAATTTATTAGTAAAATCAATAATGAAATTTAAATTTTTTACTCTGTATGGTTTTGAGTGAATCGCTATACCTTTCAACTTATGATCTTCTGAATAGTTCTACTACTCCAAAGTATTATGTTGTTGCACAGTGCTCTTGGTATGTCTCTCTTGCAAATCAGTCCTATGAAATTTTGGGAAAAATATTAAAATAGTGAATAACCTTTTACTAATTAAAAGACTTTATGAAATTAGATTTTGAAAAATCAATTGCCGCTCATTTTTTATTAAAAAAAAACACATTTTTTTCACTTAACCTAAACATTGGTGCATTCGATGTAAAGTGCACCGACATTGTCAAGCTGCTAAATTTTTTCAATGCACCAACATGATACAATTCTTTTTTTTTCGAAATCCCGAAACGATGTGATTAATATTTTAACACAAGAGTATGGTTTGTATTAAATGCATCGATGTTATAATTGTTATAAGAGCACCAACATGGTAAAATTCAATTTTTTTCAAAATCCCAGAAATAGGTGTGTATTGGTGCTATTTTTATTTAAATGCGTCAGTGCGGTATATTTTTTGTAATGCCAGAAATTGGTGCAGATATTATTTTAATGCCCCGGTGTTGTTATGATTTAAACACATCGATGCGATTTGTTCTGATAAGCACACCAGTAGGGTTTAAAATTCTTCTAAAATTTTGTTTAACATAAAATGGCATATTAATCTCAGTTTATCCTTTTGGATGCATCCACATGAATTATAGAAGTTCATAGTATAATTTTTCTGATTAAAGTCGCCTTATTCTTGAAAAATGGTTTGAAAACTATATTGAAATTCAAATTACGGTTATATGGTTCTCGAAATTAATTTTAGATATGTACACAAAATTTTATTTCTAATTTTTCTCAAATGTAGGGACAAAATCTCAATAATATCAAATGGCCAATCCTTCAAATTCTAGCTCATTCCATATTGCTGATCAAATTCCTTCACGTAGTTCTCCCTTTTCATCTCTAGTAAGTTCAAATTTTATTTATATTTTGACTATCTAATTGATTTTATTTTTTAATCCATGTCAATTTGAATAAAAATGTATACAAATTTGTAGGATCCAGATTCAAAATCAAGTTCAAATGCAGAAAATATTCCTCCATTTCAAAAACATTAGAATCTCTTATCAAGAGAAGAATATCAAAATCAGTTGGTAGATGAAAATGGAAAACCTCTTTACCATTCCAATTGGAACATGGCATCTTCTAGCCGCAATCTTGGATCAACGATGTGTTATTGCTGCGAAAAACACCCTCCAAAATTTTGCGTACACTCAAATTTTTTAGCCTTTTGTGGATATTATGATTGGTCGTTCCATAGTCACTTCTTGGTCTGTTGATTCTTTGAGCTCCCTTCTTGGACTAGAAGTGCTGAAGTCAATTTCTCACACATGCTCAGTCTATAACAAGTGCATGAGCACATTCTTTTTCACAAGATTGGACAAGCATAGCACTTTCCTATCAAGAATGTACTTGTATGATGTCCAATCCATTTCGACAATTAGTGCACACTAAAAATGATAGTTTCTCACATTATAGTTGCGTTTGTACTTCTATTTCGGTGAGTTTTGCAAACTGTCACTCCTGCACACCTTTTTTTTCACATGTATCACTTTCATGTTTTCAATTGTTTCTTTCTCTTTCTTGCACTCTAACTAGTGTCATTTTCATGTTATCTTTGCTTTGGCACATGTTGTTTTCACCGTCGTTCATATTTCACAAGTGGCGTTCACATTTTTATCTTCATATAGAAAATGTCATCTTCTAGCATGGGAATCGTCGCTTATCATGCAAAGTGGAGTTTTGGTTTGTTTTCAAGGGGAAATATTTGTGATAATGAGTTTTCTTATCATGTAGGCATGTTTTGTACTCATTTCCAAATATTCATGTACTGTCACACAAGTTTCTTCATTATCATCACAAAGTATATCTTTAGTGTTGCACTTGTCATAAGTTGCAACAAAGGTTGTCGCACTAAGGGAAGTATGTGTTCATATGTTCTAGATGATCTACATTGTGTTGCCAAGTATTTAAGTGTGTGATCAAATTCAATTTATATCACTATTCACATCAACTTCATTGATTCTATACTTAGCCAAATTTCAGAAATTTCCTAGTAACCTAGCCTCAACAAGCCCTCCTGAACTACACATTGTGTAGTCTCAAAACTTAAGCAACAATCTTGTCTCTTGGAATTGCACAATGTTAAGTATCTACCTCCAAAAAATATACATTTTTCAACCTCATTGCTCAAGCCCACACCCTGATTCTCAGAACTACGCAATCACCCAGTCCCCTCTGTCTTCCAAAATTGCGCAGGTGGTTGAACCAGTGCCCAACCCCTCAACCTAGCTCACTGAGCTCCCAAAGTACACAAAATTCTTCCTCAACCCATACTAAACTATGCATTACGTAGTCTCATAGCCCAAGCTCTGCCCCTGACTGCCTAAGTTGCAAAACTCAACAGTCACTAGGCCTTTCCCTTGGCCCACCTTCAGTTTCGGCTCGGTCAGCGAATCGTCATGCAACATCTTAGATAGGGGTTTATCAGATAGATTTCATATTATCATGAGTTGATTATAGATATAGGAACTATATCATGCTATGGAAAGACGATAAAGAAATATATGGAGAAGGAAGACATGTTTTATGACGCCTAAGGATTTGAGGACAAAGGATGATCATCAGGCAAGAAGACAAAGGAACATTGGAATATGATCAATATCACATGAAGAGTCCATCTGATTTACAACCCTTTCGATGAAAAACAAAGCACATCTCTCATGAAGTTGATGTAAGAAATACAACTTATCACTGCCACATAATTATGTATTCAATGTCATGTATTGTCGCAAATATTCAAACTCATTTCATGTATTTTATTTAAGTTTTTTGGTCTTGTTTGCAACGTAGTGAAAGTATCGTATTTTCACATACTGGCTATCGCACAACGTGTAATATCCTATTATGATGGTTTCAATGGTCTACCTTTTTGTATATGAGTTTTCGTAACCCTGTAAACATTGTTCGCACTCATTCACAAACTTTTGAACATTGTTGCAAAAGTGTCGTCACAGTCGTCGCAAACTGTATCTTAATTGTTGCAATTGTTGTAACTAATCATAAAGTGGTCATATGGAGGGAAATGTATTATTCATGTGTCATGGGTGATCTATGTTGTTGCATCGTCAAGTATTATAAGTGTGAGATCACAATTGAAGCCTTATCACTATACACATTAGTCTCACTGGTCTCGCACTCAACCATTTCCGAAGGGGCTTCCTAACCAAGCAACTTGGCTCCACCTAGCCTGCCTGGACTACGTACTATGTAGCTCCAGACCTCAAGATGTGACCTTCCCCCTTGGTACTACACAATTCACATTTCCTACCTCCCAGGACTGTTGCACAACGTAGTTTATGTGCCTAAGGCCCAGCCTTGACCTCCAGGATTGCACAATCATTCCTCCCATCTTGGCCCTAACTGCACACTGCATAATAAAAAGCCTCAAGATCTTTCTCTAAGCCTCTGAACTACAAATTTTTTCAGTATATCAATGTCCCTTTACTCCTAAAACTATGTAATACGTCCTCCCAGTGTCCATCCCATCAACCTGCCTCACTGTAACCAAGGACTGTGCAATTTTTTCCCTCAATCTGGCCTGAACTTATACACACTACACAGTCTCAATGATCACGCCTCACCCTTGGCTTCTTGAACTAAGCAATTTTTCATTTACTAAGCCCTCTCTCCTGACCTGTCACCCAGTCTTGACTTAGTTAATGGATCCAAATGCACTATCTTAGACTAGGGGTGTTTCAAAATGATTTCGTCTCGCCATGAGTGAATTGTAGATGCAGGTACTCTCTCACACCATGATTGGATGATGAATAAGGATATATAGAAGGGAAGAATCTTGAAAGACATATTTTTAGCTGGACATGAAAGTTGATCAATCGAGGTAAAGCAAAGGGACACCAATTTGCGATGACAACCCAAGACTTGAGATCATTGAAGACTCCTTATCACCAAACCATGAGGAGGTAGAAGAAAAACGCTTTCTCAAGTAGATATCAGAGACACAGCAACAACAGTGGCTTGAAATTGCCACATCATCAAGTAGTTTATGTCAACAATGTCATGTCATGTAATGTCATGAGTTTTCATAGGCCACATCATCATTGTGCATTATGTATATTCAAAATGTATTGTAAAGTGGAAGTCCAAGGGACACACATGGAATATGAAGAGTCGTGTAAGTTTAAAGATCATAGGAAGTCAAACAATCATGAGGGTAGTCAAAGAGTCATAAGGAGGGTGAAGCATCACCCCTTGGTTATATATACACCCTCATTATATGAGAAAATGACTTTTCACCTTGGCTCCTCCAGAAAAGCATTAGATAGATAATCTAGTGATTTTGGGGAGTAAGGAGTGGCTCCAACGCTCCACTATTGGAGCTACTAATGTACATTGTATACATGTGCCTTGGAACTTTTACTTATTATCAGAAGACTTCAAGGCCAACACATTCTTCATGTATGGCTTATGAATGTTTGTAGGATTATTCTGCGGATGTTTGTATTTCATGTGTTCTTTCACATGTGCTAAGATAGTTGAACTATTTCAGTTATTTTAGTACTTATCTTGTTGAGAATGTTTTCTAGTAGTCATTAATGTTTTCCCATCCTTGTGGACTACTTCACTGGATATTAGACAAACCTATCTCACTAATTAGTTGTAATAACTGTCGCATCTGTTGTGGATTATTTCGATATATATTAGATAAATTCTTCTTGTTTGTGTGTGTCTCTTCTTGGGTGGTACTATTACCCATCTCTTAGAGACTCTACTTATCATTCCCCCTGTAGTAGAAGGACTTAGACACCTCTACAATTGAACACTCATCAGGTGCATATTCTTGGTTTTCGAAGGCACCACATGTTCTACTCTCTTTCTGACAATGAGAGCCAAGGAAAATCTATAATAATACATGGCAACCAGGATGATATTCCAGATATCGATCCTACTCCAAACAATGTGAGGTCTAATTGGTACTTCACATCCAGGAGGCCCCTTGGTTGATGGATTTCCAACACCATCAACAGTGGAACTAGAAGGAGTGCTAGATGAGAAGCTGAGCCCGTTGAATTTGGTTTGAACCTCCTATCTAAAATTGCTCATCCTCAAATATTACTCCTGGGGTGTTTCTCTAATTTCTCCCTTTACCAATTTTCAATCCCCTATGAGCCTCTCTATCACTTGTCTCAATTAAAGTTTAATAGTGAGGATGGAACAACTATAACTGAGCACATTTTTTATTTTCTTAAATTTTGTGAGTCTTGCAGAATCAATGATCAAGAGTTTTCCTATGTGATGTTCTTCCTCACCCTTGAAGGTCGTGTTAATTGATGGTGTATACCTTACCAACTGCTTCCATCAATTCCCTTCATCATTTCCTCAGGGATTTTCATCAAGCCTTTGATAGGTATAGTTACCGAAATATTTGTAAAATAATCAATCTATTAAGAATGAAGCCTAATTAATTAATTAAGGATTTTTCTAATCAATTCCTTCACCTTTGTTGTGAAATTTCTGAAGAAGACATGAATCAATATTTCTTGAAACAATAGTTTGAACGCTTGGTTCTTATATCTTTACTGGGTGAACTGAACCCACTAATTTTCTTACTTCCCTAACTCTTGTGGATCATGAGACACCTCTAGTTTTAAAGGAGGAATTTATTGTTCCTTTTGTTCTTTGTCCTCCTCCTTTTCCAGTTATGATGAGGGTGCCTCAGTGTGATAGTAATAAAATTGGAAAATCTACAAATCAAATTTCTAATTCATCTTCTCATTCTTCTTCCATTTATCATGACTGGGATCTAATGGAAGAAATCCCAGAATGGCTCATGAAACCCATGGGGAAGACTAACTTCCCCATTCCACAACATGATTTTATCATTCATAAATATGGTCTCCAATCTGATCTATATTTCTGTGATATTATATCATCTACTTGACATGACTCTTTGTATTGTGACCCACCTGATCAATCTGCTCCACCAGCTAGTATTTCAAACTCTCTTGATTTTCGCATTACTGGTTCAAATTTTTATCATGTACAAGGCAATCACTTTACATGGGAAAAGGAGCAGGAAGGTGAATATGCTTTCAATCTTTCTTATCTTTTTCAAGATCCTCCATGTCAAGATGATGCGCTTCCATTCTTGGATGATTGTCAATCTGCTAATATTGGTAGTGAATCAAATGCAATAATCCCTTTTGATAAATATGTAGCCTTGGGAAACATTAATTACCATTATGATGACTCTATTCATGTATGTGATCATGAATTCCCGGGTACGTTATCTGATTTTTTAGATCCTTCATAACATGTTGATCTGACCAAATTACATCTAGAATATGATCCAACCAAAGAAAATGTATGTATCTAAACTTCCTATTCATCTCAAAATCACTTGTGCTCTACTGTTTATCATGCACCTACTTATGACATAGATACCCCATGCTCTTCAAGTTCTTCAACCGATGAGTTAAATTCTTAATTGACACTAGGTGGTGAGATTATCCATGATGAAAATGAACACAATAAAATCATTGAGTACTCTTTCCATCCATCGTCATCTTTTCTCTTGCATGAATACAACTCTCGAAACCATATTGCTCATGATACATTCCCATTTCACACATTTTCATATTTGTGATCCTATGAATCTTTCAACCTAAGTAATATGGTTGTTGAAGTTGAAAAATATGATTAAATCAGTGACAAATATCGTTTCCACCTTGTTAATAGTGATCTCATCGAGATCCGTGAAATAAGTTATCCTCACATTGTGCACAACCTATTTCAATCTTCATGATGTGATTTTCCAATTTTGTAAAGTTTTGGGTTTGGAATACGTATCTCTCATAGAATCATCAAATTGTGAAGTTTGTTATTCTAAATATTATCTTTTGCCAAAGGATTCATACCCGTCACACCCTTTTGAAAACAATCAGCTCCTCATACTTCTTGCAAATATTCTGATGCTAATCCTTTTCTTCATCACACCTAAAATCCTCTTGAGCTTTAGTGAATGCTTGGATTATTTGATAAATCAAATTCTTCTCCACTTGTTTTACCCTGATTAGTTTCATGTGTTTCTTATACTAGCATTCCTATTTACTTCTCTTGATGATTACGATTCTACTACAATGTGTAACCAATCACGAGAAAATGGTTTGTTACACTCGTCGCATGAGGAAGACAATTCTACTATGCAAAGCATTTCTGAAACTATTCAAATTGATTTATATTTGTTAATTACACACTAGGAATTTGATGCTTTAATGAACTCATTTTATCATTATTCAATCTTTGATGACTCTCATTCATTTTCTCACTGGTGCATCCGATGACATTTGTTTTACATCCTTCAATATTCATCATTCAACATCTCACTATTCGGATTCTTGTCGAGCGATTGAGGCACGTCAGCCTTCAATGATGGTTATGTCAAATCCTCACCGTCTTGACATGACTATTGAATATGATCATATCTATTTTCCCTCACAAGATTCTCATTATAATCATGTGCATCTAATTGAAAATCCATCTTTTGAAATATTTCATTGTTTTCAAGAGGATCATCATGAATTTTATGATCGAATCATTGAATGGTTGGAGAAATATGATCGAATCATTGAATGGTTGGAGCAATCTTACTCTGAAATATCCATTGCAATAAATAGGTTTCAACATTTTCTCATGCTTGCTAATTGGGATGACACAGAAGAAGGTGCACTCACAAGAAGTCTTTAAGGTTTTTATGATTATGGTTTCCATCAAAAAGGTAAGAATGTGAATTGGATGAAAGTAGCATTTTTTACACGTCTTTCTACCCATAGGTAAGACCTTCCTTTTGTTGTCCAAGTTATTCAAGCTCTCATATTTTCTCTTACACACTACTTTATATCTATTGTAATTGATCGTATCTTTGTGATTTCATGTTGGGAAGGATTATGGTAGCTACATTGGAAATTTCATTATACGTGACCCCGACCTATTAGTTGTTAAGTTAGGAGTAGGATTAGATGCATATTAGTTTTTCCCTTTATTTCACTCATCTAGTGCTTATTCTCTATGGTCTCTCTTATATTTTCTTACTTATCTCTTGCATTATGCTTTGGTTTAGCTTCTTTTGCTTGTGCTTTGGTTTTTCTTTCTTTTTGTGTTGTGTCTTTTCCTTTTTTTCATTAATAAGACCTTGCATGATGATTCCATGTTGGATCAGAAGGGAATGTGGAAAAATAGAAAATGACTTTGTGACACCACAAAATTTGGCTAACCCTCTGTCCTACTTCCTTGTCTAGGTTACATCTTTTGGTTGATGATGTTCCGATGGAAAATACGATCACTGTGTTAAGAAATAATTGTGTTGAACTGTTATCACAAAATCGTGTACTAAGGGCTGCTACTTAGCAAGATCTCATGCAACTATTTCAAACCAGGCTTTAGACTAAGGCTTAGCCTCCTTAGTCAGAGAGGGCTCTCTCACAGATTCTTGATATGAATTAAGAACAAGAAAAGATGGCTAACTCTTCAAACAGTACATGAAAATAAGCTGGTTGGAACAACGAAATAACACTTCTTCCATTGGGCTCATGGAGTCAAACACCTCTGCAGTAAACTATTAACTACTCAATCATGGAAGCCAAGGCATATAATGTTTAAACCCTCAGAACATTTCTCAAAAAGAACCTCAACTCATAAACATACACAGGAAGTCTGAGCACTAGGTGAATTCAGAGTGATTGCATATTTAGTGAGCTGTAAAACATAAAGGATAAAGACAAAACCACATATATTCTGAGCATTTGAACACATGATGAATCTTGGGAAGAAAAAGTAATCTTCATATTACTGTCAAAAGTCTTTTACATAAGCTGATATAAAAACTCTGTTTTTTCATAAATCTCCAACCCTTAATACATCGATGATCTAGCTATATATAGGAATATGATCCTAACTACTTGGAGCTTCCTCCTCCAGCATGAGGGGAGCTCGATTCTACCTATGATGACACCTATTAACCTTTAACTAACTAATAATTACAGCTGACTATTCATTTACAGCGCTGGACTCCTAAAACAATTAAAACTCTAATTCTACATCATGCTGGAAATAGCATTTATTACAATCAAACTGGTGCTCCTGCGAGGAAAATGAGAGAACAGGTTCATCCTCTGACAAATGGCTTCTTTAAGTTTGGCTGTGACAGGTGTCTGTAGTTGCTTGTTGGCCTTTAATATAACATGTTCTCCCACACCTTGAAATATAGGAAACTGTTCCTGATTGTCGGTCTTTGGTTTGCCTCAACATATTCGAATCCAAAGGAGTATGCTTTTAACCTTTCATTAACCAAAATAGAGCGGATTGCCACATCCTGGATGAGCTGTAGGTTGTATTGATAGACAGGTGTCTCTCTTTCAAGTTTCTCGATCATCTCACCAACATAGCTGCTTTGCGTTTAAAATCACCACCTACAGCAGTTTCGTAGCGCGCTACGAAACTGCTGTGTGATTTAAAAAACACAGTCTTCCTCTAAACTCCTCACAAAATTAAATAGATGCTGTTGCCATTCTTCAGTTTCACCTTTGCTATGCTGGGATTCAGAATCACATTCTCTGTATTCTTCATAAGGCTAGAGTGGGTTACCTTCTTTTCTTCATCAAAGATCACCTCAAGCTTAGGCCTAACATAATTATTGAGAACTGAAACACACAAAATCGATGCCCTTTTTATATTTTTATCTCTGTCTCATCCTCCTGACTGACTTTAACAAACTGTAATCCCTCAACCAACTGAATTTCCTTAATCTGTAGCTCTTTTTCTAAGAAGCCATTAATACTCTTTAACATCTTCTGTGTCATCTTGTCTTCTAAAATAGAAACCAACACTGCTGCAAATCAAAGCAATTGTTTGCATCACCATCTCTTGATGTATATTTTTGAAGGGCATATACAATATCTCTGAATAGATTCTAAATTTACATAACCTTTTGCTCAAGATACTCCTCACATCTGAAGGAGATAGATTTGTCACATATCACAAATAAATCAAGCATTCATAAGAAAACCATGAAGCACACTGTTCTAGCCATGAAGCACACTGTTCTTAGCTATCAACCATGGTGATCTTATGAGAACAATCCAATATCCAGTTAAATTATCTCAGCATAAATCTTTGGAGTCTGAGTGCACAAAATGAGATTGAATATTGCTCAAACCGCGCATCAAACATCCAAACTGCATCTAGTTAGAAGCTAAAGTGTTGAAACTGGAAGGCTGGTTCTGTAAGATCTCAGTTTTGCTTCAACAGATATAAAAACATGCATGAAGTTCAGCCACTCCAACTTTACACTTTTATCTAGCAGACTATTTCCTCTTTGGCTGGCAATTGGGATTCTGTTGAAACTAAAACCAGTTCTGGAGAAGAATTACCAGCTTCCCTGGCTTAGCTTAAAAAGATAGCAACTCTGAATATCTGCCTCGTCAGTAAATGTTAGTTGGTGCATACAAGGAGATCCTTTGAGTTTTTTGAAAAGCCATAAACCAGAGCTGAACAGAGTATTTGAACTGTGTAAATATCCTAAATGAGGCCCCGAAATGGACATATAGGTGTACAGATTTTCAGATAGGGCTTCATTGTAGCATCTGTTAAGGCAGATCTAATCTTGATAACGCATCACTCATTGTTAATGCTATTGACACCCTTAGAAACCTCACTGTACTTGCCCCCTTTTCGCACAACCTCATAATTTTCCTAATCACTTTTGCAGTGCAAGTAAGGTGAATCGATCTCAAAACCCTCTGCTTTTCCTGTTTCGGTTTCTTGCCGGAGACACAAAAACCTTCTTTGCAATGGGAGGCACCGGCTTAGAACACGACCCCCAGACACCAGTACTATCATATGATCCTTGTCGAGCAGCTGCAGCTACATATTGCAGTCGAATTAAGCTAACTACAATTCCTTGCACATAGTTCACAAGAGAAACGCGTCCAATCTCCACAGAACGCCCGTAAGACATGATATCCAATTCATACATAAGCTGATCTCTTTGGTCCGTAATAACTGAATTCGGCAAAAAGGAAACCTCCAGAGAACTGATCTCTACGTATTTTTCAGCAGTGTCATCTTCTATAGCTGTAATATAATGGAAAGAACAACGACAGAGAAATATCCAGCCAATGAAACTTACTGCCACCTGTGACTTTGTCTGGTGATTAACGTTGTGTTGACATTGAAAACCACAAGCGGATTGTGGAGGAGTTGCTTGCTGGTAACTGGATTTCAACCTGGGAATGCGTAATCCACCACACAGTGCCATGTTTTCATTACCATGCTCGAATGCTGGCTACGAAATAGAAAATCTTTCTCCAAAGGAACACAATTGATATTTTATAGATTTCCAACAACAGAGATATCTTGGGAGAATAAAGACAGATGTCGACAGAGAGTGTATTCCATCTTGACTAATACGACCCCTTTTCACACATATATATATTTATTAATGCATCCCTCAGGCGCAACCCATTCTTGGAATTTGAAATATCTTCCATTCCATTCCATGCCCCTGTCTCAATCTGCTAGCCCGAGATTCATTTGATTTGGATCAGATAAGGACCTAAAGGAACAAGGCAATATTAATCACGTAAAAACCGCCAAGGTCTGCAAGGAATAATACAGGTCCCATGATCTCCTCAGTATCAATCTCAACAATATAGTAAGAAATCTCATAAGCTGTAGCCCCAGCGTTTGCCAGAAACAATGAAGTGACAACAAAGAGAATATGCATATTGCAAACGAACCATATAATCCTCTTCCTTCAATGGAGTACAGGCCCACATATAACAGCTTGACAAACCTCGTTTCCTGCAGTGTTTCCATCAATTCACCTTAAATATCTGTCATTTCCCAATTTCGTAGCGCAGCCAGTGCAAGGTCAGTGTTTTCGCTACGAAATCACTAAAACAGATGGCGCTGCGAAACTGCTAACAGATTTATGCGCTGCGAAAACACCCTGTCTTTAAGCTAGGCAAAAAAATTTTGGCAACAGACTTTTCAGTGATAACATGAACCATGACCTCCATGTCTATTCTAGAAACCTTATGCATGCACTTGGTTTTTTATGTTTCAGAGTTTTCAAGATGATCCAATCAAGTAGAGAAGGACAAGGGGAAAATATGAATGATAAATAGATATCAGAGTTCTTATTATATGCTTCTCTGAAGGAATAACCTCTCCTTCTCTCAATAAGTCGGGATCCCTCTTCCAACCATAAACAAATAAGTTTCAATGCACAATATTCTTTAAATAAATAAATAAATGTGAAAGAAGTGAAAGGCTTCCTGTGCAAAAAGTTGAAGCAAGAAACTTCGCCAAGGTACTGTCCAGGCTCGTTGGTAGTGGAGAAATGTTTGTGTTCCTGAAGTGACTCCACTAGGGTACTGTCTAGGCCTGCTATAAGTGGAGCAACACCAGAGATGAAAAACTATACCCTGAAAATCTGAAACTCGTAAACTTAATTACCCTATCCTAATTTGAAACATTGTGTGATCGTTGATCTCATGTTTGTGTTCAACCAAGTAAAGGAATGAATGGGACTATGTTTATGCATGGGGTAAGTCAGGAAGCCACGGTAATCTCAATGATGAATCATTACTTCCTGAATAGCTAGACCCTGCACAAGAGTAAATAAAGGCAGAGAAGCTGGAGTTATACCAGTGTGTCGCCAAGTGTTGTAGCTGCGACAAACAACCTCCAAAATTTTACGTATACTCAAATTATGGAGGCTTCTATGGATCTTATGATCATTCATTCCGTATTTACTTCTTGGTCAGCTGATGATTTTGAGCTCCCTTCTTGGATTGGAAGTATTGAAGTCACTTACTCACACATTCTTAGTATGTAACAAGTGCATGAGTGCATTCTTTTACACAAGCTTGGAAAATTATAACACTTTACTATAAAGCCTATGCTTTTGCGAGGTCTAATCCATGTCGGTAATGAGTGCGCATTGACAATGACAGTTTCTCACATGATAGTTGTGATTGTACTTCTATTTTGGTGAGTTTTGAAAATTGTCTCTCCCCGCACCTTTGTTTTCCTGAGTATAAATTTCATGTTTTCAGTTGTCTCTTTTCTTGCTTGCATTCTAACTAGTGTCGTTTTCATGATATATTTTCTCTTTCATGTGTTTTTTAAACCTGCATTCGTATATCGCAAGTGTCGTTCACAGTTTTATCTTCATATAGAAAATGTCGTCTTCTCGATGGGAATTTTCGCTTATCATGCAAAGTGGAGTTTTGGTTTGTTTTCAAGGTGAAATATTTGTGATAATTATTTGTTCTTATCATGTAGGCATGTTTTTCACTCATTTCCAAAGATTCATGCATTTTCACACAAGTGTCATCATTATCATTGCAAAGTCTATCTTTAGTGTTGCACTTGTCGTAAGTTGCCACAAAGGTTGTCACACTAAGGGAAGTATGCATTCATATGTTCGAGATGATCTACATTGTGTTGCCAAGTGTCTAAATGTGTGATCATATTCAAGTTATATCACTTTTCACATTGGATTCATTGATTCTGCACTTAACCAAATTTTGGAAAGTTCCCAACAACCTAGCCTCATCCAGCCCTCCTAAACTGCTCATTGCACAATCTCAACCCTTAAGCAACAATCTTGTCTCCTGGAAGTGCGAAATGTATAGTATTTACCTCCCATATTTTCACATTTTGTAACCTCAGTGGTCAATCCCAAGCCCTAACTCCTAGAACTAAGAAATCACCCGGTTGCCTCTATCTTCCAGAACTGTGCAATTTGCTAAATCGGTGCCCAACCCCTCAGTCTAGCTCATTGAGCTCCCAAACTATGCAATATTCTTCCTCAGCCTATCCTAAACTGTGCATTGTGTATTCTCAGATCCCAAGCTCCGACCCTCACTACCTGAGCTGCAAAATTGCACAGTCACTAAGCCTTTCCCTTGGCCCACCACTGGTTCCAGCTTAATCAGCGGATCATCATGCAACATCTTAGATACATGTTTATCAGAATGATGTCATTTTTCCATGAGTTGATTGCAGACACAGGAACTTTACCATGTTGTGGAAAGATGATAAAGAAGGATATGGAGAAGGAATACATGTTATATGACACCCAAGGAGCTAAGGGTAAAGGATGATCATCAGGAAAGAAGACAAAGGAATGTTGGAATATGATTAGGACCGAATGAAGACTCCATTTGACTTACAACCTTTTGGAGGATAGATATGAAAAAAAAAGCACATATCTCGTGAAGTTTAAGTAATAAGGACAAATTATCATTTCCACATCATTATGTCTTCAATGTCATGTATTGTTGCAAACATTGAAACTCATTTCATGAATTTTCTTTAAGTGTCATATTTTCGCATATTGGTTGTCACACATCGTGTAAAAGCCTATTTTGATGGATTCAAGGGTCTACCTTTGTGTATATGAGTTGTAGTAACCATGTAAAGACTGGTCGCACTCATTCACAAATTTTTGAGCATTGTTGCACAAGTGTCATCATGGTCGTCACAAAGTGTATATTAAGTTTCACACTTGTTGTAACTAGTCATAAAGTGGTCACATAGAGGGAAATGCATTTTTCATGTGTCATGGTTGATCTATGTTGTTGCTTCGTCAAGTATTCTAAGTGTGAGATCACAGTTGAAGTCTTATCACTATTCACGTTAGTCTCACTGGTCTCACACTCAACCATTTCCGAAGAGGCTTCCTGACCAAGAAACTTGGCTCCACTCAGCCTGCTTGGACTGCACACTATGCAGTTCCAGACCTCATGATGTGACCTTCCACCTCCTTCCTCCTAGGACTATTGCATTTTGTAGTTTTTGTGCCCAAGGCCCAGCCTTGGCCTCCACGACTACACAATCATTCCTCCCAGCCTGGTCCTAACTGCGCACTACGCAAGCACAAGCCTCAATATTTTTCCCTGAGCCTATGAACCACACAGTCGTGCAATATCTTAGTCTTCCTTTCCTCTTGAAACTGCACAATATTGCCTCCTTTTGTCCATCCCCTCAGCCTACCTCACTGTCACCCAAGACTGCACAATTTTTTCCCTCAATGTGGCCTAAACTATGCACTACGCAGTCTCAATATCAAGCCTCACCCCTGATTGCTTGAACTACACAATTACGCATTCAATGAGCCCTCTCTCCTGATATGTCACCCAGTCTCGGCTCAATTAATGGACCCAAATGCACTATCTTAGACTAGATGGGTTTCAAATTGATGTCGTCTCGCTATGAGTGAATGACAGATGCAGGTAATCTCTCACACCCTAACAAGATGATGAAGAAGGAGATGTAGAAGGGAAGCATCCATAAATACATCTTTGCAGTTGGATGTGCAAGTTGATAAATCAAGGAAAAGAAAAGGGACACAAATTTGTGACCACAACCCAAGACTTGAGATCATTGAAGACTCCTTATCACCAAGCCATGAGGAGGTGGAAGACAAAAGAATTCTCAAGAAGATATCAGAGACACAGCAACAACAATGGATTGACACTGGCACATCATCAAGCACTGTCATGTCATGTCATGAGTTTTCCTAGGCTGCATCATCATTGTGGATCATGTATATTCAAAATGTATTGTAAAATGGAAGTCTAGGGGACACACATGGAATATGAAGAGTCATGTAAGTTAAAAGGTTATAGGAAGTCAAACAGTCATGAGGGTAGTCAAAGATTCACAAGGAGGGTGAAGCATCATCCCTTGGTTATATATACACCTTCATTGTATGAGAAAATGACTTTTCACCTTTAGTCCTCCTGCAAAGCATTAGAGAGATAAGCTAGTTCTTTGGGGGAGCAAGGGGTGGCTACAATGCTCCACTATTGGAGCTAGTAATGTACATTGTATACATGTGTCTTGGAACTTTTACTTAATATCAGAAGCCTTCAAGACTAGCACATTCTTCATGCATGTATTATGAATTTTTGTAACACTATTCTGCGAATGTGTGTATTTCATGTTTTCTTTCACATGTGCTAAGATAGTTGAACTATTTCATCTATTTTAGTACTTATCCTTTGTATAATGTGTTTTAATGGTTATTAAATTTTTCCCATCCTTGTGGACTACTCTGAGGGATATTAGATGGACCTATCCCACTAATTGGTTGTAATGATTGTCGCATCTGTTGTGGACTATTTCATTGGATGTTAGACGAATCCTTCTTGTTTCTGTGTGTCTCTTCTTGGGTGGTACTATTACCTCTCTCTTAGAGACTCACCTTTTCATTTCCACCATAGTAGAAGGACTTATACACATCTATAATTGAACACTCACCAGGAACATCTTCTTTCTTTTCGAAGGCACCATGCATTTAACTCTCTTGCTGACAGGTAGATCCAAGGAAAATCTATAAGAATACATGGAAACTGGGCTAATATTCTGGATGGGGCTCCTACTCCAAATGGTGTGAGATATAATTGGGACTTCACATCAGGTAGACTCCTTGGTTGACGGATTTCCATCACCTTCAATAGTGGTGCTAGAAGGAGGGCCATATGACAAGTTGAGCCCATTGAATTTGGTTTGAACCTCTTATCTAAAATGGCTTATCCTCAAATATTATGCCCGGAGTGTTTCTATAATTTCTCCCTTTATCAATTTTCAATCCTCGATGAGCCTCTCTATAACTTGTCTCAATTAAATTTTAATGGTGAGGATGGAACATCCATAACCGAGAACATTTTTTATTTTCTTAAAATTTGTGAATCTTACAAAATCGATGACCAAGAGTTTTCTTGTGTGATTTTATTGCTCACCCTTGAAGTTCATGTTAATAAATGGTGCCATACCTTACCACCTACTTCCATCCATTCCTTTCACCATTTCCTTGGGGAGCTTCATCAATCCTTTGATAGGTAAAATTACCGAAATATTTGTAAAAGAATCAATCTCTTAAGAATGAGGCCTAATGAATGAGTTGAGGACTTTTCTAATTGATTCCTTCTCCTTTGTTGTGAAATTTATGAAGAAGACATGAATTAGGATTTCTTGAAACCAAAGTTTGAGTTCTTGGTTCTTATATCTTTACATGGTGAACTTGAACCCCCTAATTTTCCTACTTCCCAAACTCTTATGGATCATGAGACACCTCTAATTTCAGAGGAGGAATTTACTGCTCCTTTTGTTCTTTGTCCTCCTCCTTTTCCAATTCCGATGAGGGTGCCTTCGTGTGATAGAAATAAAATTGGAAAATCTGCAAATCAAATTCCTAATGCATCTTATCATTCTTCTTATGTTTCTCATTACTTGTATTCAATGGAGGAAATCCCATAATGGCTCATGAAGCCCATGGGGAAGACTAACTTCCCCATTCCACAACATGATGTTATCATTCATAACTCTAGCCTCTAATATGATATATATTTATGTGATCCTCGATCATCTACATTCCATGACTCTTTGTACTGTAACCCACTTGATCAATATAGTCCACCAGCTAGTCTTTCACACTCTCTTGATTTTCACATTGCTAGTTCAAACTGCGATTAGGTACAAGGAAGACACTTTACATGGGTAGAGGAGAAAGAAGTTGAATATGATTTCAATATTTCTCATTTTTTTTGAGATACTCCATGTCAAGATGATGTGCTTCCATTCTTGGATGATTTTTAATCTAGTAATGTCGGTAGTGAATCGAATTCAATCAACTCTTTTGATCAATCTGTAGCCTTGGGAAACAATAATTCCCATGATGATGACTCTATTCATGTATGTGATCAAGAATTCCCAAGTACATTATCTGATTTTTTGGATCCTCCAGAACATGTTGATCTGACCAAATTAGATCTGGAATTTTATCTAGAAAAAGAAAATGTTTTTACCGAAACTTCCTCTTCATATCACAATCCCTTAAGCTCTATTATTTATGCTACACCTACTTGCAAGAGAGATACTCTATGCTCTTCAAGTTCTTCATCCCATGAGTTAACTTCTCAATCGACACAAGGTGGTGATATTATCCATGATGAAAATGAACACAATCAAATCATTGAGTACTCTTTCCATCCCTCATAATTTTTTCTCTTGCATGAAGACAACTCTCCAAACTATATTTCTCATAACAATTTCTCGTTTCATACATTTTCAGATTTGTGATCATATGAATCTTTTAACTTGAGTAATCTAGTTGTTGAAGTTGAAAAATATGATCAAATCAGTGATAGAGATGGTTTCCACCTGGTTAATAGTGATCTCATCAATATCAGTGAAAATGTTATCCTCTCACTGTGCACGATCTAGTTCAATATTCAGGATGCGATTTTACGATTTTGGAAAGTTTCAGGACTTGCCAGGGAGGCAGGGAACTTCAACTTCCATTGATGGTTATGTTAGGATCTTACAGATTTGGTAAGAACTCCGACTTAAGTCAGAACTGTTTTTCTTCACAAAACTCTTCTTTCTGCAAAGTTTCACTCGATGTAAATTATTTCTTGAAATATATTTGCCATTTCGAATATCATCTCTCAAATTTTCAAGATCCTATTTTCTAATCAGATTCAAGATGCTTTATCTTCATGAAAGTCTCTTGTATCAAATTTGGGTTTGGAATGCGTATCTCTCATAGAATCATCGAATTGTGAAGTTTATTATTCTAAATATTATCTTTGGCCAAAGAAGTCATACCTGTCACACTCGTTTGAAAACAATCAACTTCTCATCCTTCTTGCAAATATTCTGATGTTAATCCTTTTCTTCATCGCACCTGAAATCCTTGTGAGTGTCAATGAATGCATGGATTATTTAATGAACCAAATTATTCTCCACTTGTTTTACACTGACTAGTTTCATGTGTTTATTATATTATCATTCATGTTTACTTCTCTTGATGATCACGATGCTAGTATAGTGTGTAACCAATCACAAGAAAATGGTTTGTTACACTCATCACGTGAGGAAGATGATTCTATTATGTAGAGCATTTCTAAAACTATTCAAATTGTTGTATCTTTATGAGAGATTTTTCGGCATAAATCACATGATATTTCATTTTTCGACGTGTTTCAAACCAACCAGTGTTGTTCATCGTCAGGACAAGTTGAAGAATAAAATCAAGCATTGCATGTTAAATACAATGCAATGCTTGATGCTTAATTACAAACTGGGAATATGATGCTTTAATCATCTCATCTAATCATTATTCTTTATTTGATGGTTGTCATTAATTTTATCAGTCTCTCACCAGTACATCTGATGACAGTTGTTTAACATCCTTCGATCTTCATCATTCAACATCTCACTATTCAAAAAATTTCCAAGCGGTTGAGGCACGTCAGCCTTCACTGATGGTTATGTTAGGTCCTCACTGTCTCAACATGACTGCTGAATATGATCAAATCTATTTTCCCTCACAAGATTCTCATTATAATCTCGTGCCTCTAAGTGAAAATCCATCATTTCAAATACTTTGGGTTTTTCAAGAGGACCATTATGAATTTTATAATCCAATCGTTGAATGGTTGGAGAAATCTTACTTGGCAAGATCCATTGCAATAAATAGGTTTCGACCTTTTCTCATGCTTGCTAAGCAGGATGACATAGAAAAAGGTACATTCGTAAGAAGTCTTCAAGGTTTTTCTAATTATGGTTTCTGTCGAAAAGGTAAGAATGTGAATTGGATGAAAGTAGCAATTGTGAAACATCTTTCTACCCACAGGAAAGACCTTATTTTTTTTGTGCAAGTTATTCAAGATCTCATCTTTTCTCTTGCACACTACTTTATATTTGTTTTAATCGATCATATCTTTGTGATTGCAGGTCGGGAATGATTACGGTGGCTACATTGGAAATTTAATTATACATGACCCCGACCTATTAGTTGTTTGGTGAGGAGTAGGATTAGTTGCATCTTATATTTTCCCTTTATTGCACTCATCCGTGCTTATTCTTTGTAGTCTCTCTTATATTTTCTTACTTTTCTCTTCCATTATGCTTTGGTTTAACTTATTTTTCTTGTGCTTTAGTTTTTCTTTCTTGTTATGTCATGTCTTTTCCTTTTTCTCATTAATAATACCTTGCATGAAGATGATATGTTGGCGCAGAAGGGAATGTGAAAAATAGAAAAGGACTTTGTGACACTACAACATTTGGCTAACTCTCTATCCTACTTCATTGTTTGGGTTACATATTTTGTTTGATGATGTTCTGATGGAAAATATGATCCTTACATTAAGAAATCCTTGTGTTGAACCATGACCTCCATGTCTATTCTAGAAACTTTATGCCTACACTCGGGTTTTTATGTTTCGGTGTTTTCAAGATGATCCAATCAAGTTGAGAAGGACAAGGGTAAAATATAAATGAGCAAACCAATACCAAAGGTCTTATATATGCTTCTCTGAATGAACAACCTCTCCTACTCTCAATAAGTCAGGATGCCTATTTTTCCCATAAATAAATAAGTGTCGATGCACATTCCTCTTTAAATAAATAAATAAAGGAGAAAGAAGAGAAAGGCTTCCTACATAGAAAGGTGAAGCAAGCAACTCCCTTGGGGTATTGTCTAGGCTTGCTACCAGTGGAGCAATGTTTGTGTTCATGAAGTGACTCCACCACGGTACTTTCCACCTACTAGAAGCAGAGAAACACAAGAGATGAAAAACTATACTATGAAAATCTAAATCTCGTGAACTTCATTACCCTATCCTGATTTGAAACAATGTGTGATATTTGATCTCATGTTTGTGTTCAACCAAGTAAAGGAATGAAGGGGACAATATTTATGCATGGGTTAAGTGGGAATCCATGGTAATATCAAAGATGAATCAATACTTCCTGAATAACTAGACCCTGCATGAAAGAATTGACCAAGGTAGAGAAATTGGACTTATACTAGTGTGTCGCCAAGTGTTGTCGCTGTGAAAAACATCCTCTAAAATTTTGCGTACACTCAAATTTTGGAACCTTTTGTGGATATTACGATAAGTCATTCCATAGTCACTTCTTTTTTAGCTTATGCTTTTGAGCTCCCTTCTTGGACTAGAAGTGTTGAAGTCACTTTCTCACACATGTTGAGTCTGTAACAAGTGCGTGAGTGCATCCTTTTATGCAAGCTTGGACAAGCATAGCACTTTCCTATCAAGAGTATGCTTGTGCAATTTCAAATCCATGTCGATAGTCAATACACACTGAAAATGAAAATTTCTCACATTATAGTTCCGTTTGCACTTCTATTTCGGTGAGTTTTGAAAATTGTCGCTCCTGCGCACCTTTGTTTTTGCGAGCGTCATTTTCATGTTTCTGGTTGTTTCTTTCACTTTATTTCACTCTAACTAGTGTCGTTTTCATGTTATATTTTCTCTGGCATGTTTTTTTTTCACCTTCATTCATATATTGCAATTGTCATTCACATTTTTATCTTCATATAGAAAATTATGTCTTTTGGCATGGGAATTGTCGCTTATCAGGCAAACTGGAGTTTTGGTTTGTTTTCAAGGGGAAATATTTGTGATAATGAGTTGCTATTATCATGTAGGCATGTTTCGCACTCATTACCAAATATTCACACATTGTTGCAAAAGTGTTGTCATTATCATCACAAAGTTTATCTTCAGTGTCGCACTTGTCGTAAGTTGTTGCAAAGGTTGTTGCACTAAGGGAAGTATGTGTTAATATGTTCTATATGATCTATGTTACATTGCCAAGTGTCTAAGTGTTTGATCATAGTCAAGTTCTATCATTGTTCACATCGGTTTCACCGATCCTGCACTTAGCCAAATTTCAAAAAGTTCCCAGCAACCTAGCCTCATCCAACCCTCCTGAACTACACATTACGTGGCCTTAGCCCTTAAGTAGCAATATTGTCTCTTGGAACTGTGCAATGTGACATATCTACCTCCAAGAACTACAAATTTCACAACCTCAGTTCTCAAGCCCAATCCCTGACTCCCAGGTCTACGCAATCACCTAGTCCCCTTTGTCTTCCAGAACTACACAATCACCCGGCCCCCTTTGTCTTCTAGAACTGCGTAGTTCGCTGAACAAGTGCCCAACCCATCAACCTAGCTCACTGGGCTCCCAAACTATGCAATATTGTTCCTAAAACCATCCTGAACTATGCATTGCATAGTCTTAGAGCCCAAGCTCCACCCCTGGCTGTCTGAGCTACAAAAATGCACAATCACTCAAACTTTCCCTTGGCCCAACACTATTTCCGTCTTAGTGAGTGGATCATCATGCAACATCTTAGATAGGGATTTATCAGATTGATTTCATCTTGTTATGAGTTAATTGTAGGCATAGGAACTCTACCATGCCATGGTAATATGATAAATAAGAATATTTAGAATGAATACATGTTAGATGACACCTAAGGAGTTGAGGACAAAGGATGATCATCAAGCAAGAAGACGAAGGAACACTATAATATGATCAGGACTACATGAAGACTCCATCTGATTTACAACCTTTTGGAGGATATATATGAAAAATAGTGCATATCTCATGAAGATAAAGTAAGAAGGACAATTTATCATTGCCACATCATTATGTATTCAATGCCATGTATTTTTGTAAACATTTAAACTCATTTCATGTATTTTCTTTAAGTGTTTTGGTCCTATTTTCATCGCATGTCGATTGTCACATAGCATGTAAAAGCATATTCTGTTGGTTTCAAGGGTCTACCTTTGTGTATATGATTTTTCCTAACCATGTTAAAATCGATCGCACTCATTCACAAAGTTTTGAGCAATGTCGCACAAGTGTCATCACGGTCGTCGCAAAGTGTATCTTAAGTGTCACACTCATCATAACTAATCATAAAGTGGTCACACAATGGGAAATGTGTTTTTCATGTGTCATGGGTGATCTTTGCTATTGTGTCATCAAGTATTATAAGTGTGATATCATAGTGAAGCCTTATCACTATACAAATCAGTCTCACTGATCTCACTCAACCATTTCTGAAGAGGCTTCCCAACCAAGAAACTTGGCTCCACCTATCCTACATGGACTACACATAGCATATTTCCAAAACTCAAGATGTGAACTTCCCCCTTGGAACTGCGCAATTTGCAAGTCCTTCTTCCTAGTACTATTCCACTGCGGAGTTTCTGTGCCCAAGGCCCAGCCTTGACGTCCATGATTGCATAATCATTCCTCCTAGCCTAGTCCTAATTATGCATTACGCAAGAACAAACCTAAATGTTAGGTCCCTATACTACTAGTGTAACCCCTTATTGTTATTAGTACAACCCCCTCATTATATTGTTGTGCCCATTTATTCCCCATATTGATATTATTGTGCCCCATAGAATCCCACTATTGTTATTATTGTGCCCTTACATTATTATTGTTATGTCGGCTCTAATTATATTATGATCCTTTAGACTCTTGTATATAGAAAGGAGGTCTTATCATTTGTATCATCCAACAATTGTTCATTTGTGTAATGTAAAGGAGGTTTCCCCCTCGAAGAGGCTTATTTTAAAGGTATTTATCTATCTTTTCTATCTTTTTGTGAGCTGGTTTCATAACATTTGGTATCAGAGCTTTGGATTCTAGGGTTTCGTTGCTCCAAACAGGTCATCGTGGAATTTTCGCTATAAATTTTTTTTCTGCAATGTTTCAAAAGCTAAAAGACAAACCAATTTGAGGTGAAATCGTTCTGAACTTTGGGTCTGAATTTCAGAGCTTGTCCCTTAGGGTTTTTGCAGACTCCCAAATTACATTCCAAACAGGTGACCTAGGGAAAATCGTCATAACTTTTGTTCTGAGCATCAGATTGAAATTCCATAAGAAGTTTCAGAAAGAGGACGACCTTTAGTTTTCCATATATCAGTTTCAGGTACTAAGGTTGAAACAGTGACACATGGCACTTCATACAAGTTCGCTCTATTGAACCAGTCTATAATCAAGTCACCGTGGGAGATTTGGCATAACTCTTCCTTGGAGAATCCAATCTTGATTAGACTTGTGGGTTTAGAAAGAGGACTCAGAGGGATACTACAGGACACAATTTCAAAACTTAGAGATCGAATATTACATAGTTACAGTCGTTTCAAGATCGAGCTCCTAAAATCAAGAAAAGGCGATATGAGGAAGTTTGATGGCAAGGATCCAATAAATTGGATACTACACATGGAGTAATATTTTGATCTACATGAGGTGAAACTATTACAAAAGGTATGTATTGCATCTTCATATTTAGAACCGGATCAGTTTTTATGGTATAAAGAGCTTTGTTCTCATAAACCACTTGTTACGTGGTCAATTTTCACAGAGGAAATGATAGCACATTATGAGGATACAAAGAGAAACACCTTCTTTAGCCAATTGATAAATATCAAACAAATGTGTTCAATGGCAGAGCACATTGAGGAATTTCAAAAATTGAATATAAGGGAAAATGATATTCTAGAGAAGTAGAGGATTGATGTCTCCATAGGGACTTTAAAGGATAACATTCAACATGGGGTTCATCTTTGGGAACCTGATTCATTGGAGAATGCATTTAGGTTGGCAATAAAAGTGGAAAGAAAATTATGGAAACAAGGAAGTCTACCCCTCACAACTATAAAGATGGAAGTGTTGTTTCTCCTAGCCTTCCACAACCTACAAGGTTGACACTACAACAATTGGAAGAAAAAAGATCAAAAGGGCTTTGTTACAATTGTGATAACAAATGCACTAAAGGTCATAAATGTGCAGAGAATAAATTATTTTACATAGATTATGAAGAAGAGGAAGAAAAGGATTAAGAAACATAAAAAAAAGAGGATATACACCAGGAACCAACCTCGGAGAAAGAAGAAATGAATCCAACCATATCTTGTAAAGCATTGGCAAGAATTACCACTCCTCAAACTCTCAAGATAGAAGGACATATAAAGAAGAAAAAGTTTCAATAACTAAAAGATCACATCAAGAAAGAAGAAATGAATCTGACCATATATTGTAATGCATTGGCCAGAATTACCACTCCTCAAACTATCAAGATAGAAGGATATATCAAGAAGAAAAATGTTCAAGAAGTGAAAGATCACATTGAGCATCAAGAAATGAATCTGACCATAACTTGTAATGCATTGGAATAAATTACCACTCCTCAAACTCTCAAGATAGAAAGACATAGCAAGAAGAAAAAGATTCAAGCAGTGAAATATCACATCGAGCATTAACAACAAGTTCTCCAACTTTTAAAGGATAGTGCCACTTTGGTGCAGAATCGAATGAAACAAAAGGCAGATCAACATTGCAATGAAAGAAGTTTTGATGTAGGTGATTGGGTATTTCTACAACTACATCTCAAGCAAGATATTTATGAAAAGGAAATGTTGGCAATACTACATGCACTTAAGAAATGGCAACCTTACCTAATGGGAAGACACTTTAAGGTAAAAATGGATCATGATAGTATTAAATACAGTTTAGAACAAAGATTATCTTTAGAAGAACAGAAAAAATGGGTCACAAATATGTTTGGTTATGACTTTGAAATCATCTACAAAAAAGGGAAGCAAAATGTTGTTGCAGATGCACTCTCAAGAAAGGATGAGTATGTGGAAGTATTTTTTTGTGCTATTTCTATTATCCAACCAGATTGGATAAACGAAGCAAGGGATGAATGGAAGAAGGAAGAAGAAGTGTGGCCACTCATTCAAGAGTTTCGGAAGATCCCAGTTCAAACAATATTTCCAGAACTTGATGAGGAAGGAAAAATCATATTGGAACCTGAAGCAGTCACAGAAACAAGAACCTGACAGCTATGAAATCGATCAATTTCAAAGTATCTCATCAAGTGGAAGAACTTACCCATTGAAGATTCCACATGGGAGGACAAGAATTATATACAGAAGCATCAAGAACTACTCAAGCATTGAGGACAACACTTTTTGAAGGAAAGGGAAATGTTAGGTCCCTATACTACTAGTCTAACCCCTTATTGTTATTAATACAACCCCTTATTATATTGTTGTGCCCATTTAGTCCCCATATTGTTATTATTGTGCCCCATAGAAGCCCACTATTGTTACTATTGTGCCCTTACATTATTATTATTATTATGTCGGCTATGATTATATTATGACCCTTTAGACTCCTATATATAGAAAGGAGGTCTTGTCATTCATATCATCCAAGAATTGTTCATTTGTGTAATGTAAAGGAGGTCACCCCCTCGAAGAGGCTTATTTTGAAGGTGTTTATCTAGCTTTTCTATCTTTTTGTGAGCTGGTTTCATAACACTAAAGCTCTTTCCATGAGCCTATAAACCATGTATTTTCACAGTAGCTTAGTATCCCTTGCCTCCTGAAACTACGCCTTATGTCCTCCCAGTGTCCATCCCCTCAGCCTGCCTCACTATCACCCAAGACTATGCAATTTTTTCCCTCATTCTAGATGAAACTACGCATTGTGCAGTCTCAGTCATCAAGCCTCACACCTAGTTGCTTGAGCTACGCAACTCCATAGTCACTGAGCCCACTCTCCTGACTTGTCGCCTAGTACCAACTTAGTTAATGGATCCAAATGCACTATCTTAGACTAGGGGCTTTCAGATTCATGTCGTCTAACCATGAGTGAATTGCATATGCATGTACTCTCACATACCATGACAGAATGATAAAGAAGGAGATGCAGAAGGGAAGCATGTTGAAATACATCCTTGCAGTTGGACATGCAAGTTGATCAATCGAGGCAAAGCAAAGGGACACCAATTTGCAACCACAACCCAAGATTTGAGATCATTGAAGACTCCTTATCACCAAGCCATGAGGAGGTGAAAGACAAAATCATTCTCAAGCAGATATTACAGACAAACCAGAAGCAGTGGCTTGACTCTACCACATCATCAAGCAATCCATGTTAACAGCGTCATTTCATGTCATGTCATGAGTTTTCATATGCCACATCATCATTGTGGATCATGTATATTCAAAATGTATTGTAAAGTGGAAGTCCAAGGCACACACATGGAATATGAAGAGTCATGTATGTTGCATTAGGGGAATTTTGAGGTCTAAAATTGGCCTCTTAAGGAAATTATAAAATAATAGTGGAAATAATAAAATAAGATTAGATAACATCATCAAAGTTTATAGGGAAAAAAGAAAAAACTATTTTTTTCAACCCATATTTTCAACTTATCTCCTTATGGGTTTACTCAAATTTCGAGCGGAAACACTCATTGGATGAAAAATTTGATTCCTCATCCAAGGAATACCCATGTTGCATACTTTTGATGGACCCTACTACACAAAAACTAAGAAATGCATGAAAAATGTGATTGCAATCATGTTTTTTCATGTATTTCTCATTTTTCACATAGCAGGGTCCATAGAAAGTATGCAACATGGGTACTCCTTGAATGGGAAATTAAATTTTGCATCTAATGAGCACTCCCTCTTGAAATTTGAGTAAAACCTTTCGGAGATAAGCTGAAAATGCAAGTTGAAAAAGTGGGTTTATTATTTTTTATTTTTTTTCTCCAAAAATGGTGAACCATCCCCTATGGTTGACATCATCATCTTGAATACTACTGGTTCTTATAAAGTTAATTTTGGTTGTACCTTTTTCTTAGGAGGCCCATTTTAGACCTCAAAATTCCCCTAATGAAAGGTCATAGGAAGTCAAACAGTCATGAGGATAGTCAAAGAGTCACAAGGAGGGTGAAGCATCACCCCTTGGTTATATATACACCCTCATTGCATGAGAAGATGACTTTACACCTTAGCTCCTCCTGCAAAGAATTAGAGAGATAAGCTAGTTCTTCTGGGAAGCAAGGAGTGGCTCCAACTCTCCACTATTGGAGCTAGTGATGTACATTGTATACATGAATCTTGGAATTTTTACTTAATATCAAAAGTATCAAGGCTAGCACGTTCTTCATGCATGGATTATGAATTTTTGTAAGGCTATTCTGTGAATGTTTGTATTTCATGTTTTCTTTCACATGTGCAAAGATAGTTGAAATATTTCAATTATATTAGTATTTATCTTGTTGATAATGTGTTTTAATGGTTATTAATCTTGTCCCGTCCTTGTGGACTACTCTACGGGATATTAGACAAACCTATCTCACTAATTAGTTGTAATGACCGCCGCATCTGTTGTGGACTATTCCGCTAGATGTTAGACAGATCCTTCTTGTTTTGTGTGTCTCTTCTGAGGTGGTACTATTACTTCTCTCCTAGAGACTAACCTTTTAATTCCCCCTGTAGTAGAAGGACTTAGATATATCTACAATTGAACACTCACCAAGCACATCTTCTTACTTTTTTAAGGCACCACGCATTCTGCTCTCTTGCTGACAGTTAGAGCCAAGGAAGATCTATAAGAATACATGGTAACCAGGTCAATATTCCGAATGGGGATCCTACTCCAAATGGTGTGAGTTTTAATTGGGACTTCACATTGAGGAGACCCCTTGGTTGATGGATTTCCAGCACTGGCAACATGATGGTAATAATTTTTTGGTATAATGTAATTTTAACAAACCAATTGCATTAACATGCTTACTAATAACATTGGTACTATACTAATGATGTTAAATATTTTTTGAAATTAGGATTCTAGTGATGATGAGCGGCCCACCTACAATATTTTGGTGCACCCCACTATAATGTCAATTTGAGAGAAGGCTACATTAAGAGCAAGACTCGGAGAGGAAGCATACAAAGAATGGTTAAATGAACCACCTAATCAATTCCCACTACGTCTGAATTCATCAATTATGAATGACTACAACAATAGTAGTTCTTTATCACAAGTTGGAAATGGAGGTAATCAAATAGAGGTTGGTATGGATAATTACTTATGGGATATGACATCCATGATGGTAATGTTGTTAGATGCATTCTAAAACAATGAGCAAAGGGATGATGCTCATATTCCTAATACCTTATTTGAAAGCTTGAAATATGCTTCCACCACCCGTCCTTTTGGACCTGGCCGCAAGTCAAATTCTACTTAGTTTTGGACAATGATGTTGTTGTACAACTTGAAAGCAAAGTTTGGCATGTTTAATGCATGTTTCTCGACAATATTGAGGTAATTCACCTACATGATCAATCAAGTCCCTTATATTTTTAGAAATATTGTCACACAATAAACATTAAAAATAGTCAATTTTACGAACGTTAAATATTGAAATTGTATAATTATATTCCCCACCAACTGAAGGTTTTCCAAAGATAGGGTTCCTACGAGTGATAATTTCTTATCGGGTAGTTGCAAAGAGGCAAAGTAGTTGTTGAAAATGTTGGGTGTTGAGTACATATCATATCATGCATATTTCAATGATTGTATTATATATAGAGGAGAATATGAAAACAAAGAGATATGTATGAAATGTGGGCATGACAGGTACATAATTAAAATAAAAAAGGGGTAAATCACATGGTCCTCCTTATAAGATATTGAGGCACATGCCTATAAACCCAAGTATTCAAAGGCTCTTTCGTTGCAAAGAACTAGCTATGTTGCATGGGTGGCATGCCTCACACATTTGTGAGTTACAATTTATGTGAATCCAACAGATTCAATAGCCATCAAGCATATAGAAGATACATGGCCTAAAAAATTCAAGGATGAAGTATGAAGTCTATGAATCAGCATAGCCATGGATGGTGTCAACCCATATTCCCTCCAAAACACCAAATATTATATTTTTCCTGTAGTAGTGATCAATAACAATATCCCCCCATGGTTGTCCATGAAGATTGAACATCTTATGTTGGCTCTCATAGTCCCTAGTAGAAGACAAGTGAAGAATAAGGATTTATACTTACAACCATTAGTAGATGAATTGAAGGCATTATGGGAAGCGAGACATGTGTACAATGCATCAAGACCCATCACAACAGAGAGGAGTGTTACATTGTATGGCATATTTGCTTGCATCATACATGATTATCCAAGCTTAGGAGTTTTCTCTGGTAAATTACATTTTTATTGATTTGCTTATACGATGTAACACTATTGTTTCACATATTAATTTAGTTCATTGCAATTATTCTAATCTTCATGGTCGCTAACGTGTTGGCCTGTATATAATAATTTCGTAGGTCTTGTAACAAAAGGGTATCATGGATGTAAATGTCGTGGGCCTTCTCTAAAGGCTAGGTGGTCCAACCACCTATGAAATCCAATGTATGACTACTCCAGTGTATTCCTCCCATAAGAACACCCTTACAGAAGAGAAACATCCACTTTTGATGGTAAATCAAAGAGAACCCAAAGGCTTGCAATAATGATAGCATTTAAATGTCTTAGAGAATATGTGAGAGAGAAGGAGGAGTTTGCATAAATTTTAGATTCAAATGGGGAGCCTATGTTCGATGATCCAAAATTATTTAACACCTATTTTGAGAAATTTCCCATTGGGATGAAAAGGAAATATGTCTTTTATGAGCTCCCATATTGGGAGCATCTTAAGTTTTCCCACTTACTAGATCCCATTCATATGTTGAAAAATGTTTCATCTTATTTATGGAGGCACATATCATCGAAAGAAAATGACACATTGGCAGTTAGGAGAGATCTTATTTCTTCAAAAACTAAAAAGAAACATTGGCCAAGACAAGAAACTAGAGGAGATATTGGTCCCTCTTGGTCTTTCAAAAAAGGTGATGTTCCATGGATTTTAAAGAAATATGATATTTTTTGGCAAAGGAAGTTACAATGAGTGTGACGGTTCCTTATTTATATGGGTATTCACTACAGTGCTTCTTCACTTTGGAAGATCATTTGCCAAGGTTGAAATTGCATGACCATTTGAACCTTCTAATAGTACGTATGTCAAAAAAATGATTTTTTTATTTTTTTATTTTTATGTAATGGGATATTGTATAATTATTTTTTGTATTATGCACTATTTACTGTGCAGTGTCATTATACTATGCTCGTATGTGGATGTGTGAATGATCACTTCCCCCAAGACCTACGATGTGCCATATCTAAATTATCTACATGTGTACGTTGGATCACATAAAAGTAGATTCATATGGCTAGAATTCTACAGTTTCATCAAGAGATAGATGAGATTGTTTATATGTTTGAGAAGAAATTATTGACAAGTTTCATGGACTTGCAGGTTCATATTCTAATTCACCTAGTAGGTGAGTATGAATTATTTTTTGTTGTTTCTTATCGTTGGATGTTCTTCTTAGAGAGGTACATGAAGAAATTTAAAGGTTTTGCTCGACAAAGGGAAAAATCCAGGGGTCTATGGCAGGGGGTATATATCGTATGGGTCATTCTATTATGCTAGTGAGTACATTAAGAAGATTGAAAACACATCAGGTTTAGTGATTTGGGATGATGAAAGGGATGAAAAAAAAAAAGAGAAGAGGAGCTTCTTGAAACAAATGGAAAGAGGTGCATGATAAAGAGTAAGTGGCTTATCATTTTTCAAATTTCTACACATTAACTATTCACATTGAACTTCATATTCATGCATATTTTGATCTCATATGTACTATATATGTTAGTTTGATTTCATCAGTGAATTCAAAAATTGAAACCATCATCAAATTCATTATTTACAATATGAAGAAACACAACCGTGGGTCATATTGTACAAGTAGAAGAGGAGGAAATGGGAAAGTTACAGGAAATAATTCAAATGGTTGAATGGCAGATGGCTAAAGTGTGCCTTATCTTGATCATTTAAAAGAAAATATGCCAATGGAATGCCATAATAGTTGGGTTGTTTATCAAGTCAAAGAGAAAAATGGTGCATCTGGTCATTACCAGTGTGCTGAAGCGGATGCACTAAATATAGGGATTGGGTGCAGCAACTCGGTAATTATAATATCTTTCTGTACATTTTTAACTTCATACTACACCTTTGAATTGTAACATCTATATATATTTTATATTTTTAATCATGTTTTGGTTATTAGACACATGACACTATGATTTTTTCACATTTTTATAGGTGCATTTGTTCCCATCCATGTGTGCATATGGACACCATTTTCGCACAAAGGATGTTGATGATGGATGCATGACACAAGATTGTCAAATGGAAGTCGAGTTCAACCAATCTAGTCATGTTAGCCACCGAGGTCAAAACCTAATGCGGGGGACGTTAGGTTATGTTGGAAAGATACAAGAGATAATTTCAGTGGACTTCTCTTCGTTCCAATATGTTATTTTTAGGTGCGATAATGCGATAATGCGATCTGCGATATTGCATCAAAAATCACAAAATCGACATTATCATTGATAAAAAGCTTTCCACCCTAATAAGTTTCTTTCCCGACCTACGATGTAAGACATTAATGAGCAATAAAGCTAGGGATAAGGAACCATTAGTGGGCATTTAGTACGGGTTAATGGAATTTACTTTTGAAAAGTTGTTCGACGTGATACGATATCTTCTCACTTGCGTTTAATAAAAGATCCTTTCTTGTCACCTTTTCAAAAACATCTGTATCATTCATTCTTATGTTCATTTTTACTTGTGTCTATCCGATAGATTTTGCTTCACTCCATTTTCAGGAACAATCCATAGCAAGAGTTATTGGGAGCAATGTCAAAGAGGAGAAAGGCAAGTCGCATTTGAAAAATTAGAAATGATCCCTCTGTTCTTTGACACTAGATGCAGCAAAGATGGAGGAACCTCAACATGGGAGGCCATGTATGATTTATTAGAAGAAGAGAAATCAAGACCTCTTGTAACAAAGGCAATAGTTGATGGTCATATTTCCTATGATGCCTCCTTCTTTGAGACAGCATGCTCATTTTTGAATCGCATAGCCGCAAGGCCAAAGATAATTCCATATAAAGATATGGTTAAGTGGATAATCAATTAGGTGGATGTTTTTGACATAGAATTCAAGAATAGCAGGCAGGAGGTTATGGGATCCTTTTCACCCACCCTCATAGTTTAGTATGCAATCACCCAGTCCCCTTTGTCTTCCAGAACTGCGCAGTTGGTCGAACAAGTGCCCAACCCATCAACCTAGCTCACTAAGCTCCCAAACTATGCAATATTATTCCTCAACCCATCCTGAACTATGCATTGCATAGTCTTAGAGCCCAAGCTCCACCCCTGGCTGTCTGAGCTGCAAAAATGCGCAGTCACTCAGACTTTCCCTCGGCCCACCACTAGTTCTGTCTTAGTGAGTGGATCATCATACAACATCTTAGATAGGGATTTATCAAGCTAATTTCATCTTGTCATGAGTTGATTACAGGCATAGCAACTCTACCATGCTATGGTAATATGATAAATAAGGAGATTGAGAATGAAGACATGTTAGATGAAACCTAAGGAGTTGAGGACAAAGGATGATCATCAGGCAAGAAGAACACTATAATATGATCAGGACTACATGAAGACTCCATTTGATTTACAACCCTTTGGAGGATAGATATGAAAAAAAAACGTATATCTCATGAAGATGAAGTAAGAAGGACAATTTATCATTGCCACATCATTATGTCTTCAATTTCATGTATTTTTGTAAACAATTAAACTCATTTCATGTATTTTCTTTAAGTGTTTTGGTCCTATTTTCAACGTAGGAAAAGTGTCATATTTTCACATACTAGTTGTCACATAGCATGTAAAAGCATATTCTGATGGTTTCAAGGTTCTACCTTTGTGTATAATATTTTTCCTAACCATGTTAACATCGGTTGCACTCATTCACAAAGTTTTGAGCAATGTCGCACAAGTGTCATCACGGTCATCGCAAAGTCTATCTTAAGTGTCACACTTGTCATAACTAATCATAAAGTGGTCACACTATGGGAAATGTGTTTTTCATGTGTCATGGGTGATCTCCGTTATTGTGTCATCGAGTATTATAAGTGTGCTATCACAGTTGAATTCTTATCACTATACACATCAGTCTCACTGATCTCACTCAACCATTTCTGAAGAGGCTTCCCAACCAAGAAACTTGGCTCCACCCAGCCTACTTGGACTACACAACATATTTCCAGACCTCAAGATGTGAACTTCCCCCTTGGCATTGCGCAATGTGCAATTCCTTCCTCCTAGTATTATTTCACTGCGCAGTTTTTGTGCCCAAGGCCCAGCCTTGACGTCTAGGATTGTGCAATCATTCCTTTGATCCTGGTCCTAATTATGCATTGCGTAAGCAAAAACCTAACCTCTTTCCATAAGACTATAAACCATGTCCCCTCAGCCTGCCTCACTACCACCTAGGACTATGCAGTTTTTTCCCTCAGTCTGGACGAAACTGCACATTGTGCAGTCTCAATGATCAAGCCTCACCCCTGGTTGCTTGAGCTACACAACTGCATAGTCACTGAGCCCACTCTCCTAGCTTGTCGCCTGGTACCAGCTCAGTTAATGGGTCCAAATGCACTATCTTAGACTAGGGGCTTTCAGATTCATATCGTCTCACCATGAGTGAATTGCATATGCAGGTACTCTCTCACACCATGACATGATGATGAAGAAGGAGATGCAAAAGAGAAGCATGTTGAAATACATCCTTGCAGTTTGACATGCAAGTTGATCAATCCAAGCAAAGCAAAGGGACACCAATTTGCGACCACAACCCAAGACTTGAGATCATTGAAGACTCCTTATCACTAAGCCATGAGGAGGTGAAAGACAAAAGCATTCTCAAGCATATATTACAGACACACCAGAAGCAATGGCTTGACACTGCCACATCATCAAGAAATCCATGTTAATAGTGTCATTTCATGTCATGTCATGAGTTTTCATATGCCAACCATCATTGTGGATCATGTATATTCAAAATGTATTGTAAAGTGGAATTCCAAGGCACACACATGGAATATGAAGAGTCATGTATGTTGCATTAGGGGAACTTTGAGGTCTAAAATTGGCCTCCTAAGGAAATTATAAAATAATAGTGGAAATAATAAAATAAGATTACATTACATCATCAAAGTTTAGAGGGAAAAAATAAAAAACTCATTTTTCAACTCATTTTTTCAACTTATCTCCTTATGGGTTTACTCAAATTTCGAGCCGAAACACTCGTTGGATGCAAAATTTGATTTTTCATCCAAGGAATACCCAATTTGCATACTTTTAAAGGACCTTACTACATGAAAACTGAGAAATGCATGAAAAATATGATTGCAATCATGTTTTTTCATGAATTTCTCATTTTTCACATAGCAAGGTCCACAGAAAGTATGCAACATGGGTACTCCTTGGATGAGGAATTAAATTTTGCATCTAATGAGCACTCCCTCTTGAAATTTGAGTAAAACCTTTGGGAGATAAGCTGAAAATATGAGTTGAAAAAGTAGTTTTATTATTTTTTATCTTTTTTCTCCAAAAATGGTGAATCTTCCCCTATGGTTGACATCATCATCTTGAATACTATTGGTTCTTATAAAGTTTATTTTGGTTGTACATTTTTTAGGAGGCACATTTTAGACCTCAAAATTCCCCTAATGAAAGGTCATAGGAAGTCAAACAGTCATGAGGATAGTCAAAGAGTCACAAGGAGGGTGAAGCATCATCCCTTGGTTATATATACACCCTCATTGCATGAGAAAATGACTTTTCACCTTGGCTCTTCCCACAAAGAATTAGAGAGATAAGCTAGTTCTTTTGGGGAGCAAGGAGTGGCTCCAACACTCCACTATTGGAGCTAGTGATGTAAATTGTATACATGTGCCTTGAAATTTTTACTTAATATCAATATTATTCAAGGCTAGCACGTTCTTCATGCATGGATTATGAATGTTTGTAAGGCTATTCTGCAGATGTTTGTATTTCATGTTTTCTTTCACTTGTGCAAAGATAGTTGAAATATTTCGATTATATTAGTATTTATCTTGTTGATAATGTGTTTTAATGGTTATTAATGTTTTCCCATCCTTTTGGACTACTCTGTGGGATATTAGACAAACCTATCTCACTGATTAGTTGTAATTAACGTCGCATCTGTTGTGGACTATTCCACTAGATGTTAGACAGATCCTTCTTGTTTGTGTGTGTCTCTTCTGAGGTGATACTATTACCTCTCTCCTAGAGACTAACCTTTTAATTCCCCTTGTAGTAGAAGGACTTAGACAGATCTACAATTGAACACTCACCAAGAACGTCTTCTTACTTTTTTAAGGCACCACGCATTCTTCTCTCTTGCTGATAGTTAGAGCCAAGGAAAATCTATAATAATACATGGTAATCGGGTCGATATTCTGAATGGGGCTCCTACTCCAAATGGTGTGAGGTTTAATTGGGACTTCACATTGGGGAGACCCCTTAGTTGATGGATTTCTAGCACTGGCAACATGATGGTAATAATTTTCTGGTATAATGTAATTTCAACAAACCAATTTCATTGACATGCTTACTAATAACATTGATATTATACTAATGATGTTCAATATTTTTTGAAATTAGGATTCTAGTGATGATGAGCAACCCACCTACAATATTTTGGTGCACCCCACTACAATGTCAATTTGAGAGGAGGCTACATTAAGATCAAGACTTGAAGAGGAAGCATACAAAGAATGGTTAAATGAACCACCTAATCAATTCCCACTTCGTCTGAATTCATCAATTATGAATGACTACAACAATAGTAGTTCTTCATCACAAGTTGTAAATGGAGGCAATCAAATAGAGGCTAGTATGGATAATTACTTATGGGATATGACATCCATGGTGGTAATGTTGATGGATGCATTCTAGAACAATGAGCAAAGGCATGATGCTCATATCCCTAATACCTTATTTGAAAGCCTGAAATATGCTTCCACCACCCCTCCTTTTGGACCTAGCCGCAAGTCAAATTCTACTTAGTTTTGGACAACAATGTTTTTGTAAAACTTGAAAGAAAAGCTTGGCATGTCTAATGCATGTTTCTCGGCAATATTGAGGTAATTCACCTACATGATCAATCAAGTCCCTTATATTTTGAGAAATATTGTCACACAATCAACATTAAAAATGGTCGATTTTACGAACGTTAAATATTGACATTGTATAATTATATTCCCCACCAACTGTAGGTTGTTCAAAGATAGGGTTCCTATGAGTGATAATTTCTTATCGAGTAGTTGCAAAGAGGCAAAGTAGTTATTGAAAATGTTGGGTGTTGAGTACATATCATATCATGCATATTTGAATGATTGTATTATATATAGAGGAGAATATGAAAACAAAGAGATATGTATGAAATGTGGGCATGACAGGTACATAATTAAAATAAAAAGGGGTAAATCACATGTCCTCCTCATAAGATATTGAGGCACATGCCTATAAACCCAAGTATTCAAAGGCTCTTTCGTTGCAAAGAACTAGCTATGTTGCAGGGGTGGCATGCCTCACACATAAGTGAGTTAGGATTTATGTGAATCCAACAGATTCAATATCCATGAAGCATATAGAAGATACATGGCCTAAAAAATTCAAGGATGAAGTATGAAGTCTATTAATCAGCATAGCCATGGATGGTATAAACCCATATTCCCTCCAAAACTCCAACTATTATATTTTTCCTGTAGTAGTGATCAATAAAAATATCCCCCCATGGTTGTCCACAAAGATTAAACATCTTATGTTGGTTGTCGTAGTCCCTAGTAGAAGACAAGTGAAGAATAAGGATTTATACTTACAACCATTGGTAGATGAATTGAAGGAATTATGGGAAGCAATACATGTGTACAATGCATCAAGACCCATCACAACAGAGAGGAGTGTTACATTGTATGGCATATTTGCTTGCATCATACATGATTATCTAGGCTTAGGAGTTTTCTCTAGTAAATTACATTTTTATTGATTTGTTTATATGATGTAACACTATTGTTTCACATATTAATTTAATTCCCTGCAATTGTTCTAATCTTCATGGTCGCTAACGTGTTAGCATGTATACAATAATTTTGTAGGTCTTGTAACAAAAGGGTATCATGGATGTAAATGTCATGGGCCTTCTCTAAAGGCTAGGTGGTCCGACCACCTATGAAATCCAATGTATGACTACTCCAATGTATTCCTCCCATAAGAAAACCCTTACAGAAGAAAAACATCCAATTTCGATGGTAAATCAAAGAGAACCCAAAGGCTTGCAATAATGACAACATTTGAATGTCTTAGAGAATATGTGAGAGAGAAGGAGGAGTTTGCATAAATTTTAGATTCAAATGGGGAGCCTATGTTCGATGATCCAAAATTATTTAACACCTATTTTGAGAAATTTCCCATTGGGATGGAAAGGAAATATGTCTTTTATAAGCTCCCATATTGGGAGCATCTTAAGTTTTCCCACTTACTAGATCCCTTGCATATATTGAAAAATGTTTCATCTTCTTTATGGAGGCACATATCATCAAGAGAAAATGACACATTAGCAGTTAGGAGAGATCTTATTTCTTCAAAAAATAAAAAGAAACATTTGCCAAGACAAGAAACTAGAGGAGATATTGGTCCCTCTTGGTCTTTCAAAAAAGGTGATGTTCCATGGATTTTAAAGAAATATGATATTTTTTGACAAAGGAAGTTACAATGAGTGTGACAGTTCCTTCTTTATATGGGTATTCACTACAGTGTTTCTTCACTTTGGAAGATCATTTGCCGGGGTTGAAATTGCATGACCATTTGAACCTTCTAGTAGTAAGTATGTCAAAAAAAATATTTTTTATTTTTATGCAATGGGATATTGTATAATTAATTTTTTAATTATGCTTTATTTACTGTGCAGTGTCATTATACTATACTCGTACTTGGATGTATGAATGATGACTTCCCCCAAGACCTATGATGTGCCATATCTAAATTATCTGCATGTGTACATTGGATCACATAAAAGTAGATTCATATGGCTAGAATTCCACAGTTTCATCAAGAGATAGATGAGATTGTTTATATGTTTGAGAAGGAACTGTTGACGAGTTTCATGGACTTGCAGGTTCATATTCTAATTCACCTAGTAGGTGAGTGTGAATTATTTTTGGTTGTTTCTTATCATTGGATGTTCTTCTTAGAGAGGTACATGAAGAAATTTAAAGGTTTTGCTCGACAAAGGGAAAAATCCGAGGGGTCTATGGCAGGGGGTATATATCGTATGAGTCATTCTATTATGAGGCTATGTTGGAAAGATACAAGAGATAATTTCAGTGGAATTCTCTTCGTATGAGTCCTTCTCAAATAGGAAAATGAGAAGAACATAACCAAAATGAGAAAATAGCGAATTTAGAAAAAATATTGAAGATTTATTCTCAATTTAGATACGTATCGGTTTATTAATCAGTTTACATGTGTTTTCTTATTTTTTAGTTCAAAATCAATATAAATCATGTAGTGATAACTCTATGTGGACTTTATCAATGAAAAAAATGTGTATTAATATGTAATATTAGATTCTTGACATTGTAGGTAATGTCATGTTTACTATATTTAAATTGCAATTATTGCAACATTATGTAAACTAAAAGGAGGTCTTATACATGTATAAAATGTTAATTGCATATTTTTATGGACCTGTTGTGCTATTCAACAACTCCGCCCCACCACACCCCCCCCCCCCCCACCACATTTGTTAACATAATAGCTAATATTCTATTAATAAATGGGGACCCTTAAAAATTCCTTCCAAAAAATTAAATTTAACATTTAGGCATTTTCTTGTTATTTTTAGGAATAAAGCAAGATATCAAGATGAAACCATTTTAAAAACTAGAAAATTCTTGTCTTTTCGCATATCGCATGATCAAGCGTGTCAAATGTCCTGTTAACGACCAAAACTCGCGAAAAAGAAATCAAAAGGGATTATCACGCTTAACCTTGAAACTATTAGACTTTTCATTTGAACTAAGTCCTAAAACGTTTCTTATTAAAGTAAGGCCCGCATTGCATATCGCCACTTGAAAAGAGCGCACCTTCATAAAGTATCTTTAACCATGAGATATTCAATATTGTGATGACATATTCACCCTTATCGTATTGCATTTGAAACCCTTAAGAAAGATCTGGAAACTTATCAACCATGCAATATTGCGAAATGCGATGGAACCCCGGATCCAATTGCCAACTATGTTATAAAAACACTCAAGTCTGATGCACAATGCAAAAAAATTCTTTACAAAGAAAACCCTATCAAATAAGCTATGCTTTGAAAACTAATAAAGAATTCCCCACATATTGCATTTCGTAGAAACCAAAGGAATGGGAAAGAAAGCACACACATGAAATGTGATAATGCGATCTGCGAAATTGCATTGAAAATCACAAAATCGGCATTATCATAGATAAAAAGCTTGCCATTCTAATAAGTTTATTTCCCGACTTACGATGTAACACATTAATGAGTAATAAAGCTAGGGATAAGGAACCATTAGTGGGCATTTAGTACGAGTTAATAGAATTTACGTTTGAAAAGTTATTCGACGTGATACGATATCTTCTCACTTGCATTTAATAAAATATCCTTTCTTGTCACCTTTTCAAAGTCATCTATATCATTCATTCTTATGTTCATTTTTACTTGTGTCTATCTGATATCTTTTGCTTTGCTCTATTTTCAGGAACAATCCATAGTAAGAGTTGTTGGGAGCAATGGCAAAGAGGGGAAAGGTAGTTGCGTCTGAAAAATCAGAAATGATCCCTCTATTCTTTGACACTAGATGCAACAAAGACGGAGGAACCTCAACATGGGAGGCCATGTATGATTTATTAGAAGAAGAGAAACCAAGACCTTTCATAACAAAGGCCATAGCCAATGGTCATATTTCCTATGATGCCTCATTCTTCGAGATAACATGCTCATTTCTGCACCGCATAGCCACGAAGCCAAAGATAATTCCATATAAAGATATGGTTAAGTGTATAATCAATCAGATGGATGTCTTGGATAGAGAATTCAAGATTAGCAGGTAGGAGGTTATGGGATCCTTTTCACCGGACAGTCTGCGGCTTATGTACAATCTACTAGAGCCACATAATCTCTACAATAAATAGTTCCTCAAGAAATTTCTTAAGGATAATGAAGACCCAGCAGATGTCACACGAACCTGGACTAAAAACGAAGGCAAGATCAATAAGGATAAGACTTGTATGTATTCTACAGCCTATATCTCTCCCCCTCATAGTTTAGGAGCAGCCATGCTATGTAGAATGTTCGGAAATCCCGATAGTACTAAATTTTCCCCATAATGGATGCCATTGATAGATGTAGCCATAAATGCAACAATAATGAATTGGGCGCGAATTTTGTCTGATAATTTGGTGAAAGCCATAATGGATTATAGGAGAAAGAGGAGTATCTCTTTTAGGGTTTACTCTCCATTTTTCATGAGTGCCTATATAATGGACGCTATCTTTTTTGGTTCCAAATTTCCTATCATGGGATGGAAGTGGACTATCCAAGACCCACTTCCAATCCATATATATCATAAGAGTATGTGGGAATCTTAGTTTCGCCCCCATTTTTACAAAATTTGTCAAGGATTTATGCTGCCTATTCATAAACAAGTCTACAATAGGAATGCCCCTAGCTTTTCTAGAGAAGTTGAAGTAGATATCCTACCTATATCCAAATGGTTTGGGGAGGAGACACTTACATATATCAAAGTCTTCGGGAGAATTTCTTCACCGCATGTCCTCCCATACTATGTCCAGGATAAGTTAATGGCCAGGGAGATAGCCTACCAAACAGTAAGGGAAGGTGGGCTGAGCAAAGGATTGAAGGAATAGAAAAAGGCCATTTGGCCTACATTTCCGTTGCAATATGGTGCGTTTTCACTACATGATTTTGGACATGCATGCAAGGAAGTAGAGATTATGAAATATCTGAAATTGAATACATTCCCAGGAAGATAGTGTTGGACAAAAATTGTCATTGATGTCAATATGGCAATATTCGAGGAGCAAACGGAGCCAAGAGGAGCAGACCAAGCCAAAGGAGCCACATTGGAGCAAGAGAAGCAAACAGAGGAGCCATCTATATATATATATATATATATATATATATATATATATATATATATATATATATATATATATATATATATATATATATATATAGATATATATAGATATATATATATATATATATATATATATATATATATATATATATATATATATATATATATATATATATATGCATGCATTTAAACACTATCGGAGACCAAAACTCACGTATATATGTCATTACACTATCGCAGGCAGAAACCGGACTTGAAAATATATGCACGGGAGATTTGGGATCCTATCGGGTCTGGCACATCGCATCAACACTTCGGAAGCGGGTGTTACAGTGTGTTAAGTGGCCCCTTTGCGATCACTGATAGCAATTATCGCATCAGGAAATCGGAGCGGAGGTAATACAGTGTAAGGCCCTAACCATATGCGACTTGTGATCGCCAATAGCGATATCGCATCAGACCTCCGCCAAGGGAAAACCCCGATTACAATGAACGGTTGCGGACCCAACGAGAATATCAACTGCTGTTTAATACCATATCGCGTCGGCAGGAGGATCAGCTCATCGACCATCAACGATGTCATGAGGTCACTATATAAAGAACTCCAGGAAGCTGGGATTGCCGATTGCGATAATGTTGTGGAGGAGCAGACCCGATGTCATTTAAATGCGGGTGTAATATTTCTTGAAGTCCACCTCTTCAGTGTTTTCGACTGTTTCGCACATATTTCCTGTGTAATCAAGTTTTTTGTGTTGCGTGGGGTTTTGAGCCGAAAGGCCTATGATAACTATTCTGATGAATTAGAAGGTTGAGCGTCAGTTACATGGGGTGTATCAGGGTGATGGAGAATATGATTGGAGCATAACATGTCTGCTAAACGAAACAGTCTCGGTGGATGCCTGTTATCATTGAAAAAAACGGGCCTGTGTTACAGTTTTAAAACACAGTGACTGTAAAGCCAAGAAGTTGCATGGAAAGCCATCACAGAGGAAGCCATGGTGACAAAGGAAGGAAGCTGAAAGATAAAGCGAGTCAGAGGAAATGAAAATGACTAAGGAGGAAGCCAAAGAGGCGGTGGAAAGCGGAAACGAAGAGTCAGAGGCATCTGAAATACATATAAAACAGTAAAAACAGAGAACTGTTGGTGCTGTTGTTGTGATGAATAACCTGAGCGGGAGATAGTGGAAGCAACAGAGGCAAAAGAGGTAGCAGAAGCAGCGGAGGCTGTAGAGGCAGTAGAAGCAGTAGAGGCAGGAGAGTAGGAGTGAGAGAACCTCAGCTGAACAGAGTGCAGCAGCATACCTGTGTATACCAAAGTTGGGTTGGAGCCCAAGAGGTTGGAGCCTCAGAACTGAACAGGACTAAAGTCATTAGGGGTAGGTGCTCCTAAGTATAGAACCACTAATAAATAGAGTTGGTGCTCTGGAGGTTGGAGCCTCACTGAAGTCCAAGTTGGAGCTTGGAAACTATTCACAGTCAGATATCTATGTATATTGTATTTATTTCATTACACTGTCTTGAGTTTTAATAAAATCATTTATTCCAACTGTTGATTTCTGTGTTCTGTGTATACATATAAATATCTATATATGCTTTTGGAAATCACTAGAACAATTAAAAAAATAATAATAAATATTGATTCACCCCACCTCTCAGTATTTCCAACAATTGGTATCAGAGTAGGCTTCTTCATACTAGCCTAATAGCTTGAAGAACGATCTGCAACCATGATGAGAAATCACGAAGCATCAGGAAGACCTCCTTTGTTCGATGGCACTAACTTTGGTTTCTGGAAGAAAAGAATGACCTACTACTTAATGTCCCTTGGACCTGAAGTCTGGCATTTTGTTCAAAATGAATACCAAACGACTTCCACTCTTCCAACAGACCAAGATGACAGGAAAGCCTACATCGCAAATGCAAAGGCCATGAACTCCATCACTAGTGGAATCACTGATTCCGAGTTTACAAAAATCATGCACTGTACCTCTGCCAAAGAAATGTGGGAGAAGCTAGTTGGCTTGTACGATGGAGACTCAAAAGTAAAAAAGGAAAAGCTTCAAACTCATAGAAGACAATTTGAAAGTTTGAGGATGGAAGATAAGAAGATATTGTAGCATACCTCCTTCGAGTAGCTAAAGTGGTAAATTCCCTGAAAGGATTGGACGAAAAAGTGGAAGAAAGTACCATCGTTCAAAAGGTATTAAGATCTCTTCCAGACAGATTTGACTCCTAAATAAGCACTATAGAAGAAGCAAAGGATCTATATACCCTCAAAATGGATGAACTCCATGGAATTCTCACTAACTATGAAATGAGGAAAGGTGGCCCAAGCTCCAAAGGTGCAGCATTCAAGGCCTTAAAGTCAAAGAAAGGGAAAGAAAGGAATGATTGTAGTGATGAGTCAGATGTGGAATCCAAATTGGCTCAATCTGTACGAAAGCTGAAGAGAGGATCTAAGCTTAAAGGCAAGTATCCTCTTATCTATTTTAAATGTGGTAAAATAGGTCATTATGTAGCAATATGTCCTCATAAACATGACAGTTATGATGAAGGAAATTATAAAAGAATGGCACACAAAAGGAAAGAGCTCAATAAGAAAAACTTCCTCTCCAAGCAAGATGAGTCTGATGAGGATGAGTTTATGGTCATCATAAAGAAATCAGATGAGGAAAGTGATCATGATGAAAGCCAAGAAACATTATTCATAGCACTCACAGATGATGATGACTCATGGCTGGAAAGAAATGTAGATGAACTGTTAATAAGCGCCATTGAAGAAAATGAGAAACTATGGAACAAAGTCATTTCTCTCAAAGTGGAAAACGAGGAAATAAGAAGGAGAGAAGATCTCTTGGAAGCAAATCTTAAAGAAAAAGAAGAGACTTGTGAAGAACGTGAGACCGAAATAGTGTCTCTGAGAAAGTAGTTGGAGCAAATTAAAAAGGGTTGTAAAAGCTCTCAAATACTTGAGACTATTCTGAAAAATCAAAAACCTCAACATGACAAGTCTGGAATAGGTTTCAAAGGAGAATCCTCAAGAACTAAGAATAGTGCGAAAAGATATGCCGATGCACTTTCCTGCAATCCAAAAGATGAAAAAGTATGTTATCAAAAGTGAATCCCAGATCCCAAGAATGAAGAGAGAATTACTCCAAAGAAGAGTGTGGAGTCGAATCATGGACACTACAACAAATACAAACCTGTACTCCACCAAGGGCCCATCGCAAATCCAAAGAATAAGGGAGGAGTAATTCCCAAGAAGGAAATCGACTCAAACCGTGGTTGCTTTAACAAGCACAAAACCATCTTTCTTGGACACTACTTTCACTGTAAAAACTTCGGTCATCAAGCCAAACATTGTATGGCTCGTAGAAGTGAAAATACAAAGCCAAATGATTGAATAATCAACTCATATGCCCCCAAAAGGCGGGGACAAATCAAAACCTTCAATTCATTTAATCCCTTGACCAAATTTGATTTGATTTTCTCTTTCTGCTACAATAATGGACACTATGAACAAGACTACCCACTCAAAGGAAGAAAGACGAGTAGCAAGAACTCCAGCATGGACAAGTGCGGCCTGGCTTTATATGCTCAAAATAATGGAAAATAGTGGTTTGTAGATAGTGGGTGCTCCAGACACATGACAAGAGATAGAAGGAAGTTTGTCTCACTGAGCAAAAAGGAAGGGAATGTGTCCTTTGGAAGTGGATCTGGCAGAATTGCAAGAAAAGGAATAGTTACTCTGATCAATGGAAAAGGAAAAGCTCAAGATGCTCTGCTGGTTGACGGACTCAAACACAACCTCCTAAGTGTTATCCAAATCTGTGATCAAGGACATAAGGTTGTTTTTAGCACCAAAGATTGTGAAATAAGGAACTCTGTCTCAGGGAAACTTGTGGAAAAATGGGTAAGAACACCAGACAACATTTACATTCTGAACAAGATTCAAGAAAATAAATTCTACTTGAGTCAGACAGATGAGAGTTGGCTGTGGCACAAGCGACTTGGACATACAAGCTTCGAAAATCTGATCAATATCAGCAAGATTAAAGCTATACGAGATATCCCAAGGTTGTCCAAACCAAATCAAGCAGTATGTGGTCCATGTCAACATGGAAAGCAGACCAGAATCAGCCACAAGACAAAGGAGCTCTCTACATCGAAGCCCTTGGAGATCATCCATGCTGATGTGTGTGGGCCAACTAGAAATCAAGAACTCCAAGGAGAAAGGTACTTTGTGTTATTTGTTGATGATTATACTAGAATGATGTGGATATATTTCATAAAGTATAAATCTGAAAATTTTGAGTGTTTTAAGAGTCTAAAAGCCCTTGTAGAAAATGAAAAAGATTCAAAAATTAAGTGCCTCAGAACAGACAGAGGAGGAGAATTCACATCAAATGAGTTTAGTGAGTTCTATAATATTCATAGAATTAAAAGGGAATTCTCGGCTGCTAGAACACCTCAACAAAATGGGGTAGTTGAAAGACGAAACCGAACAGTCCAAGAAATGGCAAGAACTATAATATTAGCAGCAGACTTACAGCCTAGATTCTGGAGAGAAGCAGTAGGGACAACTGTCTATACACTAAATCGAACTCAATTAAGACCAAATTGTGATAAAAATCCTTATTAGCTATGGAAAGGAAGACCTGCTTCGATGAAGTACTTCAAGATCTTTAGAAGCAAGTGCTTCATAAAAATAAATGATGGCTCACCTGGAAAGTTTGATTCTCGGGTTGATGAAGGGATATTTCTTGGATACTCTACACGGAGCAAGTCTTACAAGTGCTACAATTATCGATTGAAGAAAATAGTGGAAAGCATTGATGTAAAGGTTGATGAAGATCTTCCAGGAAGGGAAATTGAATAACATGAAGATGACTTTCTCATTGAAGAAGAAGAACCTAAAGAAGAAGAAATAGATGAGGAAGAAGAAGAAGGAGAAGAGGAAAGAGAACCACCTAATACCCCTTTAAAGATGAAGTATGTCCAAAGACATCATCCAAAAGAGCAGATCATTGGAGATAGAGATGAAGGTGTGCAGACCCAAAGAAGGATGACAATCACATCCAAGAGAAAAGTCATTACCCTCCTATCTATGATAGAACCAGAAACATTTGCAAAAGCAAGTAAGGATCCTCATTGGGTAAAAGCCATGGAAGAAGAAATGTCCCAAATTGAGAAAAACAAGACATGGGAGCTGGTACTTCGTCCAAAGGAAAAAAACATAATAGGAACCAAATGGGTGTTCAAAAATAAAATGAATGAGGAAGGACAGGTTATTAGAAACAAGGTAATACTTGTCTGCAAAGGCTATTCACAAATTGAAGGAGTTGACTTTGAAGAGACATTTGCACCAGTGGCCCGTATGGAAGCTATCAGGATGTTCTTGGCATTTTCTTGCTCCAAAGGATTCAAAATCTATCAAATGGACATGAAATCAGCATTTCTAAATGGGAAGTCAAGGAGGAAGTCTACATGGAGCAGCCAGAAGGTTTTGATCTAACAGCAGGAAAGGACTTAGTCTGTAAGTTGAAAAAGGCTTTATATGGGTTGAAACAAGCTCCTAGAGCTTGGTATGCAAGACTGGATCACTATCTACAACAACAAGGCTTCAAAAAGGGAGTGGCTGGAAGTAATCTATACATAAAGACAGATCAAGGTAAGTTACTAGTTGCTCTTGTTTATGTCGATGATCTGATTTTTTCTAGTAAAACCAAATATCTAAAAGACATGCTCAAAAAATATGGAATGGAGGATTGTGCACCCATGAGTACACCTATGACCACAAACTGCAAACTGAGCAAAGATGATGACTCCCCTCTAGTAGATGCAACTCATTACAGGTCAATGATTGGAGCCCTTCTATACTTAACAGCTACATGACCAGAAATCATGCAAGTAGTAGGAATGGTGGGAAGATTTCAATCTGCTCCCAAAAAATCCCATTTTTTAGCTGTAAAAAGAATTCTTAGATATCTGAAGGGAATTTTAGATTTCGGTATTTGGTATCCAAAGGACTCAACACTGACTGTAACTGCATACACCGATGCTGATTGGGATAGAAGTATAGATGATCAGAAAAGCACTAGTGGAAATGCATTCTTCCTAGGAGACTGTCTGGTATCCTGGCTCAGCAAAAAACAGTCATCCATATCATTATCCACAGCCGAAGCTGAGTATATTGCTGCAGCAGACTGTTGTTCTCAGATACTATGGATGAAAGAATCCCTAAAATATCTCGACATATGTACAAGTCAACCAATTACCGTTTATTGTGACAACACAAGTGATATCAGTCTCAGCAAAAATCCAGTGATGCACTCAAGAACCAAACACATACCAATCAAGTATCATTTCCTCTGTGAGCAAGTAGCTAAACAAAACATCATCCTAGAGTATATCAGTACAAAGGAGCGGATAGATGATATTTTCACAAACCTCTTTCTCGAGAAGAATTCGAACATCTGCGTCAAAATATGGGGGTTATTTCTTTATCATCACTCAATTTCATTCATAAAGATGCAACAGGACAGGGGGAGTATTTTGACAGGGGGAGTCCATATGCATTCCTTTGCCATTGATGTCAAAGGGGGAGAGCAGGAGAATATTGCCATCAATAACAAAGGGGGAGATTGTTGGACACAGATTGTCATTGATGTCAATATGGAAATATTCGAGGAGTAAACAGAGCCAAGAAGAGCAGACCAAGTCAGAGGAGCCACATTGGAGCAAGAGGAGCCATATATATATAACATATATATATATGCCAAAGATGAGGAGATATCGGAGGAAAAACCCATATATATATATATATATATATATATATATATATATATATATATATATATATATATATATATATATATATATATATATATATATATATATATATATATATATATATATATATATAAACACTATCGGGAGTGACCTTAACACTATCGGTAGGCAAGCTATGCATCCCCGACAATACACTATCGGAGGCCAAAACTCACGTATATATGTCATTACACTATCGCAGGCAGAAACCAGACTTGAAAATATATGCACGGGAGATTTGGGATCCTATCGGGTCTGGCACATCGCATCGGCACTTCGAAAGCGGGCGTTACAGTGTGTCAAGCGGCCCCTTTGTGATCGCCGATAGCGATTATCGCATCGAGAAATCGGAGCGGAGGTAATATAGTGTAAGGCCCTGACCATATGTGACTTGCGATCGCCGATAGCGATATCACATCGGACCTCCGCCAAGGGAAAACCCCGATTGCGATGAACGGTTGCGGACCCGACGAGAATATCAACTGTTGTTTAATACCATATCACGTCCACAGGAGGATCGGCCCATCGGCCATCGGCGATGTCATGAGGTCACTATATAAAGAACTCCGGGAAGCCGGGATTGCCGATTGCAATAATGTTGTGGAGGAGCAGACCCGATGTCATTTAAATGTGGGTGTAATATTTCCTGAAGTCCGCCCCTTCAGTCTTTTCGATTGTTTCGCACATATTTCCTGTGTAATCAAGTTTTTTGTGTTGCGTGGGGTTTTGGGCCAAAAGTCCTATGATGACTATTCTGATGAATTAGGAGGCTGAGCATCAGTTACATGGGGTGTATCAGGGTGATGGAGATTACGATTGGAGCATAACATGTCTGTTAAACTAAACAGTCTCGGTGGATGCCTGTTATCATTGGAAAAAACGGACCTGTGCTACAGTTTTAACACACAGTGACTGTAAAGCCAAGAAGTTGCATGGAAAGCCAGCACAGAGGAAGCCACAGTGACCAAGGAGGGAAGTTGAAAGATCAAGCGAGTCAAAGGAAATGACAGTGACTGAGGAGGAATTCAAAGAGGTGGTGGAAAGCGGAAATGAAGAGTCAGAGGCATCTGAAATACATATAAAACAGTAAAAACAGAGAACTGTTGGTGCTGTTGTTGCAATGAATAACCTGAGTGGGAGATAGTGGAAGTAGCAGAGGCAAAAGAGGCAGCAGAAGTAGTGGAGGCTATAGAGGCAGTAGAAGTAGCAGAGGCAGGAAAGTAGGAGTGAGAGAACCTCAGTTGAACAGAGTGCAGCAGCATACCTGTGTATACCAAAGTTTAGTTGGAGCCCAAGAGGTTGGAGCCTCAGAACTGAACAGGACTAAAGTCATTAGGGGTAGGTGCTCCTAAGTACAGAACCACTGCTAAACAGAGTTGGTGCTCTAGAGGTTGGAGCCTCACTGAAGTCCAAGATGGAGCTTGGAAACTATTCACAATCAGATATATATGTATATTGTATTTATTTCATTGCATTGTCTTGAGTTTTAATAAAAGCATTTATTCCAGTTGTTGATTTCTGTGTTCTGTGTATACATATATATATCTATATATGCTTTGGCAATCACTAGAACAATTAAAAAATAATAATAAATACTGATTCACCCCCCCCCCCTCTCAGTGTTTCCAACAGACAATATGACCCAAATGGCATCGCCAAAGACTTCACTACTATGGTGAAAGTGAAACCATTTACCCATGAGGAAGGTGCCTTCGATGACCTCTTCCTACAAAAAGAGATGTTTTCAGAAGTGACACATATGGCATCACTACAATTTTTTGCCAGATGATCTTGAAGCCTTCCATGAATATAGGGAAAGGAGATTATTATAGGTCCCATTGGACCTGCTACAGATTGAACCAATAAGGGAGCCAACTCCTAGTGTATGTTTAGACAAAAGCTCCAGAGAAAATTCCAAAGAAAATTCCGAAGCAGATTCCCTGGAAAAATATACTTGTGAGTCAGAGCACTCACAGCTACAGTCTCAAAATGGGGGCAATAAAAACAAAGAGTCCGAAAGGGACATAGCTGGAACCATAGAAAAAGGAGATAAACAAGCCTCGTCAAAGAAACAGGTTGAACTTCCCTCTACTTCCACTCAGTCAGTGAAACCTGTAGTTGTTGATTTAGAAGAAGAATGGGAGCATTTTAATAAGGAGCTCCATATAGATGAACAAACATCTGAGATACAGACTCCACAGTACAAATCAACTCAAGAAATTACAGTGGAGAAAACTGTAGGCACTCAAGATGTAGAGCTCATTCCTGCCACCCCCACTTCTGAAATTATTTTGAGAATTGAGGAAATTCCTGCATTAGATGTGTTTTATAGCCCTACCAATAAAGTTGTCATCAAAAGGTAGTGGAAGAAAAGAAAGTTATATGTCGCAGCTATTACCACTCCTGACAATGAACCAATGGACATTGTCTGAAAAGATTTGCCCATGGACCCATCTGAGAACCTTACGAGACTGTCACAATTTGTGGGAGCATATGTTACGACAATTATTAATAAAGAAACAGAGGTCCAAATGCTACTAAGAGAAAAGGAACAAAAGATCTTGTTATTGGAACAACAATTAGAGCAAGAAAAATCTAACCAACAAGTAGAGTTACAAATAACCAAACTACAGCAGGAGTTTGAACAGATGCAAATACAACATCAAGCCAACCTAGCAGAAAAGGATGCGCGGATTCAAGCTATGACAGAGAAGTATAAATACAGTCCACAAATCGATCAGTTCGTAAAAGAAGCACTCAACCTTAACACCCAACTAATGCAACAAAAGGAAGTTTTGTGCCAGAAAATCTTGCAAATAAATCCTTATTGCAAGATCAGTGATAAGCTAACAAGCCAAGTCGTCGACATGAGACTTGAGTATGATGAAGTCCATAAAAGGATTTCTGACTTTATCACCTAGCAAGAATCAGAAGATGGGAGAAAGGTTGATTTTCCAAAACTGGAGGAATCACATAAAGAAATTCTATTTGCAGACTGGGATTCTTGGCTCAAGCAAGCAGAAAGGGAAACAGTGGTCACGGAAGCAGCAGCAAAAAACATCATTAATTCCATTAACGAAAATCTACATGGTGCCAACCTGGTTGTAGAATATATACTAGGATTTCTTCCAAATGCCAATCAATTAGAGCAGCAATGGAGACAAGCAGCAAAGGAAAGGGAGGATGTGATCAGATAAACGAGCAAGTTGAACTGGGAAGCATACTGACAATTCTTATTCTAACCATACAGCTAGTGGATGACCTTGTGATGCCTAACTACCTCCACACAAAAAATGGTTCCAGCACTGAGGGACGCTATATTCATTGGATAGTTGAAATCTGCGATCAGTCAGCTGACACAGCTCAAACCAATGATAGATAACTGCGATCTTAAGGATCAAATGAAAAGGAGTTAGTCACTTTGTTTTATTTTTATTTTAGTTTTATTTAGCATAATAGGAGGAAGGTCGTTTAAACCTCCTCATATATTTTTGTAATAATCTATTTTAGGACCTACAGTTTTAGTATTTAAACCCCTATCATGCATTTAGAGAGGGGTCCAGAACTTTTATCAGAACATTCTTCAAAACATGCATTTTTGTGCCTTTGAGGAGGTTCTAGTGGAATGAATGGAACATGATCTATTTTCTTTTGAATATCTGGCATGTTCTACTGAAATTGCACTTTTGCACTCTTAGATGATCTTGGATTGATTCGAATTAGGTCAATATTGCTGAAAGACATGATCAGAACTTATCATATATGGTACTTTTATCTTGTGATTTTGTTTTATTTATGTATTAGGCAATAACTTTTCTTCAATTTTTTGTGTATGAAATTTTGAATTTCGGTTAGCATTATTACACTTTTCTATGTTGTTGGCTTTAATTTTATGCTGAATATATGAACGATTTTGTATGAGATATATCTTTCCCAATCATTTTGGCTAACTATTTATCCAAAACGATTATTGTTAAATGATTTCACTTCTTATTGCAGTTGAATGATCTTTATTACTAATTGCTATAGGACATTATTGTAGATCGCATACTTTACTTTATTCTCGGGCATAGTTATAGTTTAATAGTGTTTAAACTAGGATATATGCATGTGTTCAAATATTTTAGTTTAGATTACACTCAGCTTAATCATTCCCCCGTTACATCATATATCATCCCATCAACACTATCAAAATATCTTGTTGGGAAACTGGTCCCATTATCCCCAGTCGAAGCCACTACACCAAACGGAAAAGGAGCTACCAACCAAGATCCAGACTGGGTGGTTTTCCCCCATGTTGTAGCAACGATTTTCGAGGCTTCAACATTTTGGCGCTAGAAGGAGGGCTAACTATGAATGGCAAGTAAATTCAAATCAGCAGGCCATTCTAAGAGTAAAACTCCCTCACCCTCACCTCCAACTTCTCAATCGCATTCCAAATCTCTGAATCCTAAGCGAGAAGTTGTAAATACACCCTTAGAATCAACTATTGAAATTCTACAGAAGCTAGATCATTCTTCTTCTATAAAACCCCTGAAGTCCAATCTCTGATTTATAAGTTATAGGGGATTTCAATATCTCAAGAAGAATCTGAGTTATCCCAAGATAGTGTTACTTCTTAGTTTCCCTCATCTCAAAGGTTGACTAGAGCACAGAGTGAAAAGTTTGGGATCCCTCCATTCGAATTCCCTCTACCAAGATGTAAGAGGGCTAAGAAGTCACCATATGAATCCCATAGTGAGGTTTTGTCATCATCACTTCAATCATCCTCATTCATTTCATCCATCTCATCACAAGGTCAATCACCCACCTCACAACTCTAGATCATGATTTACACAGGTACTGGAGCACAAGCCTCCTCTACCCAATCACCTTCAACCACTAGAACATCTTCCTCTACGCAGATACCAACGATGGCTCAAAACCCTCCAAGGCCATGGAAAAATCCAGGAGTCGTATGGATGGCAGGGCCTTTACACCAATTGCCAGCCCATCCCGAAAAGTGGCTACCAAAGTTCAATCCTGATAATGGCCTACCAGCTGAGGAACACATAAACAATTTTATGTTGTACATTAACCTAATTGAAGTAGTAGAAGAAGATCCAGTTGTAAGATTATTCCCTTATACCTTACAAGGATCAGTAGGATCATGGTACTTTTCATTACCATCAGGTTCTATTAATAGTTTAGATGTCTTTCAAGAGCAGTTCCTAACCAAATTTGGAGATGACAGATCCATGACTACCCTTCTCAACGATCTCTCCAATTTGAAAGTTGAACCTAAAGAACCGATCAAAGACTTCAATTATCGTTTCAATAAGTTATTTAATAAAATACCAATGGCATCCAAGCCCAACGATGAAGTCCAAAATGAATGGTAAATTTTTGCCCTCCCTTCAAATGTAACTATTTTCATCGATAGAGATTCCAAACCAAATTTGGCAGAAAACATGAAAGAAGCAATAACTGTAGAAACAAGAATTCTAGCCTTAGATAAGAAAAATGCTTTAGAAGAACGAAAATCCAAGAAAGTGACTTTTAGGGATGAATCCAAGAAAAAATCACCTAAAGATCCTTTTGATCTTAAAGGTTTACAAAAAGTCCTCAAAACCATGTCTAATGAAATGGTTGATATCAAGAAACAAGTAGCAAAGACTTCCTCAAAGAAATCTTTCAGACCATATAAAAGGAATCCCTCCACTGATCCTAAACCTCCAAGCACTATATCAAATGTTGAATCAAATATGGAGGATGGATTTTCAGGTTATAATCAGATTTTAGTACATCCATATGACTGGCTAAAGGATACATTTAGAACCAAATGGGGCACCTACACCTATCAAAAGATTCCATTTGGATTAATCAATGTTGTTGCAACGTTTCAAAGAGCCATGGACATAGCTTTCAAAGGTTTGGTAAACAAATCAGTGGTAATCTATTTAGATGATATAACTGTATACTCCAAAAAGTGCAGTAATCATCTAAGAGATTTAAAACAAATCTTTGAGCGTTGTCAGAGGTACAAAATTTCTCTTAATCCCAAGAAATATTTCTTTGCGTTAAGTGAAGGAAAACTCCTTGGATTCATTGTATCCAAAGAAGGGATTCACATTGACCCTGATAGAATAAGAGAAATTTCTAAAATTCCTTTACCTCATAACAAAAAGTCTATGCAATCTTTCCTAGGTCAGATAAATTTTGTCAAAAGATTTGTCCCTGACTTTTCACGAATTGTTTTACCTCTTCAATCCATGATTAAGAAGAATTCTCTTTTTAAATGGGGACACACAGAGCATGAAGCCTTTGATTTGATTAAACAAGCGATCATAAATCCTCCCTCTTTAGAAACTCTGGATTTTTCTAATCATTTTATTTTATATACTTTTCTTCCAAGAAATCATATGCAACTATATTAACACAGGTCAATGATGATAAAGTCAAAGCACCAATTTCTTTCTTTAGCTCCAATTTACAAGGGGCTGAATTGAACTATTCAGATGTTGAAAAACAAGCCTTTGTTGTTTTCAAATCCATAAAGCATTTCAGACCCTTCCTCCTCAAAACCCACACAAAGGTAGTAGTACCATTCTTAGCAGTGAGAAATCTATTAATACAAAGGGATGTAGGTGAGAAGAGGGAATATTGGGTAACGAAACTGCAAGAATATGACATTGAAATCAGACTAGTTAAAATCGTAAAAGGTCAAGGTTTTTGCAGAATGTTAGCATGAGCATCCAACTTATCAGCGCTACAAGATTCAGGTGATGATATAGAAGTATATGAGGTAAGACTTAATGACACTGAATCTAGATATGTTGATATCATCTTTTATTTAAGAAATGGGTATGCCCCTCCACAACTAAGTTACCAAAGAAAAAGGGCTTTGATGCTAAAATCTATACAATACCAAATCATCAATAATGTGTTATTTAGAATAAATTATGATTCTATTTTGCTTAGATGACTTGAAAAATCTGAGGCAGAAAAGGTTTTGCAAGAACTCCATGATGGACTAGTGGGTGGACATTTTGGAGGGGATACAACCGCACATAAAATCATGCATGACGGCTATTATTGGCCAACCTTATTCAAGGATGTACACAGTTATGTAAGGAAATGTAAAGTTTGTCAAACAGCTATTGACAAACAGAGGAAACCCACAATACCATTGCAACCAGTCAACATTGAACATCCATTGAACAATGGGGACTAGACATAATAGGTGAGAATGTTCCTCACTCCTCTAAGCAGCATAGATACATTATTATAGAAAATGATTACTTCACAAAATGGGTGGACTCTATTCCGCTTAATGTAGCCAATTATGAAAACATCATTGAATTCATCGATCAATTTATTATTACTAGATTTGGTCTGCAATTTGCCCTTATGTTTGATAACGCATCTTATTTTTCAAGCAATGCTATGAAAAATTATCCTCAAGGAAATGGCTTAGCCTAATCTACAAACAAAAATATCATAAGGATTATTAAACAAACCATTCATCAAAGTCATAAAAACTAGCATAAGTCTTTAATATTTTCTCTATGGGCAGATCGAATAACACAGAAGGCCTCCATAGGCACTTCTCCTTTTAATTTTGTCTATGGGAAAGAAGTTGTCCTCCCAAAAAATGTAGCTATTCCCTCGTTAGCCCTAGTTCAATTTATTGAAGAAACTCCTTCCTCTTCTATGCAAGTGAGACAATTACAAATCCTTAAGCTCGAAGAAGAAAGGGAAAAGGCCAAAATTACACACGCACATCATCAACAATTAGTCAAATCTTCCTTTGATGCAAATTCTGTAAGTACAAAATCATTTCATCTCGGAGACCTAGTATTGAAATGGGATAAAGAACACGAGGAAAAAGGTAAGCATACCAAGTGCCAACGAATGTGGCTTGACCCGTTTCAGAGTGTGGAACATATAGGCCCATCAACTTTTTTATTACAAGATTTATCAGGGAAGAGAGAATCTCTACCTATTAATGGGTAGATCCTTAAGAAATATTTTTCATAGAATATCACCTATTCTATTCCTTCTATATTATTGCCTTTACTTTTTAGGAAAAATAAAAGTCGAGTAGCATTTACTTTTGGCTTTACAAATAATAGTCTCTTTTACATTTTGAATTTTTTCTTGTATAAGTAGAGATGGTTAAGAAGATGGCTTTTGCATTTGAAACATGGGTTAAGTTTTATTGCTCTGAAATTGCTTGTTCTCTACCGAAATTATTTGTCTTTTGCTAAACCTTGACTTTATAAAGAAACCTTTGCTCTACCATCAGTCAAGAAAAGTATCTTCAACAAAGCAAAGTCTCTCTACAGAAAAGCACCTTCAACTCTACAATTGTCATCCAGAAACTCTTAAGGAGTCAATGATTCTCCCCATCTAGTAAGCTTTCATCCTCAGAGTGTAATTCTAAAATATGCTTAAACTTAAAGGATAAGAGGTCTCATCAAGAGCCGGCTTACCATGATCATAGGGAAATAACTAGCTGACATTACCAATACTGCATATCAGAATAGGGTAATGGCTTCAGATTCCATCAATCAAAAGACAAGCAGTCTCATCAAGAGCCATCTTGTTCAACGAAGTTACAACCAGTGAATGGCATTGTCAATTTTGGTCACCAAACCAAGACAATGGCCTTTAAGGAGTAAAATGAAAAGATAATTGTTTAAAAACACAAGTATATAAATCTGAACTTATCTTTAAGGATTTCATTCTTATCTAGATGAGAAACTGAATCATTGATGGTTAAAAGGTAACCCTGTCGAGGCTATATACGTATTCTGGCAGCAGAGGCTCTACCTATGACAACTGAGTACACCTAAAAGCTTATTTGTGAGAGTCTCCCTATTTTTATCTTTAAAACCAAGTAATCACTAATGAAGACAAAGCAACTTTCATATTGGAAAGAATGATCAAAAGAGTGATAATTAGGTAGATGTTGTTTTTATGATTCAGAGTAGTGTTACTTATCTTATATTTCATGTATTTTTATTTTTCTAAACTACCTTTATTTTGGAAGTTTTTTTAGAAATTTCAAAAAACTATCAGAGATAACTGGTTCTTCCAGAGAATCACCAATTGTTGTATTATTCAACAACCCCCCCATTTGTTAACATAATAACTAATATTCTATTTGTCGGCTGGATAAATCATTCTTGCGGACAAGACCAATCTCCCCAGTATCCACTGATATCTAGCGACAAGCAAGACAAGCAAATTCTATCTTTCTCTAAATATTGCGATTTATAAATAAAATCCAAGAGGTGTTTTAGACCCTACCTTAAGTCCAACGCTAGTTTGTGGCAGCCACGCTTCGACCGTCCAAATGAGTTTCCTTTTTAGAACCTGCAAACACAAACAAGCACACATCAAATAACACCTGCATAGCCAATATAATAAATCATATTTATCATGATGATCAAGGAATTCATGAAATAAACCATATGAGACAGCTTATTGATAAAAATAAACTAGATTGTATTAACTTTAGACAAAGAAGAACTTTATAACCTTGGTGCCTTGATGTTGTACAAGCTCCTCCCAGGGTCCAAGCAAGAATCTCCTCTACTTTGACAAGCTTCACACTCTTCCCAATGAGATCAAAAGGTATGTAATCTCTCCTCTCAAGCTCAATTAGGAAGTCTAAATTCCAACAACATTTACCCTCAAAAATATTCAGCTTTCCACCTCCCTAACAAATAGCCTAATGCCTCATTTTATAGTGCAGAGGAAGGAAGTTACCAGGTCCACCTTCAAAGGGATAGAGTCCTCCTTCAAAGGGATAAGCTCCTCACATCAAGGGGTTAGCTCCTTTAGTTATGGGGTTAGCTCCTTTAGTTATGGGGTTAGCTCCTTTAGTTATGGGATGCATGAACCACCTAGGAGCGAATTTGCCACCTCAAGATTCCTTCTAGAAGCATCCAGAATTAACCCAATGTGAGTTTTTAAGAATAAACTTGCGCCTTTTTTACTTTTACATGGGTCTGCACCCATTCCTTTAGAGACAGAGCGGGCAGGTCCGCAGGGAACATGACCAGGGAGTGCGGGACCGCAAGTAATGCTAAGAGAAAGTGCGGAACTAGAGTTTTAGATATTTTTAAGGACTTTCTCTCATTTTTCAAGGCTTTACATGAAGAGCTGAGGTTTAAGACTTGCATAGGAGGAAAGTATGAGTGGTGATAGACTCACACCGATTGCAGAATTTCATGGTGACAATATTTTGTGCAACACTATTAATAAATGGGGACCCTTAAAAATTCCTTCCAAAAAAATAAATTTAACATTTAGGCATTTGCTTGTTATTTTTGGAGTAAAGAAAGATATCAAGATGAAACCCTTCGAAAAAATAGCAAATGTTTGTTTTTTCGCATATCGCATGATCAAGCATGTCAAAAGCCCTGTTAACAATCAAAACTCGTGAAAAAAAAAATCAAAAGGGATTGCGCTTAACCTTGAAACTATTAGACTTTTCATTTGAACTAAGTCCTAAAATGTTTCTTATTAAAGTAAGGCCCACATCGCATATCGCCACTTGTAAAGAGTGCACCTTCACAAAGTATCTTTAACCATGTGATATGCGATATTGCGATGACACGTTCACCCTTATTGCATCGCATTGGAAACCCTTAAGAAAGATATGAAAACTTATCAACCCTACAATATTGTGAAATGCGATGGGACCCCGGACCCCGATTTCCAACTATGTTATAAAAATACTCAAGTCCGATGCGCAACACAAAAAAGGCTTTATAAATAAAACCCTATCAAATAAGCTATGCTTTGAAAACTAATAAAGAACACCCTGCATATCACATTTCATATAAACCAAAGTAATGGGAAAGAAAGCGCACACATGAAATGTGATAATGCGATATTGCATCGCAAATCACAAAATCGACATTATCACATATAAAAAGCTTGCCACCCTAATAAGTTTATTTCCCGACTTACGATGTAAAACATTAATGAGCAATAAAGCTAGGGATAAGGAACCATTAGTGGGAATTTAGTACAAGTTAATGGAATTTACGTTTGAAAAGTTGTTCGACGTGATACAATATCTTCTCATTTGCGTTTAATAAAAAATCATTTCTTGTCACCTTTTCAAAGTCATATGTATCATTCATTCTTATGTTCATTTTTACTTGTGTCTATCCGATAGCTTTTTCTTCACTCCATTTTTAGGAACAATCCACAATAAGAGTTGTTCGGAGCAATGGCAAAGAGGGGAAAGGCAGCTGCGTCTGAAAAATCAGAAATTATCCCTCTGTTCTTTGACACTAGATGTAGCAAAGACGGAGGAACCTCAACATGGGAGGCCATGTATGATTTATTAGAAGAAGAGAAACCAAGACCTCTGGTAACAAAGGCCATAGCCTATGGTCATATTTCCTCTGATGCCTCCTTCTTCAAGAAAGCATGCTCATTTATGCACCGCATAGTCGTGAGGCAAAAGATAATTCCATATACAGATATGGTTAAGTGGATAATCGATCAGGTGGAGATCTTAGATAGAGAATTCAAGAATAGCAGGTAGGAGGTTATGAGATAATTTTCACCAAACAGTCTGCGGCTTATGTACAATCTACCAGAGCCACATAATCTCTACAATAAACAGTTCCTCGAGAAATTTGCTAAGGAGAATGAAGACCCAGCAGATGTCACACAAACCTGGACTAAAAACAAAGGCAAGATTAATAAGGATAAGACGTGTATGTATTATATAGCCTCTATCTCTCCCCCTCATGGTTTAGCAGCAACCATGCTATGCAGAATGTTCAGAAAGCCCGATAGTACTAAAGTTTCCCCAAAATGGATGTCAATGATAGATGCAGCCGTAAATGCAACAATAATGAATTGGGCCCAAATTTTGTCTAATAATTTGGCAAAATCCATAATGGAGTATAGGAGAAAGAGGAGTATCTCTTCTAGGGTTTACCCTCCATTTTTCATGAGTGCCTATATAATGGACACTATTTGTTTTGGTTCCAAATTTCCTATCATGGGATGGAAGTGGACTGTCCAAGACCCGCTTCCTATCCATATATATCATAAGAGTATGTGGGAATCTCAGTTTCGCCCCCATTTTTACAAAATTTGTCAAATTATGTTGCCTATTCATGAACAAGTCCATAAAAGGAATGCCCCTATATTTTCTAGAGAAGCTGAAGTAGATATCCTACATGTAGCAAGATGGTTTGGGGAGGAGACATTTACATATATCAGAGTGTTTGGGATCATTTCTTCACTACATGTCCTCCCATACTATGTCCCTGATAAGTTAATGGCCAAGGATATAGCCTACCAAACAACAGGGGAAGGTGGGATGAGCAAAGGACTGAAGGAATAGAAAAAGGCCATTTATCCTACATTTCCATTGCAATGTGGTGCATTTGCACTACACGATTTTGGACATGCATGTAAGGAAGCAAAGATTATGAAATCTCTAAAATTGACTACATTCCCAGGAAGACAATATGACCCAAATGGCACTGCCAAAGACTTCACCCAATGGTGAAAGTGAAACCATTTACCCATGAGGAAGATGCCTTCGATGACCTCTTCCTACAAAAAGAGACGTTTTCAGAAGTGACACATATGACATCACTACTTTTTGCCCCAAATGATCTTGAAGCCTTCTGTGAATATAGGGAAAGGAGATTATTACAAGTCCCATTGGACCTGCTACATATTGAACCAATAAGGGAGCCAACTCCCAGTGTAAGTTTAGAAGAAATATCCAAAGAAAATTCCAGTCCTAGGAAAAATCTACTCGTGAGTCAGAGAACTCACAGCTACAATCTCAAAATGGGGGAAATAAAAATAGATATTCCGAAAGGGACACAACCGGAACCACAGAAAGAGCAGCCGAACAAATCTCGACAAATAAATAAGTTGAACTTCCCTCTGCTTCCACTCAGTTGGCGAAACCCCCAGTTGTTGATTTAGAAAAAGAATGGGATCATTTTAATAAGAAGCTCCATACATAGGAACAAACATCTGAGACATAGACTCCACAGCACAAATAAACTCATGAAATTATAGTGGAGAAAACTGTAGGCACTTGGGATGTAGGGCTCATTCCTGCCACCCCCACTTCTAAAATTATTTTGATAATTGAGGAAATTCCTCCATTAGATGTGTTTTATAGCCCTACCCATAAAGCTGTCATCAAAAGGCAGAGGAAGAAAAGAAAGTTAGATGTTGCAGCTATTACCACTCTCGACAATGAACCAATGGACATTGTCTGGAAAGATTCGCCCATGGACCCATCTGAGAACCTTATGAGACTGTCGCAATTTTCAAGAGCCTATGCTACAGGAACTGTTGATAAAGCAACAGAGGTCCAAATTCTTCTAAGAGAAAAGGAGCAAAAGATCCTACTGTTGGAACAACAATTAGCGCAAGAAAAATCTAACCAACAATCAGAGTTACAAATAGCCAAACTACAACAGGAGTTTGAACAAATGAAAATACAACATCAATCCAGCATAGCAGAAAAGGATGTGTAGATTCAAGTTATGACAAAGAAGTATAAAGACATCCTGCAAATCAATCAGTTCGTAAAATAATCACTCAGCCTTAACGCCTAACTAATGCAACAAAAGGAAGTTATGTGCCAGAAAATCTCGCAAATAAATCCTTATTGTGAGACTAGTGATAAGCTAACAAGCCAAGTCATCAACATGAGACTTGAGTTTGACGAATTCCATAAAAGGATTTCTGACTTTATCACCTGGCAAGAATCAGAAGATGGGAGAAAGGTTGCCAAAACTGGAGGAATCGCATAAAGAAATTCTATCTGCAGACTGAGATTCTTGGCTCAAGCAAGTAGAAAGGGCAACAGTAGTCGCAACAACACCAACAGACACCATCATTGAAGCCACTAACGAAAATCTACATGGAACCAACTTGGTTGCAGAATCTATACTAGGATTTCTTCCAAACGCCAATCAACTAGAGCAGCAATGGAGACAAGCAACAAAGGAAAGGGAGGAGGTGATCAGACAAACGAGAAAGTTAAACTGGGAAGCATACTGGCAATTCTTAGTTAAACCATACAACCAGTGGATGACCTTGTGATGCCTAACTACCTCCACACAAAAAATGGTGTTAGCACTGACAAACGCTATATTTACTAGACAGTTGAAATTTGCGATCGGCCAACTGACACAGCTCAAACCAATGACAGATATCTGTGATCTTAAGGATCAAATGCAAAGGAGTTAGTCACTTTGTTTTATTTTTATTTTAGTTTTATTTAGCATAATCTGAGGAAGTTTGTTTAAACCTCCTCAGCTATTTTTGTAATAATTTGTTTTAGGACCTATAGTTTTAGTATTTAAACCCCTCTCATGCATTTAGAGAGGGGTCCAGAAATTTTATCAGAAACATTCTTCAAAAAATGTACTTTTGTACCTTTGAAGAGGTTTTGGTGGAATGAATGGAACAAGATCTATTTGCTTTTGAATATCTGGCATGCTCTACTGAAATTGCACTTTTGCACTCTTAGATGATGTTGGATTGATTCGAATTAGGTCGATATTGATGAAACACATTAGCATAACTTATGATATATGGCACTCTTATCTTGTGATTCTGTTTTATTTATGTATCAGGCAATAACTTTTCTTCAATTGTTTTATGTATGAAAGTTTGAATTTCGGTTAGCATTATTGCACTTTTGTATGGTGTTGGATTTAATTTTCTGTTGAATATATGAACGATTCTATATGCGATATATCTTTCACAATCATTTTGGCTAACTATTTATCCAAAACGATTATTGTTAAACGATTTCACTTCTTATTGCAGTTGAATGATGTTTATTACCAATTGTTATAGGACATTATTGTAGATCGCATACTTTACTTTATTCCCGAGCATAGTTATAGTTTAATAGTGTTTAAACTAGGATATATGCATGTGTTCAAATATTTTAGATTATATTACACTTAGCTTAATCATCCCCCTATTACATCATATATCACCCCCATCAACACTATCAAAATATCTTTTTTGGAAACTGGTCCCATTATCCCAAGTCAGAGCCACTACACCAAACGGAAAATGAGCTGCAAATCAAGGTTCGGACCACGTGGTTTTCCCCCATGTTGTAGCAACGATTTTCGAGGCTTCAATAGGAACATAAGAGAAACAAATGGGCTTACATGGATGCATGAGAGGTTTTAATTTTTTCTTCATGGATAATGGAACAATTTTGACTTTAATTTTCAATGGCAATTATAAATAAAAGTTGAATTAATAAATATTTTATGAATAAGAATTAAATGATAAATAATGTGATGGTGATTAAGAGGCATCTGTTTGACTTTCTAATAGACTTGGTGATGCATTTTTCTTTCCTATTTATATTATATAAAATAAATATCTATTTTTAGAAGTAAATTATTTAAAGTAGACATCTCTTTATGATGCAAAAAAAGCCGCATCTACCCACATTATGAAAATAAAACTGCATGTCACATTATGTCCCAGGAATTTTAATATTCCTGCTTAGTAAAACCTTCACAAGTCAAAGTTTAATGCTCATTGAATAAACTCTATGTGGAAATGTTTGATTTAACTATCCAAAGTCTAGACCTTTATAAACCTTTGAGTGGAACCTTTTAAATTCTTCATAATCTTTGGTTAATTCTTATTACCCGCGCATATTAACGATACCATGCATTTTAGACTTTGGTTAAAACTCAACTTAAACCATAATACATTAATCCCACTTATTTCTATTATAATTCGCATATAATAGAAATATTTCATAAATCACACTTAAACCTTACCTTTCCTCCATTCCACAAACCTTTGCACATATATCGATGCTCTCCTTAGCGCATTAAATCTCCATTGTCGATCACATTCCTCAATACGACGGTTATCGCAACGTATCATGCGCCAACTAGCCTGGCCAATCTCCACCATTTATTTCTCCTACCTCGATCCAATAGCGATCGTGTAATCTTGTGTGATTACATGCACAACTGATATTAGATCGAGGGCGCATGAGAAAACTAGTTTTCTCATGCTACATGTCAACCCCTCAGATTAATCGCGTGAAATCGTAGAATACCATTTACAACTTTTAGGGTGCGTGAGATACTGCTGACAACTTGCGAAGACCACTCCATCCTTCTGCTAACACATGGCTCAATCTGATCCATTCACTTCTTGACTTCATTTTGTGCGCCTTAATCCTAGCTGTCTCTCTCACACAATCTCATCCGTTGATCTGATTGATCCAATGACTATACTTTGCTGCTACGTTCTTTTGTTTCTTACTGTGTAATAGCCCATTTGGATTTTTGCCTGTGTATTTGTTCTCGCCTTATGGTCTTCAACTATTCTAATCTCGATCTCCACTCTGTTACTTCATTTCTTCGTGCCTTTACACTTCCTTCATAATTCCTTAGGTTTTAGGAAACCTTGCAGTTATACCTTCATTGTAACATTAAAGGCTTTCTCAAATATTGTCTATATGCAAGCCCATAACACTCCTCTCTGTATTTTGTCTCTGGTTCTGCACACTTGCAAACCTATGTTACGCAAATTTATTCTAATCCACACACAATTTATAATTCAATTACTCAATCCACACTTGCATAATTTAGAATTAAAAACTCTATGTATATATAAACAAATAATTTCATAACGAGTCTCTCTCTCTGTGGCCTGATTTTCTAATTAGTGACCTTTTCCATTCTTGCCCATAGGCTTACAGTCAACCCTATCTAATATCTGAACTCTGATTCTCACTCTAACTCACTAACTAACTAACTCCCTAACTAACTCTCTCTGTGCCTTTTAGGCTTACATTTATACAAAAGGTTCTATAACCCATTTCGGTTCAGATCCTTAATCTTTTGAACTAAATCATGAATATCCTCTAAATCCACTTTTGACTCAACTAATCCCTAAGGATCCTCTCTAGTTCCACAAACCATGAAACCAATTCCTAATCTAATATTTACAATTAATTCCAAATCTCTCAATCTCTCAACTACCCTAATTCTCTCATGTTCTCCAACATTCAAGAACATTTACAAATATGCCTCACAATACTTAATTAAATCCTATTCTTAATATCTCTCATAAAATTACTTGAAAACATTAAAATTACATTAATTTAATGTTCAGGAAACCAAATTCCTTGAAAACACAAGACCCCTAAGTCAACGAAAATACAACGAAATGTCTGAGCTGGATTCTCCTGCATCAAACTCCCAAGGTTGAAAACATTCATGATATCTAGATCATGTGTTCTCATATGTTGATAGAAAACCTCCAAGGTCCCAAACTTTAGTTTGTAGTTGTTTGAATGCTCTGTTCCTTTGTTGTTGTTGTATGTTTGTTGTCTTCTATTTCATCTTCCTCTCCTTGTCAATCAGTTTCAAATTCTGATTGATCATTCTTCCTGTTGCTGTCAATCTCCTCCATCTGGACTGCTTCATCATTAATTTCCATAATTCTTCAATCTCTATCTCTAGCACATCCTTAGGCTGGTACATACTCTACCATTTGTTGTTGTACTCTATCCACTCATCTTCAAACTGTTGTTCATTATCTTCTCTTTGAAGTTGTCGGATTCTTACTACTGCCCTTTCATCCTTACCCTCTTGTGACTTTCCAAACAACCTTTGTTCAATATCTGTAAATTTACTTTCAAAAAATAAATGGTCCTCCAATTCCCCTTGTACTTGATTCCTCTCAAATACATCACTATGATGTTCATCAATTCCAACATATTTTCCTTCCTCTTCCTTGACAACCCTCAGTAATTGTCCTTCACTTCCTTGACTGATTCTGACAGTCAATTTAATTTCTTCAAGCACGGTATCTTCATGCTTTTCATTTTCCTCATCAGCATGTCCGACCTGGCAACTTCCAATCTTCTTCAGTTCTAAAACTGACTCTTCAACTTGAAACATGTTTGTCTCATTTTCATCAAATCCTGTAATCATAAAACAATTATCAGAATTAAAAATATAAGGCCTCATTACCTCTTCTTCCTTTGGCAATATTTCAGTATGTTGCTCTGACTTTTCCTTCTCTATCAACACATCAGTATGTTGATTCCACCTCTCTAAAGAATTCTCTAAAGGACTCTCAAAACTATCAGCAAGTCTCTCTTCCACACCATCTGCTTCAATGATGTCTTTCTGCTCTTGTCCACTGTAGTGAACTCCTTCCTTTGCAATCACACTGTCATACTCTGAGTTTTCTAGCAAATATTCCAGCAATTCAATTTCTCTTTGACACTTCATAAGTACTTCATCATCACTTATAATTCCTACATTTGTACACAATTTATCAGTTTGAAAATTACAAGGTTCAACAGTCTCAACTGTTGCTTCACATATCAATTCTTCAGACTGAATCTCATCTCCTTCTTTCACAAGAAATTGTTCTTGTGTTGTAATAGCTTCAAACATCAATGTATTACTAAATTCTTTCTGCTGCAATAATTCACTACTTTTCTCATTCAAGAGACATTCTCCATCATTCTTTACTTCAGAGTATTTATCTTCTGAAAGATACTCTTCCATACTTTTGACAGTCTCAAAAGATTGCTCATCCTCTGCAAAACTTGTAATCACATCAAAATTATTAGATTCAAATATACAAGGTTTCATATCCTCCTACTGATCTGAATTTGTCCAACAGTTCAGAAAATCATCAATAATTCCTTCTTCAGCAAAGTAAACTTCTTACTGTCTTGAATTCGCACAATGGTTCATAAGATCTTTCACAGATCTCTAGTCTTCATCTTCACCCAGAACTTCACCTTGTTCTGCTTCACAAATGGAAACGTCCATTTTCAACTCAGCTTCTCTGAGTTCTTCAGACTTCAATTTAACATTCATTACTTGTTCAAGCTTCATCAGCTCTTCTGCTAACTGCATATTCACCTGCTGATTTCTCTTCTCTTGTAGCCTCTGCCACTTTACTTTCTTCCTCATGACACAACCATGCTTCTGGTCATCCTTATTCATTTGCAACATCTTCATCAATAACTCAAGATGAACTGCAATCTCAGCCTTCTCCCTCTCATATTCTTCTTCACTTAATTGTCTCTATATGCCATTTTCCTTGGCATCCTCTTTCTCCACCTTTCTTCTACTGTGGGCTTTATCAAAACCTTTACTATGACTATCAGTAGTCATTTTCTCCTCTATCTTCATGAGTTCCTCACTCACTTACGACGAACTGTATTAAAGCCTCTGCAACAGCAAGTCCTCCCTACTGTCACTTACCTCACCAAGCTTTCCTCTGTACTTGGTCTTTTGGCAAGCACTTGGTTCTCTATTCTCTCGAACCTCTTTGAGCACTTCTCTCTTCTCCTTCTAGGCTTCAACTCATCTGCACCTTTTAAGAACACAACTGTCCTCTTGTATTTCAATCACAAATGAAATACTAGGTTCTGGCCACCTCTTCTTTCACTCAGAAATTCTTACCAGCTTTCTTCATTACTGCTTCTTTTCTTTTGCTGAGATACCTTCTTTTGTCTACAACCTGAATTCTGCAACCACAATCTTCAAACCAAATTAAAAAAAAAACATATCATCTCACCTTCAAGATCTCTGCATGATCTTGTTCTACCATTCACCTGCACTTTGAATGGATTGTTCTCTATTTCTTTGCATTTGCAAATTCTGCTACACTTTATCTCTGTGTGCCTATTGTTTGTCAAATTTAAAATCTGATCTCCTCTTGCTTGTATACATACCTCTGTTCTAAGTTTCTCAAAGAAATATTACACGTAGAATTTCCTTGTTCATCTCTCATACCAAAAATGATGCAGCAAAAGCCACATCTACCCACATTATGAAAATAAAACTACATGTCACACTATGTCCGAGGAATTTTAATATTCTTGCTTAGTAAAACCTTCACAAGTCAAAGTTTAATGCTCCTTCAATAAAATCTATGCGGAAACATTTGATTTAACTATCCAAAGTCTGGACCTTTATAAACCTTTGAGCGGAACCTTATAAATCCTTCATAATCTTTGGTTAATTCTTATTACCCGCACATATTAACCATACCATGGATTTTAGACTTTGGTTAAAACTCAACTTAAACCATAATACATTAATCCCACTTATTTTTATTATAATTCCCATATAATAGAAATATTTCATAAATCACACTTAAACCTTACCTTTCCTCCATTCCACAAACCTTTGCACATATATCAATGCTCTCCTTAGCGCATTAAATCTCCGTCGTCGATCTCATTCCTCAATCCGATGATTATCACAACATATCACGCGCCAATTAGCCTGGCCAATCTCCACCATTTATTTCTCCTACCTCAATCTAACGATGGTCATGTAATCTCGTACGATTACATGCATGACCGATATTAGATCGAGAGCACACGAGAAAGTGGTTTTCTCATGCTACGTGTCAACCCCTCAGGTTAATCGCGTGAAATCATAGAATACCATTTACAACTTTTAGGGCACGCAAGATACCACTAACCACTTGTGAAGACCACTCCATCCTTCTGCTAACACGTGGCTCAATCTGATCCATTCACTTCTTGACTTCATTTTGCGCGACTTAATCCTAGCCGTCTATCTCACACAATCTCATCCATTGATCTGACTGATCCAACAACTGTACTTTGTTGCTACATTCTTTTGTTTCTTACTATGTAATAGCCCATTCATCTTTCTGCCTCAATATTTGTTCTCGCCTTATGGTCTTCAACTGTTCTGATCTCGATCTCCACTCTGTTACTTCATTTCTTCGCGCCTTTACACTTCCTTCATAATTCCTTAGGTTTTAGGAAACCTTGCAGTTATACCTTCACTGTAACATTAAAGGCTTTCTCCAATACTGTCTGTATGCAAGCCCATAACACTCCTCTTTGTATTTCGTCTCTGGTTCTGCACACTTGAAAACCTATGTTACGCAAATTTATTCTAATCCACACACAATTTATAATTCAATTACTCAATCCACACTTGCACAATTTAGAATTAAAAACTTTGTGTATATATAAACAAATAATGACATAATGAGTCTCTCTCTCTTTGGCCTGATTTTCTAATCATTGTCCTTTTCCATTCTTGCCCGTAGGCTTACAGTCAACCCTATCTAATCTCTGAACTCTGATTCTCACTCTAACTCACTAACTAACTAACTCTCTTTGTGCCTTTTAGGCTTACATTTATACAAAAGGTTCTATAACCCATTTCAGTTCAGATCCTTAATCTTTTGAACTAAATCCTGAATATCTTCTATGTCCACTTTTGACTCAACTAATCCCTAAGGATCCTCTCTAGTTCCACAAACCATGAAACCAATTCCTAATCTAAGATTTACAATTAATTCCCAAATCTCTCAATCTCTCAACTACCCTAATTCTCTCATGTTCTCCAACATTCGAGAACATTTACAAATATGCCTCACAATACTTAATTAAATCCTATTCTTAATATCTCTCATAAAATTACTTAAAAACATTAAAATTACATTAATTTAATGCTCAGGAAACCAACTTCCTTGAAAACACAAGACCCCCTAAGTCAACTAAAATACAATGAAATTTCTGAGCTGAATGCTCCTGCATCACTTTATCATTGTGAACATGATGTAATATTATCTAGGAGAAATGTGAAAACATGAATTTTAGTGACTATATCGTGATAAATATGTGGAAAAAATAATATATATTGAGTTGTTCATTAAGAAATAATCAAATATATTATTTTTTAGAAGTTTAAATCTAATATAGTATGAATTTTGTATTATTTAACTCATATTTATTATTAAAAAGAGTTAAATTTAAACAATTACAATAGAAAATAAAGAACCAAAATATCACTAAAATGTTATATGTTTATTATTAGAAAAAGGTTCACTTGCCTTTAAGGGAGAACTTCCAATGGAGCAAATCCCCAACTACAAGTAACTTCACAAGCCTTATTTTACATTTCTTGATCCTCATCTTTAAAGAGAGAAATTTCTAATTTAAATTGGTAAGAGTTGCTATAAATATTAAATTTAAATTGCTTGAAAATCTCATAACTTTAGTGATAAATTAAATTTTATAAAAATAGATTTTTTTAAGTTATATTAAATCTAAATTAATTATAAAAAATTCTGACTTAAGTTTTTTAAATTTAACAATAGATTGAATTTTATAAACCAATATAGATCCATCTTAACAATGGATCTACCAAGAGATAAGAGGGATCGAATCTCATTATATGAAAATCTCTTTTTAGAATGTAAAACTTGAAAAAATATGTACATGTCAAAAGATTTAATCTCTTTTAGTGATTGATAAATCTATGATTAAAATGGATCTATAGTACTAGTTTTCTATCTCTATATATAGATCAACCATAGTGTAATTTTTCATTGGTTAAATTGTATTTTTGAATAATTTATTATTATTAATATTTTATATTAAAAATTGAATGAGTTACACATTTTCGTCTTATTAAGAACTAACTAAATTATTTTACCTTTAATTATTTTTTCCTTGTGAGTATTGAAATATTTTACTAATTAAGTTAGAATGAATATGAATGAACTATCTAAGCAATAGAAAAATATTTATTGTAATTTTACAATCATAGTTTCAACCATACTAAACTTTGTAATTTATAAAAATATATTTGCATTTTGTTTTTTAAAGTAAGTTGTTTTGCATGCAATTTCATATATAAAATTTTGATATAAGTTCACCAATACATAATCTATAATAAATATTATTTCATAAAAATAAACATCATGATGATAACCATCTAATAAACATAAACATCTTCTAAGATACACATTCTTTTTTTTTTTTTTTTTTTTTTTTGTAAGTAAGAATTTGTATTATAAAGAAAATATAGTACAAGACTTCTGCAGCTACAGAAAACGGGCCGCTAAACAGCAGGCCTAGCCACAGTAGACTAAAAGAAAAGACGGCCCACCACGCAGGGCGGCAGAGAAACACTTAGGCTGAAAGGGCAGCCGGAAAGGATAAAAAATCCACCTCGGCTCCCAGGAGAGGCAGAGAAAAGAGCACAGCTAAGCTAACAGAAACCAGAAAAAGAGGGAAAACCGGCCAAAACCAAAGATTCTACACAACTAGGGTGGAATCATTTGGTCGTCCTTTTTTCCCTTTCTTTTTGCCTACTTTGACCCAGCCACCTGGACTTTGCTGGTTTGGAATGATCTGTAGACTGCGTTGGGCTGAGGGAGAAAGCTCCTTGTCTGAATCCGAAGGAGAAGCCTCATGAGAACGCTTCTGAGAAATAGGAGGGACTGAGGCTTCCTTATGACAAACCGAAGTTGAAACCTGTGCTGGCGTTTCGGCCAAGATTTCCTCATCTGGCTCCTCGTCCTCTTCATCAGAGCTGGAAGAGACATCCAATGGGGGAGGATCATGAGGTATCCATCTTTTGGACTTTGGCTTGGAGTTGGCCTTCTTTTTTTGGGGGGGCATGGAAGGACACGAATTTTGAAGGTGCCCTGTGAGATGACAATTTCGGCAGCGAAAGGCTGTATTCTCGAAATCCAGGGATTGGGTCCAATGGAAGTCTCCTATTTTAAGAATGATTTGATCGGGCAGTCCTTTGCTTATGTCTATTTCTGCGCAGATTCTGGCGTAGGTGTAAATTCCTTTTTCCCCTCTTGAGTAGTCTGCGTTGAGGAAACGTCCTAATGAATTACCGATTCCTTCAAAGACAGCATAGTGCCATAGGTGCGCTGGAAGGTTGTGAAGTCTAACCCAGATTGGCAGTTTGGTAATGACTGCTGTGGAAGGATCGAAATCTGGGAACCATGGAGTGAGGAATAAACCCGCAGAATTCCAAAACCAAGGGCCTTCTGTTAGGACTCTTTGGTAGTCCTCGCTCTCACCAAACAGGGTGATGAAAAATCCTTTTGAACAAAGAATGACCTTGCAATTCTTGGTCCAATTTGAGTGAATCCACTGATACAGATCTGCTGTGCGAGGCCAGAGACCATTGAACCTGCATATGATGCCTGTTTCTGCATACACCTGGTGATTTATTTCCAGCGAAGGATCATTTATTTCAATGGATGGGACTTCCTCCAGCTTGTCTACTAAGAAAGGCTTAGGAACTTGAGCTGGTGGGATTTTATTCTTGGACTTCTGAGCATGGACGGCATCCTTGTAAGAAAATGCTGCAGCAGAGGAAGACTGTCCAACAGCTCCCCCTCTTAGTCGAAGGGATAGAGTGATGGAAGCATTTCTCTGAATGTTATAACAGGAAAGGGGACAAGAGTCCTCCAGTTGTTTGCCTTCGAGAAGGAGACGCTGAAGGGCTATGGGAATCCCCTCTTTATCTTCCAATTTCTGCTTAAGGCTCTGCACTAGATCTGAAGGTTTCACCCACTGAAGCAAAGTCTTGCCGGAGAGGAGCACAATCATAATCTGATAAGGTACTGAGTCTTCTATTTTCTGCTTTCTGCTGTGAGCCTGATTACGGACAAAATTGGTACAATCATAGCCGTCTGAGGGCGCAGACAGAGCTGATTCTGTTAATTCCTGTTCAGAGGAGCAAACAGAAATCCCCTCTGTGTTCATCTTACTGAGGGATGAGGCATCCCTGGATCTCATGGCTTTTACATCTTCAAGACCATGCTCAGGCCCATTTCCCACTGAACCTTGTGAATCCTGCTTAGTTCCAGAGATCTTTCCAGCATCTTCATTGTGTGCTAAGATAGAGAACAGGGCTCTCTTAGGGATCAGATCTCGGATGAGCGTTTTGTCAAACACTTGCCCTTCAAACTTCTTGGATCTGATATGGGAGGTCATATTTCGCTGGTTCTGGAGTTTCGCACTTCTGGAAGTCCCCACACTCCAGCTTCTCTCCCTTTGGACCTTATTGACCGTGGCTAAGGGGGCGCTCTTTCCTGTGGATCCGCCTGCTCCTCCTAATATTGTGGCCCAAATGAAAGGTTGCTCGCTGGCTTCCAAACCCCGCACCAACGCAGCGGTCTGTCTTTCGGATAATAAAATCTGGCTTCCGAACGAGATATACAGAACTGAATGCGGCCTCTGAAAACTCAGCCACTGAATCAGCTCGTCCTCGCTGATGTCCTCCATTTGCCCTTTGCCCGCCTTCCCTGCAAAGTTGGGCGGAGGCATCGGGCCAAAGGGCCAGATGGGCTTCTCCGTCAGGCTTCTCATGTGCCTTAGGGGCGCGGGCTCCAGATCTTCGAAAGTATTGATGAGCATTCCCCAGCCATGACTCAATGAATGAGAGTTGCGGTCGACGAACAGGGTTTTCCTCAGAGCTGCCATTTTTCCTTTCTCCTAACACGGCTATCTTTCATAAAAACGACATTTCTAAGATACACATTCAAATTCACTACCACTATCTAATTATATACACCTATAGCACATATAAAATTTATTAGCTAGCACACAAATCTAATAATCTAATAAGGCATCACATTGTGATCATATCTAACAAAACACAAACATTGTAATCTAATATTATCACTACACACATCCTCAAATTAATATACATCTCATGTCAAATAGTTTCTATCACATACACATCTATCTGCAAGCACGTTAAATGAACATATCTAACATGACCTAACAATATACACATCAACCCCAACATATAAATTAAGTATATAAACATGAACACAAAAAATGCACCATATAAATACATATGATACAACAGACGTAGTAGTGGTAGCCTGGTTTGCAACAGAAGACGATGGATAGTCAACTACTTCTTCAATGTCTATCAAACTCTAAGGTGGAGGAGGAGGTGGTTCGTTTGGATTCTCGGAAGAAAAATGAGGCACATCCTCTAGCTCTGGAATTTGATCATCAGAAAAATGACGAGGAGGTGTACTATGAAAAGGGTCATCGACACCCTGACCATGATCCAATGGGTTAGCACTACCAGAATCATGATCACCACCCTCATCATAATGATTTGATGGGTAGCACTACGTGAAACCTCATATGACGTATCTAAAGTTGCATGTCCGACATCCCTCATCGTTGCTAGTAACCTACTAGATCTGATGATATGACACATAAGAGTCATCATCTCGCGTAGGTAGTCCCTCAAGGGATCCATGAACTTAGGATCTAGATTTTTATCTCAAACCCTCACAGGGCAGACTCCCTTTTCAACCAAAACTCTAAACAATCTGTCACAATAGCCCATACCAAATCTCATACCAACCCTATGGGCTCAGATTCCCACACCCCCCTAAAGATGTGCCTCACCCTCTTGGGCCTTACCCATCTCCTCATCTTCTCCCTCCGGTGGGGGAGGAGGCATATCCCCAAGGAATGTGCCAATGTCTACAAAATATATAGTACACAACAATAATTAGACAATTTCATTAAATAATTTAATAAAACAAGTTAAAGAACGTGCTAGAATAAATTTTATTCTAATTAATTAAGACAATAAATGAAACTAGATTAATTTAAAGAAAACACTAATATTACCTCTATCATCTGCAGGTTCATCCTGTGCGAGAGGATGTTGGGAAACTGTCTCCAATCAATACTCATGTACAGAAACTACAACAAGTTAAACGTGTGGTCATCCTCACTAGCCAATAGAGCCAGTGCCTGGGTGGAAATCCTGGCTGGATACTCAGACAGGCCCCTCTTGGAAATTATTTGGCCCCACATGCGCATCTACACCTTAGTCAACGACCTCGTAGGGTGACTCGTCTAGGGAAACCTCTCAAATAATAAACAAAAAATCTCTGAAGTGAAATGGAAGCTCGCCCTCCCATGTATCATCGCACAAAATCTATTTAAATCCATACAAAACTACCTCAAGAAAATGGCAAACCATATGATACATCGTGGTGTTAGAATCAAAGAATCGACATAATAAAAAGGAGGGAAACTAATGTGCTACCCATCACTCGTAAAGTGTGCAATGGTGGTCACTAATAATGAAGGACACCTAACCTGTTGTGCAGTAAAATAATAAATCTATAGTTGTCCACCACGCACTTGAAAAATCTATTAGACGAACTTCATGAGGTCCAACATATCTCTAAGAGTAGGCAAGTTGACTCTCTACTACAACCCCATGGGGACATCAGGGAACTGGGGAAAATCCTCCCCTCTCCTGGATAGGCTAGTGATAAAATATATTTCCTCCTCAGAGGGCCTATACCATGCCTCAAGACTTACATAGAAGCACTGCTCCTGGACACTCCACCGGTGGATCAAATGTGCCAACAAAATAGAGTGCACCTTCAGGGATGTAGCCTCCTCATAGTACTTGAGGAGGCCTACATTCCTCAAGAGCGCTCGAGTCGTTGCACTAATAGGGTGAGGGTATAAATCCCTCTCCCTCTCTCGAGCCTCCCATGGTCATACCACATTGTATTGGTATGCCATTTGCTCCTGCATCTGATGTTGCTCCCTCTGTTGACGTCTCTGCAACATGATTTACATATAAAATACATCAACCCCATACATAAAACAATTTTTTTATATTAAATGAAAAATGTATTTATAAATATGGAAACATAACTTTCAATTAAAAAAAAAAAACTTTGGTGCACCCAAAAAATAGTAATGCACCGACTTTAGTGCACTATCAAACACAACCGCACTGGATACAATGCTTACATACACATGATGCACCACTTTTGGTTCACATATTTAAATTTTCATTGCAATGTGTCTCAAACTTGTGCACGTATAAGAATTTCGCACCAGTACGGAACGTTCTGGTTATTAAACGCACCGAGCTATATTTTTTAATATTATTTTTTTGGTGTGCTTGGTAAATATAAATGCACCAGGCGTAACCTAAAAATGTACACACCGACGTACAATTTATAGCTTTTCTTGGTGCATTTTCATTTACGAAATGCACCGCAAAAATAATGGTGTGTTAGGTTCACGCACCGAAGGACGATGCACCCTGTAAATTTACAGGGTGCACTGCTATCGATGCGAGCCGAAGTTGTTGAATGCACCGCAAAAGATTTTTTTTTTCAAAAACAATGGATTCTTTGAACTATTTTTCAATTCTGATCCACTAAAAAATTAAAATTTAGAGATAGACATTTGCTCGTCGATGAGGCATTGTTGACATGTAATTGAGAAAAACAAATTTCACCACTGTTTGAGAAAATTGGAAAGCCACACACTGAGCACAGTATGGAAGGATGGTAAGCAAGAGAAGCATTGACGTCGGGGTGCTTGCATGAGACAAGAGTGGCATTGGTGCTTCATAGATCTGCAACATTGTGGATGGTAAAAATGAAATTTACGGCTGAGAGGTTTTTTTTTTTTATTTAACCCTCTTTTAGTGCATTATTATAACTGCACTGGTGCATCAAATATCCAAGAGCACCGCATTTTTTTTAATTAAAAAACCTATAATATTGCTTTTTTTAAGACGCTTCGGGGTGTTTGAATACATGTACCGCACTAATGCTTTGTTGGATTATAGCACCACTTTTTAAAAAAAATTAAAACCTCATAATATTTCTCTTTATAAAACGTACCAGGGCGTTTTAATACATGAACAACATTGGTGCTTCATTGGAATATAGCACCGCATTTTTTTGAAAATTAAAAACTATAGTGGTGTTCCTTCTAAGTATACGCCGAGGCATTTTACTACAATAAGGGCACCAACGCTGCAAATGTATATAGCAAAAAATTTTAAAATTTTACATTTTTCCGGTGCTATCAATTATTCAAGCACCAACGCGTGGTATATTGTGCATGCACGAGGTCGTTATAGTATTGGTTTAGCACCGGGTCATCGTCACAGTATAGCATGGAACTGGGAAAAATGAATTTTACAATTGACATTTTTGTAAATTTAACCCTTTTCTGGTGCTATCGAGTAGTATACTCATTGGTTCTCTTTGTTATTTAGCGCATTGTTTTTTTTTTTTAAATAAATTTTTCATGGTGTACCTTGCTCTATTCGGCACCAGTGCTTATATGGATAGTAAAGCACCAATGAATTTGTATATTATAGATGCACCGTCAAAAAAAAAAATCCTGCCCACCTCTACTACAAACTAATTTTTGGACTATTTTCATAAGGGCTTCCACAAAAACATCAGCTAGAAGGTCTTTTCCTTGTAGTGGTTTCCTTTTTTCTTAAAGATGAAAATTCATTTATATGTCTATTGCACATGTGTGTGCACACATGATATCTAGTTATATTTAGGTTTGTTAATTCTTGGTAAGAATTATTATTTTACCCACATACATTCTAGAAATGAAAATTTGTTTACGGACTATACAGATATATGGATTATTTATCAATATGTAAATGCATATTTAAATATTTACATATAATGGAGTTCAACCCTCTTGAACAAAGTTTTATGCACCACCTAAATTATGGAGTTCACATACAAAGGATGAGATTTAGATGATTTATTCCACGATCTTTTTTTGGGACTGCTCCAATCCAATCTAGTAAACAATTTTCTCCCTTATGTTATTAGAATTACTATGTTTAATTTTTCTTGCTTGTTAATAACTAGTAGAACAACAAAAGTTAGTTACTCCTGTAAGGACGATCAATTATGACATTTTTGGTGGATATAAGTTCGAATCTCATAAAAGCACATCCAATTTACCAGAAAAACCAATTGTAAGAAATGTAGCAGGATATAGAAATGGAAACTTGGAACAATAACAAATAAAAATTATAGGTAATGTGAGAATACATATTAAAAGCAAGTATTGAGATGGTGTCTTCAATAAGTCATTTTCATATGTGAAATTGATTGTAACGTCCTTCAAATTTTTATTTATTTTTTAATCTCATAAGATAGTTAAATCGATTAACAACCTGTGGAATGTTGGTCAACGATTAAACGATGAAGTAAATTGAATCCAACCTACATTGCGAATAAAGATTTTGATGTATGATTTAGTAAAATTGGGGAATTCAAACTTCAAACATGTATTTTGATGGATGATTTAGTAAAAATGGGGAATTCAAACTTCAATCATTTTCTTTTGAAAAAAAAATGTACAACTGTGACTAAGAAATAAGCATGGAGGTAGAGTTGGAAATACTCAAGCCAGTATCAGTGAATAGCTTACAAAAATATGTTTTAGTTTTTTAGAGAATATTGAAGAAACAATAAGCTCTTTAGATAAATAGTTATTACACTTTTTCTGAGTCTGCGTACGAGACACAAAGATGTAAAGACTGGAGATATGAAAAATATATACAATGAACTACTTTTACCATAGATAAAAGTAAGACAAATTTTATTTTTGGGAAAAAAAAGCATGGACTTGTTTTTAAGAAAAATATTGTTGAACAAACCCTTGGAGCTACAATCGCAAGAAAACAATAGAGGCTTTCGTTGAGAAATTGGAAATTAGAAAATTGTGAATTCCTTATGTATTCATATGGAATTTTCAATGATATATGTGTAGATAGGATCGTGAATAAACTCCACAACACAGAAAATTGTATTATTAATTTGAAAAAAAATGATATTTATACAATTGGAAATTGAAGAGAGACAATTGTGTTTGAATGACTTCTCGATAACTTATTAATGATAAATATAAGTAAAATTGTGAAGTAATGTTAACTAATAATAGACAATTTGATCCAAAGGATTAGTTAACATTCCCCCCTTAATCCGAAGGGACATCTGACATGCCAAGTAAAATTCTGAACTTTTCAAACTTTTCACGTCCCAATGCTTTGGTAAAAATATCTTCAATTTTCTATGAAGTAGGACAATGTGTCAGATGAATGGTTTTGGCCTCTACATGATGTCGAATCAAGTGATATTTTGTGTTGATATGTTTGGTTCGATCATGGAATCTAGGATTCTTGTTCAATTGAATTGCAGAAGTGTTGTCAACAAAGAGAGGCGTTGAAGTCTTTTGTTTTTCCTGCAAATCTTCAAGTATTTTCTAAAGCCAAATAATTTCTTTTTTAGCTTTAGTTGCAGCAACATGTTCGTCTTCAGTGGTAGAATCAGTAGGTACAAATTTCTTTACTTGATCTCCAAGTGACAACTACTGATCCAAGAGTCATCAAATAACCAGAAGTAGACACTCCATGCTCTTTATCACCATCAAAATCAACATCTGAATAACCAGTGAGATGGAAGTCTGAAATTTTGGAATATTTGATTCCATATGATTGAGTGCCTTTCAAATATTTGAGCACTCATTTTGTTGTGACCCAATGACCTTCACAAGGTTGATGCATAAACCTGGAAAGTATTCCTACAACAAAATTTATGTTAGGACGAGTAGTAGCAAGATAAATCAAACTTCCAACAAGTTGCTTGTACTTTGTTGGATCTTCAAATGGATTACCTTCATTTGAATTAAGATTTAGATTCTACTCCATTGGAGTAGAAACAGAATTACAATCCTGCATTCCAAATTTACTCAATAATTGTCCAACATATTTTTTCTGAGAAATAAAAATATGTTGAGGTTTTTTATCAACTTCAATTCGTAAATAATAATGAAGTAAACCCAAATTTGTCATACAAAAAAATTTTCGTAGCTCCTTTTTAATAAATTCTATATATTCATCATTGTTCCTCCTGATCTTTAAATCATCAACATAGACAACTAGATATACAACTGATCTTCCAATTTTCTTGACAAATAAAGTTGCATCATCTAGATCAAAATGCTTATAATTCAACTTGAGAAGATGCTCAGTTATTTTTTCATACCATGCTTGGGGTGCTTGTTTCAAACCATACAAGTATTTCACTAATTTGCATACCTTCTTCTCTTTTCCTTTAACAGAAAAACCCTCTGGTTGAAACATGTAGACATTTTCTTTTAGATCTCCATTTAAGAAGACAATTTTTACATCCATATGATGTATTTTCCATCCTTTTTGAGCTGCAAGAGAAAACAAAGTTCTAATAGTGCCCCATTTAGTTATAGGAGAAAATGTTTATGTATAATCAACACCTTCCTTTTGTGCATACCCATTTTCTATAAGCCTTGCTTTGTGCTTTTCAAGTGAACCATCTACCTTATACTTAATTTTATAAACCCACTTACAACCAATGGGTTTGATGCCAACAGGAGGATCCACCAACCTCTAAGTGTCATTTTTAATGAGAGCATCATACTCCCTTTGCATTGCATATTTCCATTCATTACAACTAGCAACTTCTTCAAATGTAGTAGGTTCATTAACAACAGAAAAATTAAATTCACAATCATAGAACTACGAGAATTGTTACCTGAACTTGAAGTAACATCTCCTTCTTTTTATTTATTATGATTAGTAGAACTTCCTATATCAATTCATCATACCTTTTTATAAATGTCCTGATCTGTGTTGATCTTCATAGTGAATGTTGTGGTGTTTGCTCGTCTTGAAGATCATGCTCTTCAAGAGTAGTTTCTAATCCTACAAAACATTACTATCATCCATTTTTTCTTCAGAAAAAATATTATCATCATCCAATTTTTCTTCAGTTCGTATTGAAGATGGGAAATTTACAAAGGAAAAATCCATATACTGATCGAGAATGGGAATCCCCCATTCAGGATGTGAAAGATCATTATCTGATTCATAATAAAACTTTTTAGAAGTGAATTTATCTAAATTTCTGAGTTTTATATCAATAGTGGAAGCATCTTTAGTAGATCCAAGAAAAATTACATCTCGTAAAATAATAAATTTTGTGTTATCCTCATCATACAACCTGTAAGCTTTGGAAGTAGTATAATATCCCAAGAAAATACATTTGTGACTCTTGGAACCCAATTTGTTGCGCTGATGTTTAAGAATCAATGCTGTTGAGAAATAGCAACAAGAAATTCTAGTTTAATTTGTCCTTGAATTAAACTATGAATTAAATTCAAATTCTATTCATAGCAACTTAAAATAGTTAATTTAAGTTTATTAAACTTACCTAACTTAGGAAATTTGAGTTGGAAGTCTTTTGGAAGTCATGTATATGTTATCCCTACTTTGTAGGAGTCCACTGTGAGTTCATTTTGAGTTGTAAAATAGAAGAATCAGTTTCATGAGTCAGTTTAGTTAAATTGGTCTCAAACTGATTGAGAGAACTAATAGTGAGTTAACAATCAATGGTGACACTAATGAACTCTACCAATACTACTCTAGTTAACTGAATATTTACTCATCAGAAACTCATGCATGTTGATTCTGAGAAAGACCCAGTTGAGACTAGAGTGTAGGGACAGTGTACTATTTGTTTTAGATTTTTCTGAGTTTCACTGATAGTGCATGTAATCAGGGACTAATCCTTGAGGGATTGCGCTATTTTTAGAGGTTTTATTTTCCTTTAAATACAAGTTATGCTTCATAGGAAATACACATTAGAATAGACTTGGAGAGCTTGCGAAGAGGCTAAGATTTGGCCTTGAGCTTGCTTATGAGTTGGAGATTGAATTTGTTGAGTGTTGGGATTGTTCTTGAGAGAACAAGCATTGTAATTTCATCTTGATTTTCTAGATTAATACAAAACAAATAGTGGGGTTTTTAGCTGTGGTTTTCCTCGGATATTTATTGTGTTATGTACCTTTGATTCTATTCCTCTATTGACTATTGTTTTCTCGATGTTTATTGGCTTCCACTGTAAAGATTAGAAGTATATTCTTGTCTATTTCTTTAGAAAATTGCATTAGCTTGTGAATCTATAGGATTTTATACATGGTATCGGAGCAAGATTATTTTTTGGGCCGAGATTTTGAAGAGAATATCTGAGAATTTATGTGAAAATTTTTCAGAAACAAATTATAGATATTGATTCCTTGAGAAAAAATACCAAAATTAAAAAAAAAAAAAAAAAAAAAAAAAAAAAACAACTAAATCGGAGTTCGGATGAGGGAGATATCGTTGATTTAAAATCAGCTCTCTAGAGGAGATTTCGAAGTTTTGATTTTTGGGTTACAAGTGAAAGTCAAATTTGCATACATACTTCAAGATTGGTAGATGGAATTCCATGGTTTGAGGCTTGAGTATGCCTTGGAAGGCAGCTCGAATTTTATAGCCTGGAGGGAGATGATGGAAGTTGTGCTAGAGGACAATGTTTTGAAGGAATTTGTTAAATAAATAATTCCTAAGCCAGTAGCTACTGATGCACATAACTTGGCCGAGTGGAAGAAGTGTGTTGCGAAGGCAAGGAAGATAATCCTTGAGGGAGTTCGAGATCATATTGTCTCGAGTCTCCATGGAAAGGAAAACCTGAATGCTATATGGAAAAAATTGACGGACTTGTATTAGAATAACGGTGATCAAAGGAAGTTGGCACTAAAGGATAAACTTCGTAAAATCAAGATGGAGAAATGCGAGATGATTCCAAAGTACTTGACCAAGTTCACTCAATGTTGGGATGAACTTGGAAGTGTTGGAATCATGGTTTCTGAGGAGGATATGGTGATCCTTGCTCTTCTTAGACTCCCAAAGAGTTGGCATAGTTATCAAGATTCTATCAATGGTCAGCAAAAGTTTCCATATTGGGAATGACTATGGTCGAACTTGAAGCAGGATGAGATCAGGAGGAATACCATGGAAGGCTCTTCATCAAAGATTGATGATGAAGAGAACTATGCCTTAGCGATTAAGGTGAGGAAGGGGAAAAGTTAAATTTCCCATTCCAAAACAGATTCTTATCATGGAGGTAAGAAGAAGGACATGACGAATGTTAGGTGCTTTCATTGTCACAATATGGGTCACTTTGCTACAAATTGTCCATTGAAGAAGTCCAAGGAGAAGTCCTCAGGCGGAGCGCGGGTGAGGCCTTGGCCTCAAAATTTGAATTGGACTTTTCCCTCATTGCATGCATAATGTCTTCAATCATGGGAAGTTTTTGGTACTTAAATAGTGGAGCTTCATTCCACATGACTGGTGACAAAGAGTTATTTAGTGAACTGGAGGAGAAAGATCTCAAGATGCATATCGATATGGGTGATGACAGTAAGTATAGTGTTATTGGTGTGGGCACTATTACTTTTCAGAGGGAGCATGCAGCTCCACTCACCTTGAAGAATGTTATGCATGTACCCGGACTAACGAAGAACTTGGTATCCATTTCCATGCTTGAGGATAGAGGCTATGATGTGATATTTTCGAAAGGAAAGGCATTCCTTCGACACATAGCCACGGGTCAAGTAAAGAAGATAGGGATTCGAGTTCAGAATCTCTATAAGATAGAGGTAGAGGATTGTGTTGCTTTGAGTTCAAAAGTGGAAAAGATGTTGAGTCGAGACGTCAATGAGTTGTGGCATAGGAAATTGGGCCACTTGCATCATGGGGCTTTGAAGATATTGTAGCAAATCTCTACCGGTCTTCCCAAAGGTACGCTTGAGAAAGTTGATACATGCAAGAGTTGTACTTTGGGAAAATACACCAAGTATTCCTTTGGAGACAGAGACAGTCGAGCAGATTTTATTCTAGAGAGAGTCCATTCAAATGTGTGTGGACCATTCTTGACAGCATCCATGGCCAAACACAAGTATTATGTTATATTTGTTGATGACTATTCTCGTAAATTTTGGATATTATTTATGCAGAAAAAGGATCCAAAATTTCACAAAGTTTTATGAGTTCAAAGCATTGGTAGAGAAAGAGTTTGGCAAGAAGGTTAAAGCTCTATGGGCTGATAATGGTTGTGAGTATGTCTCCAATGAGTTTAGGAACTTTTGTGTAGCGGAAGTGATTAAACAAGAGTTGACGGCATCCCATAACCCTCAACAAAATGGGGTTTCTGAGAGGAAGAACAAGAGCATTGTAGGGGTAGCATGGGCAATGTTGCATGATTAGGGCCTACCACTACACTTATGGGATGAGGCATGCAACACAATGGTTTATGTTCAGAACCATAGCCCACATCAGATACTTGAGATGAAGACACCAAAGGAGGCTTATTCCAGTAAGAGGCCAGATGTTGGTCACTTCAGGATTTTTGGGTCATTGGTTTATTGCCATGTGACCAAAGATGCACGGAAGAAGCTTGAGCCAACAATAGAGTTGGGGATATTTGTGGGGTACATTGATACACCCCACAACTATCGGGTGTACATGCCAACCAGTCGAATGACAGTGGTTTGCAAGGATATCAGGTTCGATGAGGAGAAGGCCATGCGAGTATCCCTTGAGAGGGAGCTTGAGCTACATGTGGATGAGGAGATTTTAGCTCCTAAGGTTGAGGGACCTTAGATTGATGTGGAGCAGCCACATGCAGAGGTTTAGAGAGTGGAGACATCCACTCAAGCAGAGTCTTCCAGAGAGGGAAGAAAGCGCACTAGAGAGGCTGACAAATTGTTGGATGATGCACGGGAGAATGTGGGAGCACCCTCTTCTCAGTGTAGATAGAGGAGGTCACCAGAGAGGTACACTAGATACATGGCACTTATGGGTTCATGTGTTGTGATAGAGCCATCTTCTTTTAGGAAGCAATGCAGTAGTCAGTTTGGGTTGATGCGATGGTGGAGGAGTATGACTCCATAGTTCGAAACAGTGTTTGGGATGTGGTCCCAAGACCAGAGGACAAGTCAATTGTGAGCTCTTGTTGGCTTTACAAGGTAAAGCAAGCTACAAATGGTAGTGTGGAGAAGCATAAGGCTAGATTTTTGGCCTGTGGCTTTTCACAGGTAGAGGGGATTGACTATGATGAGACCTTTTCTCCTGTTGCAAGGTACTCATTAATTAGATCTATTTTGGCACTATCAACATAGATGGGTTGGAATATCCATCAGATGGATGTGAAGACTTCCTTCCTAAATGGCATGATTGAGGAAGAGGTGTACATAGAGCAACCTGAAGGTTTTGAAACCTTGGACCATGAGTCGCATGTGTGCCAACTCAAGAGAGTGTTGTATGGGCTGAAGCAAGCACCCCATGCTTGGTACACCAGGATAGATAGCTACTTCACTGGGTTGAGATGCAAACCTATATCACATAGTGGTGGAAGGTAATTTGTTGATCATTGTACTTTATGTAGATGATCTCATACTAACAGGTGATGAGAATCTCATCAAATATTGAAAGGAGGACCTTGCAAGAGAGTTTTAGATGAAGAACATGGGGCTCATGCATTACTTTCTTAGCATGGAGGTATGGAAGGGAGATGGGGAGTTGTTTATATCTCAAGGAAAGTATGCCTATGAGATACTCAGGAGATTCTGCATGGAGAGCAGTAAACCCATGGAGACTCCTCTAGCTGGTAACTGGAGGAAGGAGGATGCTACTTCAGGGGAAGTAATGGAATCTATTGTTTATAGGCAGCTTGTGGGTTCACTCATGTACTTGGTGAACACACAACCAGATATGTGCTATGCAGTTAACCAGCTTAGTCAAGTGATGGTTAGGCCTACCAAGCTGTATTGGAAGGCGAAAAAGCATGTATTGAGATACCTCAGAGGCACTACTTAATTTGGGTTATGGTACAGATGGACAAAGGGAGTGAAGCTTCAAGGCTTCATTGATGTAGATTGGGCAGGGAGTCCATTCGATAGGAAGAGCACATCAGGAGGGATCTTTAGTATTGGGTCAACGACAGTTTCTTAGTACAGCAGGAAACAGAGATCGGTTGCACTCAGTTCGACAAAGGCAGAGTACATGGCTACAAGTCAGGCAGCATGTGAGGCTATCTGGATGAGGAAGATCCTGGTTGGTTTGTTTGGTCAGAAGATGGATCTGATAGTGATTTATTGTGATAATCAGAGTTGTATCAAACTCTCTAAAAATCCAGTCTTTCATGATCGGTCCAAGCATATTGATATCCGGTATCATCATCTCAGAGATTGTGTATTGAGATGGATCAAGGAGAAAGGTGCTGACATCTTGACAAAGGCATTGTCAAGATGTAAATTCAAGTTTCACAGAGACATGATCAGGGTAGTTGATAATCCCTTTCTTATTAAGAGGGAGTGTTGAGAAATGGCAACAAGAAATTCCAGTTTAATTTGTCCTTGAATTAAACTGTGAATTAAATTCGAATTCTATTCTCATAGCAACTTAAATAGTTAAATTAATTTTATTAAACTTACTTAACTTAGTAAATTCAAGTTGGAAGTCTTTTGGAAGTCATGTATATGTTCTCCCTACTTTGTAGAAGTCCAGTGTGAGTTAATTGTGAGTTGTAAAATAGAAGACTCAGTTTCATGAGTCAGTTTAGTTAAATTAGTTCTCAAACTAATTGAGAGAACTAATAGTGAGTTAACAGTCAGTGGTGACACTAATGAAGTCCACTGGTGATACTCTAGTTAACTGAATATTTACTCATCAGAAACTCATGCATGTCGATTCTGAGAAAGACCCAGTTGAGACTAGAGTGCAGGGACATTGTACTATTTGTTTTATATTTTCCTGAGTTGCACTGATAGTGCATGAAATCAAGAATTGATCCTTGAGTAATTGCATTATTTTTAGAGGCTTTATTTCCCTTTAAATACAATCTATTCTTCATAGGAATTATACATTGGAATAGATACTTGGAGAGCTTGTGAAAAGGCCAAGATTTGGCCTTGAGCTTGCTTATGAGTTGGAGATTGAATTTGCTGAGTGTTGGGATTGTTCTTGAGAGAACAAGCATTGTAATTTCATCTTGATTTTCTGGATTAATACAAAACAAATAGTGGGGTTTTGAGTTGTGGCTTTCCCTAGATATTTATTGTGTTATGTGCCTTTGATTCTCTTCCTCTATTGATTATTATTTTCTCGATGTTTGTGGGCTTCCGCTATAAAGAGTAGAAGTAGATTCTTGTCTCTTTCTTTATCAAATTGCATTAGCTTGTGAATCTATAGGATTTTATACAAATGCATAGCATAGAGAACCAAAAACTCTAAAATGTTGAACAACAAGAAGACGATTATACCACATTTCATAAGGAGACTTATTATTGATGGCAGAAGAAGGACAACGATTGCAAATATAGACTGCACAAAGCATTGCTTCTCCCCAAAACATCAACTTAACATTCTTAAAAAACATCATTGATCTCACCATATTTAGCAATGTTCTATTTCATATGTTTTGCAACACCATTTTGTTGCAGATTATAAGGAATTGTAGTTTGATGTTTGATGCCATTGTCTTGCAAATAATTTTCAAAATCATGAGATGTGTATTCACCACCATTTATCAGATTGTAGAGTGCCAATGTTAAGTTGAGTTTCATTTTTAATCGATAAATGAAAATTTTTAAAAGTTTAAAAAACTTGTGATTTCTCTTTCAACGGATAAACCCAACACATCCTCAAGTAGTCATAAATAAACTTCAGCATACATTTATTACCATTGTTAGATGGAACCGGCATGGGCCCACTTAAATCAGAATGTATGAGACCTAACTTCTTGGAAGCTTTAGAAGTAGAATTATGAAAAGGTTGCTTGCATTGCTTGCCCAAAATACAAGCATCACATGTTGTAAGTTCTCTTGGAATAGTAGGAATCCCTTTAATGCCTTGTTGTTTCATAATCTTGATACTATCATAATTTATATGAGCGAAATAAGCATGCCACAACAAACTAGAATATAGAGCTTCTCTTTATTGAGTCAAACTAGCATAAATGAATGTAGAACATGGTGTGCCTTTGAGTTTCAAAAGTTTGTCTTCTTCAACACCAGTCATAACAATCACATTATTAGATGCTCTATGTATTTCAACTATACCATCAATATATGTATATAATTCCCTTGCTTCCTTGTTTTTTCAACTGAATTAATCCAATTCCCAAAGGCTTTATTTGTGATTTATCAGCAAAATAAACTACTCCATCAATATTATCACTGAATGTTTCAAAAAAATCTCTTACGAATGTTGTATGACAAGTGGCTCTAGCATTTAATATCCAAGTGTATTTCCAATCAAATAAAGTAGTGCTAAAGACACCATTTATACTAAAATTAAAATGTGCAACAATGTAGTGGGCCGGTTCAAGTGGTTTTCCTTTGTCTGGAGGTTGTTGCTCTTTCTTTTCACTAAATTTCTCTTTCTTCTCACTAATATTTTCCAAAGGAATTTGACAATTAGGGGAAATATGACCAAGTTTACCAAATCTATAACACTTAACAGATTGTTTATCATTCTGAAAATTCATTTGTTTTCTATCACCTTGATGCTTATTACCCCTACCTCTGAAACATTTCTTACCATGACCTTTGTTGATTTTACCATTTCTAGCAGACTCTCCTTGATAATTTTGTTCTTTCTGTGCAAGACACAAAGTCTCAACATTGGGATTGGGAAGTGGCTCCTTTCCAAAGGATTTTTTTCTCTCTACAATTCTCTATAAGTTTAACAAATGTTATTTCTTTCATTTGTTCACTAGCTTGAAGAGATTCCAAGTAGTGTGAATAGGTAGGGTATAGGGATTTAATAAAAGTAGTGAGTTGCAAATCAACTTTGACACCAGTAGAATTGATATCATGGTAAATGGATCTAAATTATAAATCCAGCCTCATTGGATCATTATCTTTCAATTCCTGACTAAACAATTTCTTCAATAATTGTATGATTTCCAGCTCTGAATGGGAGTCAAAAAGTTCTTTTAATTTTTTTAATGCTTCAAATGTTGTGGTGCTAAAAATAATATGTTGACTTACCTATTTTGTTACAAAAGCATAAATTAAAGCATATGCCTTTTTATATTTACTCTTCCAAATTGCAAGTTGTTTCTCTTCTTCAAGTTGTTCTAGTTCACTATCACCCTTTCCTTCACAAATAACTTCCCATAAATCATTAAAAATAAGAGTATTTTTAACTTTTCGAAACCATTCTTGGTAATTTTCCTTTCCACTGAGAACAACACCTACTAAGGAGATCAATGAATTCATATTTTAGAAGTAATTTATCAACCACACTATACTTCTCAATAGACTGTAAAAAACTTTGAATCATCCAACACACACCAAAGGAAAATTCACAATGTGTAATACCTCTGTGTGAAGTCAGTTTGTAGGACCCACTATGCAGAAGACATGGACGCAGGTCCTAGTTTGATGGCAGATGTGCATACAAAAGCGAGCAGGGTCATATGATGATTCAAAAAACCTAGCAGTCATATGTAGGTTCCGGTGGAGTCACATCAACAAACAAAAGATAGTCTCTAAAAAAATTAATAACAAATGCACTAACAGACAAACAAACTAGTAGTGGGGTCACGAACAAATGAACTAGTAGTGGATCTGAGTCGATAATGAACAGGTGGTTATGTGGTGTCAATAGTCAACAACAAATGGATAAATGGACAACGGGTCCCATGTACTGGCGATTTTCCAGAAACCACAAACCGCTTTGCGCCATCCCCTTGGGTGGTTTTCAAAGTTGTAAGTGGGTTTCCAAAATAGTTTTGTGCCATGATTTCATCGAGCAATGATAATTTCTTCATAGACCATAACCTATGTAGTGAATCTCAACACTACAGAGTATGGAGTTAGAATTTAATCAGTAATCTGATACCACTATAGGCATGCCCATGAATAAAATCCACAACACGGAAAATTATATTATTGATTTGAAAAAAATTGATATTTATACAATTGAAAAATGAAGGGAGGCAATTATATCTGAATAACTTCTCCATAACTTATTAATGAGAAATACAGGTAAAACTATGAAATAATGCTAACTAATAATATACAATGTGTTGGTCCCTATAATACTAGTGTAGCCCCCTTATTGTTATTGTTAGTGTAGCCCCCTTATTGTTATTGTTAGTGTAGCCCCCTATTGTTATTTTTGTGCCAATATAGCCCCCATATTGTTATTTTTGTGCCCTTACATTATTATTGTTATGTAGGCTTTGATTATATTATGACCCCTTAGACTCCTATATATAAAAAGGAGGTCTTGTCATTTGTATCATCGAAGAATTGTTCATTTATGTAATGTAAAGGAGGTTTTTCCCTCAAAGAGACTATTTCTCAAGTCGTTGAATCTATCTTTTCTTCTATTTTGTAAGCTGATTGCATAATGTTTGGTATCAAAGCATTGGATTCTAAGGTTTTGCTGCTTCAAATAGGCCATCTTGGTATTTTTGCCATAACTTTTATTCGACGAGGCTTCAAAATCTAATGTTGCAAGCATGGGGATCATAAATATTGGTGAAATTCATATACAAATTTCAGATCTTGGTTCACTATACTTTCGAAGATATGATCTAAGGAAGTTGGTTTTTGTAGGCTCCAAAATTCCATCTCAAACAGGTGACCTAGGGAAAATCATCAAAATTTCTCTTTGAGAATCAGATTTGAATTTCATAAAACATGACCAAAATTTCACGAACTTTAGTTTTTCGTGTATCATTTTCAGGTCTGATGGTTTAAACAGTGACATGTGGCACTCCATACAATTTTTCTCTACTGAACCAGTCTATAATCAGGTCATCGTGGGAGATTGGCATAAATTTTCTTGAATAATAAAAACTCAATCTAACTTGTGGGGTTGGAAAGAAGAACTAGAGGGATACCATAGGATGAAATTTCAGACCTTGAATATCTGAAATTACAAACGTACAACATTTTCAATAACAAGCTCCTAAAAAGCAAGAAAAATGTGTGTATTTTTTAACTTTTGCATAACTTTTGTTTGAAAAATCAGTTTGAATTGATTCAAAGGGAATAGTGAAGCATAGATATCATTGTTTGATTCCAAAATGACTTGAAACAAAAAAATGGACAGACCTAGTAAGCAACCAGAAATCTCTTCTATGACGCATGAAGAAGAGGAAGAAATGCAACATGACATATCAAAATTATGAGACCAAGTGCAACAAAGTTCATTCTCGCAAAGAGTAACAAAAAATGAACTGGAAACTAAGATGGATGGTTTGAAATTTGACATGGAAGCGATGATGAATGTCAATATGGAAGGTTTGAAGGATGGTTTAAAAACATAAATGAAAAAGAACCTAGGAGGTTTGAAGGATGGTTTAAAAATAGAAATGAAAAGAGACCTGAAAGGTTTGAAGGAAAGTTTGACAAAGTTGCTACAAGAAATGCTTCCTAGTGGTGACAAGGTACTCCATGAAAATCATGATGAGGATAAAAGGAATACAAATTATGATTTTAGAGACTCCCATAGTGGGTTGAATACTAACCACATCCCAAATATCGATATGAGAAAGTTTGATGGCAAGGATACAGTGACATAGATACTACAGATGGAGCAATTCTTTGATCTACATAATGTGTCGAACACACAAAATGTACATATTGCATCTTTATACTTAGAAAAAAATTAGTTTGTGTGGTATCAATGGTTTTGTTCTCGCAATTCAATTGTCACTTAGGCAATTTTTGTGAAAGAATTGGTAGCACATTATGAGGATACAAAGAGAAACACCTTCTTTAGCCAATTGATAAATCTCAAACAAAAGGGTTCAATGGAAAAGCACATTGAGGAATTCCAAAGATTGAATATCAAGGTAAATGATATTCCATAGGAGCATAGGATTGATGTCTTCATAGGGAATTTAAAGGATAACATCCAACATGAGGTTCACCTTTGGGAACCTGATTCGTTGGAGAAGATATTCAAGGTGGAAATAAAACTTGAAAACAAAATTATGGCAACAAGGAAGTCTACCACTCATAACTATAAAGATGGAAGTGTTGTTTCTACTAGCCTTCCACAACCTACAAGGTTGACACCACAACAATTGGAGGAAAAAGAGAAAAAGGGATTTGTTATAGTTGTGATAGAAAATACACTAAAGGTCATAAGTGTGTTGAGAATAAATAATTTTACATATATTATGAAGAGGATGAAGAAAGGGAACAAGAAGCATCAAAATAATAGTATATACACTAGGAACCAACCCCAGAAAAAAGAATAAATGAATATGAAAATATCTTGTAATGCATTGACAGGAATTACCACTCATAAAAATCTCAAGATAGAAGGATATATCAAGAAGAAAAAAGTAATAGTGTTGATTGATTTGAGTAGTGCCCACAAATTTATTCACTATAAGATAGCCAAGGAATTGCATTTCTTTCTATATCCAGCACCAGAGTGAAGTGATAGTTTCAAATGGAGGAACTATAAATTTCTCTGCAAAGTTCCATACTATAAGCTAACCATGGGAGAATATGTATTGAATATTCCAATACTTTCCATTCCATTGGGTGGTGTTGATATTGTACTAGGAGTCCAATGGTTACAATCTTTAGGGACGATAGATTTTAATTTTCAAGAACATCACTTGAATTTTTTTTGGGAAGGAAAGAAATTGAATTAAGGGGTCTCACAATGAAACCAGGGAAGATAATCAACTCTAACAACATGAAAAATCTTTTGAAGAAAGAACAACAAGGAGTAATTGCACAATTATGCTCACTAGAGGTTCAAATATCGAAATCATCTATCTCCAAATCTCCAAAAAGTCTTTGACAATCATTCTAGGTGTTTGGGAATCCCAAAGGCCTCCCACCAATTCATGATTATGATCATGTTATTCACTTGATTCCATGAATTTTTCCTCCAAACATCAAACCTTATAGATATCCTTATGCCCAAAAGAGTGAATTGAACATATGGTTGCAGAAATGCTAGAGGTTTGTATAATTCAACCTAGTCAAAGTTATTTCTCTACTCCATTAGTGTTTGCTCACAAGAAGGATGGATCATGGCGTGTGTCAAGATTATAGGGAGCTCAACAAGCTCACTATGAAAGATAAATTCCCCATTCATGTCATTGATGAATTTTTGTATGAATTACATGGAGCAATTTACTTCACCAAGCTAGATAGTTGTTCAGGATATCATCAAATTAGAATGGAGACTGAAGACATTCTGAAAACATCATTCAAAAATCATGAAGTTCATTATGAATTTTTTCTCATGCCTTTTGGCCTTACTAATGCACCTTCCACATTTCAAGGTTCGTTGAATTCCATTTTCAAACCCTTTAATAGAAAATTTGTGTTAGTATTTTTTGATCGTATACTAATCTACAGCAAGTCTTGGAAGGATCATGTTCAACATGTTGACAGGGTGCTCATACCATTGGAGGAGAAACAATTATATGCAAAAAACTAAAAAAATTTCTTTGGAGTAAAAGAGGTGGAATATTTGGGTTATATTGTATCTTATGAGGGTGTTAAGGTAGACCCTAAAAAATCTAATGTCATTAAGGAATGAAAAATCCCACAACCATAAAGAATCTTTGAGGATATCTCAAGTTGACGGGGTATTATCGCAAGTTTATTAAGAATTATGGGAGAATAGTAGTGCCTCTAACAACATTACTAAAGAAAGATGCATTTTCTTGGACTCCGGAAGCAACTAAGGCCTTTGGACATCTTAAAGAGGCAATGTGCCAAGCACTAGTCTTAGCTACGCAAAAATTCACAAAAACCTTTATTGTGGAATATGATGCCTCGGGAAATGGACTTGGTGTTGTTTTAATGCAAGAAGGAAGACCCATTTCTTTTAAAAGACGTCCAATCAAGAGAAAATATTTACATAAACCTATTTATGAGCAGGAAATGTTATAAATACTACATGCACTAAAGAAATGGTGACCTTACCTAATGGGAGGACACTTCAAGGTAAAAACATATCACGATAGTCTTATATACTTTTTGGAGAAAATATTATCTTCATAAGAGAAACAAACATGGGTCACAAATATGTTGGGTTATGACTTTGAGATCATATACAAAAATTGAAAGAAAAATGTTGTTGCAGTTGCACTCGCAAAAAAGGATGAGGATTTGGAAGCATTGCTCTATGTTATTATATTATCCAACCTAATTGGATAACTGAAGCAAGGGATGAATGGAAGATGATGAAGAGGTGTGTAAACTTATTCAAAAGTTGCAACAAGATCTTATTGTATCAGATACATTTATCTAGAAAAATGATTCATTATGGTAAAAATATCGCTTATATATCTGTAAGAATTCCCAACTCAAACAAAAGATTATTTTGGAATTGCACACCTCCCCCTTAGGAGGGAACTCAGAATTTCTAAAAAATTACCACAAGGTCAAGAAGGAATAATTCTTTGGGATGGCCTTAAATTGATATTCAAAAATTTGTGGCAAAATTTTTGGTTTTCCAACAAAATAAAGTTGAGACAATTAAGATCTCGGGTTTGTTACAACCTTTATCCATTCCAAGTCAGTGTTGGGAGGAGGTCTCAATGGATTTTATCACAGGTTTACCCAAGTCTGAAGGAAAGAGTTTCATCATGGTGGTATTTGATAGACTTACCAAGTATGCACACTTTTGTGCACTATATCATCCTTTTAAAATGAGTGCTACTACATTTATGGAAACAATTCAAAAGCTACATGGAAACCCAAAGATTATTGTAAGTGACAGAGATCCCATTTTCACTGGAAATTTTTGGATAGAATTATTTTCTTGTCTTAGTACTCAATTATCTCATGGTTCATCTTATCATCCTCAATCTAACGGGTAAATAGAGATAGTGAACAAATGTTTGGAAGGATATCTTAGTTGCTTTGTATCTAATAAAAAAACACAATGGGTCAAATGGTTACCTCTGGTTGAATGGTGGTATAACACTTCCTTCCATACTGCAACAAAAATGACGCCATTTATGGTACTTTATGGATATCATCCACCATCCATCGCATCATATTTAAGAGATAATTCTATGGTTCAAGCATTGGAAGATCCCATTGAGCATCAACAACAATTTCTCCATCTCTTAAAGGACAACTTCACTCTCACGCAAAAATCAAATGAAACAACAGGTAGATCAACATCTCATTCAAAGAACTTTTTATGTAGGCGACTGGGTATTTTTACGGCTACAACCATACAAGAAAATGTCCCTCAAGAAAGCTAAGAAGGATAATTAATTATCACCCAAGTACTATGGTCCTTACAAGGTGTTGCAAAAGATTGGTACTATGGCATACAAATTGGAGCTTCCTAAATCTTCCCGAGTACACCCACTTTTCCCTGTTTCATGCATAAAGAAGGTTATCAGTGACAAAATCCCAGTTCAAACAGTATTGCAGAACTTGACGAAGAAAGAAAAATTATATTGGAGCCTAAAGTATTCACAGAAACAAAAACCCAACAACTACGGAATCGATAATTTCAGAGTATCTCATTAAGTGGAATAACTTACCCACTGAAGATTCCACATGAAAGGATGATAATTTTATATGTAAGCATCCAAAACTACTCAAGCATTAAGGCAAACACTTTCTTGAAGGACAGGAACATATTAGGTCCCTATAATACTAATGTAGCCTCCTTATTGTTATTGTTAGTGTAGTTCCATATTGTTATTGTTGTTCCCATGTAGCCCCCATATTGTTATTATTGTTCCCTTACATTATTAGTGTTATGTAGGCTATGATTATATTGTGACCCCTTAGACTCCTATATATACCAAGGAGGTATTTTCATTTGTGTCATCCAAGAATTGTTCATTTATGTAATGTAAAAGAGGTTGACCCTCGAAGAGGTTATTTCTCAAGTTGTTGAATCTTTCTTTTATTCTATTTTGTGAGTTGGTTGCATAACACAATGTGATCTCGAAGGATTAGTTAACATAAAAATAAAAAGTAAATAAAAAACATGAAACATTTTGAGAGGAAAAATATTGTTGAATGGATAGTTGGAAGTATGGTCGCAAGAAAACAATTGAGGCTTATTGTTTCGTTGAGAAATTGGAAACTAGAGAATAGTGAATTCTTGATGTATTCATATGGAATTTTCAATGATATATATAGTTTCATCGATAAAGGTTGTGGAGGTCAACCCAATGTATAGTCTATAGTCAAAGTGAAAATAAAGGTGTAAGTGATCCATGACAAAGAACCTAATTTTATGTTTAAGTAAATGTTTTAGAATGCCAGTGAATCAAAACAACTAACTTTGAGAGAATGTTTTCTAAGAAATCGGGCATTTCAAACACATTAATCCACAAAATAAAAAAATCATACAAAATTTGATAGCCACCCTTACTGACTTTGCTTCCAGACATATCTAAGGTGTCTCAGCAATGAAATGATGGAAATGAAGAAAACAACTAGACTTTGATAAAAAAAAAAAAAAAAAAATATTCTAAAATTTAATGGGTGACACATAAATTCCACAATCCTATGGAATTAAAACTATATTTGTGGAAAACCAAGTTGTTTTTACAGGTTATTTATTTTTTTCCCTCTCTCTAATTCGAGCAACCTTTAAATATGGTTATGGAAATTTCATCTGATAATAGATAGACATAAAATAATCATCAACAAATTAACAAAATGGTATGTGAACAATATTTTGTGGAAGAATTAAATCCAAGATGACCTAATTCCTTGATTTTATCTAAGCACAATTAAAAAGATTAACTCTAGTTTTTAGAATAGATCTAGAATGATAACAATATTTTCAACGTATATCTAGAACAATAACAATCGATCCCACAAGTTTAACACTAGATATTGTAGTAATAATTATCTAAGACGTTTAATCCAAAAAGGTACTTAAAGTTTCAACTTGGCTTTGGTACCACATGCAATACCCATAAAACAAACATGAATACTAATATGCATACCTTGTATCCAAAGACTTGGAATTTGGCTCATTCCTTCTTCTTCAACAATTCCACAATGATGGTATGGGGGGAACTCTCCTCCCAACCTTAGGATCAACACCCACCAGTCACCACCAAACCTCAATCTATTAATTCTAGATTTACAATTATTTTTCCTCCCTGCCAAAGATGCCCTCTTCTTATTTCCCTCTTTCTTATATAGAGTCTTTCCATCATAAACAATTCAATCCCAAGACTCTACTTGTCGTAATTATCCTTATCTTAATTTTCTTTGTCTTTCCCTATGTTTTCTTTGTCTTTACATATGTATTTATTTCTTTTATTAATTTAATTGATTTTTGGGCATGGAAATCCTGAACAAAGACACGATGCCTCTTCCAAACATCACCGTAGAAGTTTTGGAACAAATTACTTAGTAGTTTTACACACATCTAGTAACATACATATGTCATAATAAAAGAAAATTTAAATTATAATACCAATTCTTTTGTGCTTGAGTTTGAATTTTTCATTAGCAAATTTATTTCCATATATTAACTCTTCAACTTTGTGATACCAAAGTTCTGCCAAATTATTTCTTCAACAAACAATTTGTGTTAAATACCAAAGTTTACATAGTCATCCAATGGGATTTCAATCTAATTTAAAAAAACAAATACCCCTTCATATCCATTCTATTTCCTCAACAATTGATAGCTAAGATCTGGTTTTAACAATACCAATTTGAAGACTTAACAACTAGCTGGAATCATCCACCATACTACATTCCAATGTTTAATTTTCCATGATGTAATATTGAATTAACAATTATAAATTAACCACACTGGAAATTATTGAATTTCTTCTATGCATGGATCCTGACAACAATAATATTATCACTCACATGCAATTTTTACAAAGTAATAAAATAGAAACAAAATGGTTGCTTGGAATATGCATCAAATCAACAAGTACATTGCATGTATACCAAAATAATATCATAGCTTGAGAAAATATATTACATCAAGATAGTTTTTTCCTTCAATGAATCAAGAGAGGATTCATAATGGAAATAACTAGCTTTATCCTCTTACACTCATACTTACTATCCTTCTTATTCTCCACATACTTATTAACTTATAAAAATCACTCTAAATCTAAAATAGGATCAAGATCCATAAGAAGTGGATAAGACCAATTATTTTAGTAACTAATTTGGAAAAATAAAAACTACGACTACTTTTTATTTTTTTTGCTAACCTAATCCACTAACATTCGATCATAATGTTTTTAGAATCCGCCTAATTATTACAAAATTAAATTATGTAAGAGGAATCCAACTTCCTCAAAATATTATATATTACATATATATATAATTATATATATATAATATTATATATATTATATTTATATATATATATATAGATATATATATATATATATATCTAAAATGTTTATAAAATTTTGTCGATGCTCATGCATTATTTTGACATCTCCAAATGTGAAATCACCACCTTGAATCATGAAGCTAGGAATGATTCTATGGAAAATACTTCCCTTATAATGGATGTCTTTCCATTTTTTCCAACACCTATCTCCCTACACAATTTAAATGTAAATCCTTTCGCTTATTTTTGCTTGCATTGACCAAGGCTCTTCATCCCTAAACATTCATAGACTATACAATGTAGTGACTCACTACAATGAGAAAATCAATCAAGTTGATGGGATATTATGATTAAACCATTTAATAATTTAAATAACAAATAAATAAAATGATGAATGGACAATACATATCTACTCGATGTTGACAATTGTCAATTTGTGGAATCATCAATGATAGAAAATATAAATGGAACCCACTATGAATGGGATGTATTATTCACGTTTATTCATGTAGTAAAAACCTATGTCTCATTATAATGTTCTATCATTGATAGATAGTCACAACAATTATTTTGGTTGTGATGTCTCACTTCTCACAAGCATTCTGTTGAGAAATATAGGGCATAGCAATTGATTTCACTTCTAT